>JAWDGP010000750.1:3362500-3380000 GCA_033675545.1 Elysia crispata | reverse complement strand
TTGAGCAAGCTATGCTTCTAAAAGAGCATTTCATTTTTTGAGATAATTTTATTTAAAAGATTATTCAAAGACACGTCACACTCGCCTCACAAAAATGGCCGAGTTCAAATTAATTTTTAAGCATCAAAGCCATAGTGTTAGAAGCATTCATGCAACGAAATTAAATTGTAATACAAGCATGACACTGGCCGTATTTACAAGGATTTGTCCAATACGTTGTTAGCTTGAAGATGCGTGCACATGTCCACATGCATTTTGAGAGCGTGATCATATCCTTAAGTAATTCCATGAGAAGCATGGCAAAAACAAATAAATGAACAGAAAGAAAAAAAATTCTATGTAACGCCAACCCTAGCTGCGCCAGAGGAATTATATCACTCTATCCGCTATTTTGTTACAAAGCTTCATAACACGAATGAAGGATGCTTCATAGACAAACGACAGCAATAATGATCGCTAAATATGACAATTCCCCGTCCAAGAAGCAGCTTTTTTTTATGACCCTGATGGAAACGGTATCAAAACGAAAGAGCTTCCCTTGACGACGGGTCCCATGCTGGGCAGAGCAGCTGAAAATTAATAGAGCCGCAATAAAACGGCGGGACTGATCGGTTCTTGATTACAACCCCGGCCTTGCGGACCTACAAAGAGATCGGATAGGACACATTAGCTGCCCAGCCTCCGTAAATGACTTTGCGGAAAACTTATGGAGCGTTAAACGGAAGCTTCAGCGTTGCATAAGATAACATTGTCAATGCAAAAGACGGTTTTTATTTCATTTCATTTATTTATTTATTGCTTTGCCTTTTTTAAAATTTGAAGATAGAGCCATACGGATAATAGAGAGATTGAGTGTTAACACGGACGTGATTGAAAATGTTTCCGTTTAGTAGAAGTCATTATTGTCGTAATACTGAAAACATTGCTAACTTGTGAGCGTGAACGGTATTAAAAACTAGTAAAAAAAAGCGACCAGTTTCTCAGAATGTTGACGTGCTTCTTTGAGATTTACAAAATGAATATCTATACGACTTTACTTTGTCCACACTAATCGAACATAATTAAGACAGGAAAACAGTATGATGCTAAATTTAGCTTCATTTTATCAAATGGACATAGAATCTTAATATAATTCAACACTTTTTTTTAAATTTAGCAAGTCATTGGTGAAAAAAAATAGCGATAACCCAATCCTAGATAATAACTGAATGTCCTTTTTGGTTAATTAAATGAATTGAATGTTATGTTCTATTGCTCTTATTAACTGGTGTGTGATACATGCAAACAATTATTTTGTCTAAAGTCTGGGGCGACCATTATCAGTTCTCTCTGTCTCTGTCTGTCTGTCCGTCTGTCTGTCTGTCTGTTTCTCTCTCTCTCTCTCTCTCTCTCTCTCTCTCTCTCTCTCTCTCTCTCTCTCTCTCTCTCTGTATATTTTTTTTTGCTCCCAGGTTACAGTGCTGTTTGTTTATTTCCTTACTCCATCCATTCCCGAAATTGAACATTTGATTTTCTCATTTAATCAACATTGAATATCAAATGAACACCAATCTTTTTCTGTAAGTGCGGCAATGTTAATCTGCTTAGCTATCAAGAATTTACATTATCTATCATCATAAATGATTGTTGGTTAAAGATTATACACAAAACATACATTATACTTCTCCTAAACATCAGACGTGCTTCAGTCAGGCAAGGTGAAACTAAGTGGCTCTGCTTTCAAACTCAACTATCGAAGATCCCGCACTGAAATAGTTTTGTTGTCTGACTGTTTGTCAGGGTGGGATTTCTGGCCGACCCCCATTTTTTTCATTAATGATGACAGAGTGCTAGTTTGACTGTGAATATTTCCTGTATCTTCGAAACACTTTACGCGGTTGTTGTTAAAATATTAGTCATGCCTCCGCACTTATGTTCCTTGTGCAGGGATATAAATAAATTTTGTAAAAGAGAATTTCAAAGTTGACTATATTTTCTTTTGTGAGCGGAAAAAAAAATTGAATGACTTTTTGTAATATTAGAACCAAAATCGAAGTCAAAGCCACTGGTCTTAAACCGCACGCTTTGATAATGAATAAAAAAATCAGGCGTCCGTAAACAGGCTGGAAAAAGAAAACCTATAGTAAACCCGCGCTAGTTTGCATCGTAGCGCAATCGTTGTTCTTCATTCCTCAAAGTGAGCTTACACCCCACTGATAAAACGAATCGGTGTACCGCTTCAACCTTGCTGGGCCAGGTGGGCTAGAGATAAAGTGGACCCTTTTTTGACATTTGTTTCAGGAGCTTGGAAAGATCTCTTTGTTTTATTCACATACACCTAGACACCCATACGCACTTAAAGAAGCTAATTTCCATTTGGAACAATAATTGTATAATTGAATACAGCATAACAGCATATAAAACCTCTTTGCTTTGTTTGCGCATATTTATTCTCACACATAAAGAAGGTACGTCCTGTTTCGTACAAAATTTGTAGAATTTGAAGAAACATCCAAAATCATTTTGAATGTCTCTTTTATTCTTTACATAAACAAACTGATAATGAAGTTGCCATTTCTATTTCAGTCAATAGTTGTAGAATTGGATCCCAGATTATTTAAATCTTTTTTCCTTTCAAGAACACATACATTTACACCAAAATGAGGTTACGTTCCATTTCCTCCAATAAATCTAGAATCAGATGCAACATTATCGTCTACGTTGCGCTGCAGATGATAGAAAAGGTTTGTATGACTGCGTGTCATGGCATTGGGAGCGAGGGGTTAACGCAGATATCAACACGATTAAAAGAGAAAAAGGGGAGAAGTTTAATCTGCATGCATTACACAGCCTGGCACGCTTATCGTTAAGGAGCGAACAGAAGCCTTACCTGCTACAGCAGCTTATCTCAACGCTCGGGTATCGTCGTACGGAGAACGATGGGCCATCACTGTTACGTTTGGAGGAGGAAGATGTTACCCAGCCCTCTAGTCAAGATTACGACTGGAGAGATAAGTCTTTAACATCACTGGCTCGTACATTTAGAAATTCGAATGAAAAGTTGTAAGAGTTTGGCTTGTTAAGGGTATATGATCTGAAAAAAGGCGAATGCAAGAATTGCATATGAACCGTCTTAGTATAATCGTGTGCGGTCAATTAGCAAACATTACAAATTGCCCTAAAGAAACTGTATGAGGCAGAAAGTGAGTGAGAGTAAGAGAGAGAGAGAGAGAAAGAGAGAGAGAGAGAGAGAGAGAGAGAGAGAGAGAGAGAGAGAGAGAGAGAGAGAGAGAGAGACAGACAGACAGACAGTGACAGAGACAAAGAGGGAGAGAGAGAGAGGGAGGAGAGACAAAAAGAAAGAGAGTGAGCGAGAGAAAATAGAGAAAGAAATAGAGAGAGAAAGAGAAAGAGAAATAGACAGAGATACTTTGGCTCTCTGTAATTTAAAGATTACAATTAACCTTGACTAAGAACAATTAACGATGGAATTTGTGTGTGTGATTTTTTAAATCTAATTTTTAAACCCGTCTTTTCAAACTTAAAAGATTAAAATTGAATGATTCTTTTTCTTCTTATCGAATTAAACAGCTTTCGATTAAACCAAAAAATAATTTACATTCCTTCTTGGCACACCGTGTTCAACATACACAATGAAATATGCGGAATTTAATACGATTTCCTGGAAATCATACGTTTGATACGTGGCATGTTACGCATACCGCTTTACCAGCTAGGCTTTTGAAATAAACTTTTTTTGTGTGCGTTGTATGTCACATTTTAAGTGAATGTTTACATCACAGCCTTCCGGAAAATATCTCAACTTAAAAACTAGCTTTGACGATGAAAGATTGTTTTCAATTATCATTGACATTTGCCGTTAACGCCCTAGAAATGCTAAAACATCTGGTACAATAAAATAATTATGAAGATTTAGGAATTTTACTCCTCTTTATTTAAACAACCGCACAACTCTTAAATTTTGCAAATTATCGAAAGCGCTTATGGCGCAGTACAACTATTACCAGTAGTACTACTAATACTACTACTATTATTACTACTACTACTACTTCTACTTCTTCTACTACTATTACTACTACAACTACTACTACTACTACTGCTGCTGCTACTACTTCTACTACTACTTCTACTACTATTACTAGTACTACTACTTCTACTACTAGTACTACTACTACTACGACTACTACGACTACTACGACTACTACTACTACTACTACTACTACTACTACTACTACTACTACTACTACTACTGCTACTGCTACTACTACTTCTACTACTGATGCTGCTGCTAACTGCTAACTGCTAAGACTTCTTCTCCAGTTATTATACTTATCATTACAAATATTCCAGAATGAAGTAAGTACCATGAAATGAGAATTAGATAGAGGAAATCCATTTAAAATGGCTATGTAGGTAGTTTTCAAGTTGAATCAGGGAAAAAAATTTGTGTGGCTAAGACGATGTATTAATAAAACTAGAGAGAAGTGACAAATACGTCACAGCAAACTTAGTTATCCTTTATGATTTAGTGTAAAATAACAAGGAAAAATATGAAAAAAAAACGGAAACGAAGAAAATTATGAAAAGCATTTTTACCTCAAGGTAATTAATTAATCACACCATCCGCCATTAAGTTTGTCGCTTACAATTTTTATATAGATAGTGCACACGAATACTTACTTTTATCTTCTTTGTCAAACTGTTGATTTAGGTGTCAAATGACGGAAGTTCAATAGAAGCTATTGATCAAATAAGTTTTCTTAGTAATTATCATCATCATGATTATTATTATTATTATTATTATTATTATTATTATTATTATTATTATTATTATTATTATTATTATTATTATTATTATTATTATTATTATTATTATTATTATTATTATTATTATTATTATTATTATTATTATTTTTGATTTAAATTTTATTATTATTTTGATTAGTAATGATAGTAAGCATTTTATTATCCAATTCTTAGTATGTGATGTACGCGATGTCGAAATTTGTTTTGGCTTCTTGAGGGATTTTTCTTTCTCTACCTTACCAAACTGGTATTTTATATAGACGCCTGCGCTTACTGAATACTGCTCCCTTTTTACATGAAATGACAGAAATAGTAATTTCCGTTTCTGGGAGAGTCACGTTGCTATTTGTGGATTGTCTGTCATAATTTTGATTTGTACACGCGGATCTACGAAATTCAGTTGGTGTTTCATATCACCGAGGTCTATGAATGAGTTTCATAATCTTGAGGAAACAGAGATAATCAAGAAAGATGATTACATTGTTTTCCTTCTTCATGGCGGATACAGAATGAGAGTACATGTGAGAGGTAAAACGAATAAGTGGAAGTCAATTGGCTCCTCGCAGCTGTATGCTTCAGCTACGCACATCAGACATAAAATAAAACTGACAGCTTGCCGTTTCAGTTGTTTGTCATTACCAGTGTCGCAAGGGAAGGGGGAAGGGCGTCTTTATTTTGTTGAATGATATACTGGTTAAAAATATTGGGAACTATTGTATCTCATACTCTTTTTTTTTTCAAATGTCCCAGCACGAAGGGCTTCAGAAACATAGAAAAGCATAACATCTACAGATTCGCCGGACCAACTAACAGATAACACGAAAATAGAAAAATATGCTGTAAACGCTTCGGTCTAAATGTCAGAAGAGATTTAATAAAATCTATTTTTTTTGTTTGGACTGAAATTTTCGAAATCTGGGGTGTAGGTCCAAAATGTAGGAAATTGTAGAAAACATTATAAATCTTGTAAACTTTCGTTTTTTTTTTCCAGATACAAAATTAATAAGAACGAGAAACAACAACACAATGATATTTGTATGCAGATCATAAATAGAAACTCTAAAAAGGATAAAAATAAAACAAGGTATAAAATAGGAAAATCTGAAAACATGCCACTTCATGGCAAATCCGTTTCTAGTGGTAGGCAGCACGAGAAAATTGTTAAAAAAAATCAACTTTTGTCTTACCTTATACGTCCAGAACCACTATCTAAACAACTATTTCAATTACTATTTCGACCACTAGTTCTAGAAACCCACGCTATTGCCACTACGCGTTCTCGTATTACTGTCACGTTACTTATGTCCGGATTGTTAGCAGTTCACGGTTCCCACACTAAGTCGGCTAGTTGGTTTATTTTATCGAAATTCATTAAGAAAAGGTTTCTCTTCTTTCGCTGTAATGTAAAATCGGATTGAGAAACCGTGTAGACTTCGATCAGAGGTTCTTGCCCAGTGTCTGTGGTTCGAATTTTGCATCGATTCTTTGTTGTTAGGGGTGCCTCGGTACTAACAACTGACCTTTTAGTTTCCTCTTGCGATTCCGAATCTTAGCTGGGTTTTTTTTTCAAGAAAAAATGTTATTTGATATATTCAGAGAATTACAAGAATATACAAGAATAATTCATTACCGCCATTTACAGCCTTTTCTATAATAGTAAATTTTTCTTCCTGTTTCAAGGCACATTCATATTTTTCTGTAAGATTTTATGGTTACCACATAAACTTTCTGCCTCAAAGAAAAAGCATTAAGCTAACATTCTGTGTAGTTTTTGTAGTAATCAACATCGGTTTCTTCAGTATTTGTTTTTTTTAAAGATAACCATTTTTCAAGACAAAACACCGAAGCTATGTTTAGATTTAGTCTGAGTACAGATAGATAAATAGCGAGAAAGAGAAAAAAAGAGAGAGGGGGAGAGAGGGAGAGAGAGAGAGAGAGAGAGAGAGAGAGAGAGAGAGAGAGAGAGAGAGAGAGAGAGAGAGAGAGAGAGAGAGAAAGAAGGAGATATTTCAGAAACGAGGAGCGAAACCCTGCACGTTAATGACGTCACCATTTCGGCGCCCCGGTAAACCGAAAGTAAAACATGATCATCAACATGTTTTTTTTTTTTTTATTTTAATTACCACCTCTGAGATCAAGATTATATAATGTTGTTGAAAGGTATTTTTCAATGCCCATTAATTTTACTCACAGCTTGTTATAAACGCTATCTCTAATAACAATCCAGACTCGCAAAGTGATATTGCTCTACAGTCTATAATATTATGATCTACCCTCGCCCTGACTTGCATAAATCCCCAACTAATAAAACGGAAAACAAGCTGCGCCCTCCATGTACATTTATCACCACGGTCGGAAGCGTCGAAAGTTGAGGAAATTGCGAAAAAAAAAAAAACAGACCAGAAAGGTTAGAATTAGGAATAAACGTGTGTGCGTGTGTCTTCATGAGGCAATGAAAGGTAAGAAATACACAGCGATAAAACGCTTGAACAGGTTTTGTAAGATTAAAACAACGATGACCTGAAAGATAGACAGGTTGACACACAAGTAGTCATAACAACGTACAGGAAACAAACAACAAAAAGAGGCACGCAGAGAGATATAGTTTAGAGTAACTAGAAGCCAAACAGTCGGGCAGAGATAAGTGTTCAGATAGTGAAAGCGCACTCGGTTAACGATGAACTCAGTCTACCCATGCCTCTGGAGGTGATGAAACTTTGCCGGGTGCCTCCAGCTAACGCTTTACAAACAAAGAAAACTTGGAATGAAACGAAGTTCTCCCTTTTCAAATCTTCGCCCGGTATCAATGTCGTTCTCCAAACGCATTAAAATTGTTCATCTCCAAACTTTTCTGTCGTTCTTCCAGCATATCTCTACCTCTAAAAGATCTCTGTCCATTTCTCTGACTGTTTATTTGTCTGTCTGTCTGTCTGTCTCTCTTCCTCTCCCCCTCTATGGTATTATTCTAAGTCATCTACGACTGCAAAGAATTTGTTTAAAAGTTCTACCTGAGCATCTACCTTTCGTATTAACTCACTCTTCAAGCTGTTAGTCGGCCCATCTCCATGCCTCTCTTTGCCTTTCTCTTCCAGCCTTGCATTCTATTTGTATAGGGCCTGTCTTTGTCTTTATCTGTCTTTTTAAAACCCATGTTATTCAGTTATATATAAATAATTTTATCTCCTCATCTATCTGTCTATCTATGTATCTATTTATCTACCCATCAATCTATACATCTATCTGGTTAGCTGAATTCTACCTTTCAATCTTTTACTAATTCAACTATCTCTAAGTGTCGGTCAATCAATCAAAAAGGTTCCTTTTTACTTATGCTCATCTTTATCAATATCTCATCAATATTAAGATCTGTTAAGATTTGTTTATCTTTATTTATGTATCTATATTTTTTATGTTTTAACCCTAAAGCTAACATATCTACGATTGTGTCCAAGTCATGATTATATTCAAAGTTAGTCTGGATTTAGTTTTATCATATATACCTACTTTGCGGTAGTAGCAAGGTTGAATAATATTGTCCATGAAACCACAATAAAATAATGTCAGATTTAACTTCCTCATAACATTCTCTTCCACGTATTCTCTCTCTCTCTCTCTCTCTCTCTCTCTCTCTCTCTCTCTCTCTCTCTCTCTCTATCTATCTAAATCATCTCTTTCCCATACACTGTATCCTCTATCTATTTCATTTTTTAATTTGCCATAACCTACAGTTTTTGCAATTGTTTGCCTAAAATGCGATCGGATTTTTTTTGCTATGCCTCAGATCATTTCATGCTTTTAACATTTTCCTCTCATTAAAGACGCACACAGCATGAAATTTGAACGTGCCATTTCGCTTAGTTTATACATTTGTTTCATTTGCCTCCAAACTTCAAAAAACTCTCTAACCTGAAATTTCTTTATCTCCACGACCCATTTCGAAGCCTTATAGTTTAAACTTTTTGCAGCTCATCCTACTTTTCACCCTCCCTCACCCCTCACCCTTTTTTTTTTCTTTTACCTCAATCCTTTCCTTTTGTGCATGGAGAAAAACACACTCACAATCGTCATTCCACCTCCCTCCCTCCCATTTCTCTCTCTCTCTCTCTCTCTCTGCTTATCTTACTTCTCCTGGCTTGCTCAAACTCTAATGTCCCTGTATCACCCGAGTTACTCATGCCCAGGTAGCCCTGTCGAGTACTAGTCTAGGTCTAGCCTTGCCAGATCTGGTCTGCGAGAACTGGTCACTGACTGTGCTGGGCGGCTGGGCCTGACTCTCTCTGGCTAGTCAAGGCGTCTTTGAGCAAGAGGCTCCGTTGCCCAGGAATAGAAAGTGCCAATAACGCAGCGGATTATCTTTAGCTCGTCAATTGCCACGCGAGCCACAGTCACAGACCAGCGAGTCTACTCGCCGTGAGCTGCTAGCCCGGCGCAATCTATCGCGCCATTGTGTTTCCGTACTGTACAATCTTTATTGACGTTCGCTCAAAAAATTTTGACTGATAGTTACTTGTAGCAAAGCGTGCGTTAATATTAATAGATTCTAAAAAAATACCAGACCTAGGTAGCACACGTGAAAACTAGAGGGAGTGCGGAGTTAACTCGACCCGGAAACAATAATATTCTGAAGGTCATCGAGTTTGACCGAAGCCGCATGGTCAAATCAGTACAGTTTAATTTTCTCTCAGGTAAATTAAATCTCTAGTGTAAAAGTGGACAGATGGAAATATTAATTTGTCGCAATTTTTTTTTCTCACGACTGACAATCATAATGAGACAGAAATGAAAATGACTGGTCTTTTTTTACTTTAATTGTGATAAGTGTTTTCTCCATTCATTTCTCTCTATTCTATCAGGAGGATTTATCGCTCTGAGGATAATCAACATTCTACAGGCATGAAAGGAATTAAAAAATAACTGCTCTTTGGTGAGTAATAGATTTGTTTTTATTCTGACATTGAAAGGTCTCTCTCTCTCTCTCTCTCTCTCTCTCTCTCTCTCTCTCTCTCTCTCTCCCTCTCTCCCCACACACAGACACATATATATAAACACACATGTACATATCACTTTTCCTTTTCATCTTTCTCAGTCTATTTTACTCCTTCCGTCTATCTCTCTGACTCTTTCTTCTTCCATTCTTCTTCTTCACATTCCATTTTCCCAAATAAAAACTACATATATTTATATTCTCACGCTCAACCCCTTTGGCTTTGGGGCTTTAAGTCAGCTTTGGTGTCTCTAAAAGTTTGGTTTTTCTCGATTGCTTGTTTGCATTTCCATAAAAAATAACCCCCAAAAAAAACAAAACAAAATACTATGTAAAGCTTTTATCGAAGGTTTTTTTTTGTACGAATGAGTAAATATTGTAGTTCAAAAGCGACTGATCTTTGAAATGAGCTAAATGCGATTTTCCTTAGAAGTCTGAATATTTGTGTCTATTCAGATACTATGCGCATTGGGAACAACGAGCAAACAAGCTGCCTATTTTTTTCAATAATTGTAATGATTGTGTAAGGAACACAACCCTAAATAACAAAAATGAACATTTTAAGGTTACAAAGGGTTTCCAGGACTTGATCAATACTTTTGACTATCAGTTGATGCACGTCATTAACTGAAACATTTTATTTACCATACACCTATTGTTATCTACACAGAATCTATGCATACTGTTAGAACAAAGCTGTTTCCTGAATAGGCTTCGATCAACTTTTAAGATAATATTTTATCGATTAAATGTGACTATGTCATGAAAGCATAGTCATGAACGATATGTTATGGAACTGTAAGAAATGTAGCTCAATCATAATTCAGCGATTCACATCTGCTGGTTGAGGCAAAGCTTGTATTTAAACGCTTACGGCACTGTTAAAATGTTTTATCTTCTTTCATTTAAATAATTCCACAGCTATCCTCTCAGGAGCGAAAAACAAAAGTTCAAACCCCTCACCCCCGCCTTGTCCCTCCATATTTTCACTCTCAACTCTTATATCAACTTTTCCTAACTAAAAAAATTTAATAAGTTGAAAATGAAAGGTTGGACGCCTTTTTTCACTTCTACGCGTATGAGGAGATTTATCTACGAATTTAACAATAAGCTGCCTATTCCATAGCCTACTTTATCATAATTACGAAGTTTCTCAGCAATTTCATTACCATTTTATCAGAATTTCAAAACAATAATATTTTGATTCAATCAAAACTGAGTCGCTTTGCCCTGTTCTAAAAACAACAAAGTGCTGCGAGGCGCATATCAAATTATTTGCTTTTTGCGGGTAAGGTTATCGATATTTTTACCAGCCGCTCATGATAATGTACAAGGGTATATTGACATGAGCACAAAAATACACAATTTGTAAACGAATAGCAGATGCTTAGAGATAACTCCATACCTGTAGTTATTTTATTTTGACCTCCGTAAAAACGGCAAAATATTCCAAAACTCAGCAGGTCAAAAGTTAAAGTATAGAGATAAATTAGACAGAACGAGAGAAACACACGTATTCAAGCAGAGGGAGGAAAAGATAGAGTGGAAGAGGGAATGAAAGGTGAGGAGGGAGAAGAAAAAGAAGAAGAAGAAGAAGAAGAAGAAGAAGAAGAAGAAGAAGAAGAAGAAGAAGAAGAAGAAGAAGAAGAAGAAGAAGAAGAAGAAGAAGACAGGCAGACCGACAAACATGACGAGAGACTGAGAAAGAGAGAGAGAAAGAGAGAGAGATAGAGAGAGAGAGAGAGAGAGAGAGAGAGAGAGAGAGAGAGAGAGAGAGAGAGAGAGAGAGAGAGAGAGAGAGAGAGAGAGAGAGAGAGAGAGAGAGAGAGAGAGAAAATGAGGCAAACACGGAGTTCGAGAGATAGAAAAAGACATAGAATCATAAATACTTGGAAACTTTATACAAGACAGACAATCATGCTCGTATCCTACCTGAGCTCTATCAGATAACCGGAAATGATCAGGTTTTACCATATAAATAAAGCAAGAATTGTGTTTCCGTCATGCCATGGATAGAACAACGTAGACTAAGCTATTCTAAATACCTATGCGATTATGATTTGTCGTTGTAAAGAGTTTTAAAAAAATACATCTGTTGTTGATTTATAAATAAATGTAATTTTTTTTTCATTCTTGGAAATTTTGAGACTCTTCAAATAAAATTGGTAAATTGCCTTAAAATAAATGAGACTGCAGACAATGTTTTGCTAATGCGAAGAGATCAGGAAACAACTAGAATAAATTATGATTGAAGCGTAGAGCTGGCTTTATGAATTTTCTATCAATTGACAAACAGTAGCGATAGTCCACATCGGGGCTGTTTATAAACTTTCTTAATCCACCGATAAGCATTAATATCAACATATCGCCACCTCCTCCCATAAACCCCTACTACTCATCAGAAAAAAATAAAAGGTGTGAGTTGCTAAGTCGTATTGATTAAGAAAAAAGCAATTAACAGGTAGTTCTGGACCATATTCTGTTTATTATTGCAGATACATAATGGCGTTCCTGTATCAAACGATACCGGTAGGAAGAGCTCAAGGATTAAATGTATCTCCATTATTTTGCTGATAAAATTCAACTGAAGACTTGAAAGATATGCATGTTTGATAGAATAAAGAAAGAAAAGATTGATAGATAGGAAGATATAGAGACAGAAAGAACACAGGCCGAGAGACAAAGAGAAATATTGAGGGTGAATGAGAGGAAAAAAAATGAGAGAGAGAAAGGCGGAGAGAGAGAGACAGAAAGAGAAACAAAGAAAGTAAAACAGAAAGGGAGAGAGGAAAAGAGAGAGAGAGAAAGAAAGAGAGGTAAAGAGTGACAGACTGAAATAAACAAAGAGACGGAGACAGAGACAGGCAGACCTACAAAGAGAGTGAAGAGAGAGAGAGAGAGAGAGAGAGAGAGAGAGAGAGAGAGAGAGAGAGAGAGAGGGAGAGACAGAGACAGAGACAGGCAGACGTACAAAGAGAGTGAAACAGAGAGGGAGAGAGTGAAACAGAGAGGGAGAGAGTGAAAAGAGAGAGAGAAGAGAGAGAGAGAGAGAGAGAGAGAGAGAGAGAGAGAGAGAGAGGGAGAGATAGAGAGAGAGAAAATCTATTTACAATAAAGAAAAATCTAAAGACAACCAGGGTTTCTTTATTCTAAATGGCATCTCACAGATCCTTGACTGTCAATCACTTTAAAGAACAGATGCAATCAGTGCTTTATAACTCAACGGCGATTTTACTCTTTATTTTTCAATTGAGAAACGTGTATTTGAAATACTCGATACTGTTCAAAGAATGTCATGTCAATAGAGAGAAAACAAACAAAAAAAAATCAAAGAAAAAAAAAACAACAAATATGTCTTTTCATTCTGACATCAATGGGATCGAGTGACAATGCGTGCCTTATTATCTCTCCCAACGAAATGAAACAATAAAGCTGGAAAAAGGATTTTCTCTTTTTTTTTTCTTCTAATTAAAATTAATATTCTCTAATGTCAATTAAAGCATGAATTTTGCTCTGAAAACGAATGCGCAAAAATTAGCTTTAATTACCTCAGTGCTACAACAGTTACTATTATTTAAGTTTATACCTGCAATAATATTACGAGTTCTACTGCAATAGAAAGATCACAAAAAAACAGCATCTTCTACTACTCTTATTACGATTACGACTGCTACTACTGCTGCTGCTGCTACTACTACTGCTACTACTACTACTACTACTACTACTACTACTACTACTACTACTACTACTACTACTACTACTATTACTACTCCTGCTACTGTTGCTGCTGCTACTACCACCGATACTACTACTACTACTACTACTACTACTACTACTACTACTACTACTACTACTACTACTACTACTACTACTACTACTACTACTACTACTACTACTACTACTGTTGATGCTACTATTACTACTGCCACAACTACTATTACTCCTCCTCCTCCTCCTCCTCCTCCTACTACTACTACTACTACCACTACTACTGCTACTGCTACTGCTGCTACTACTACTACTACTACTACTACTACTACTACTACTACTACTACTGCTACTACTGCTACTACTGCTACTGCTGCTGCTGCTGCTGCTGCTGCTGCTGCTGCTGCTGCTACTGCTGCTGCTGCTGCTGTTGTTGCTGCTATTACTACTGCCACGACTACTATTGCTCCTCCTCCTCCTCCTCCTCCTGCTGCTGCTGCTGCTACTGCTGCTACTACTGCTGCTGCTGCTGCTGCTGCTGCTGCTGCTGCTACTGCTGCTGCTACTGCTGGGCTGCTGCTACTGCTACTACTACTGCTGCTGCTGCTGCTGCTGCTGGGACTGCTGCTGCTGCTGTACTGCTGCTGCTGCTGCTGCTGCTGCTGCTACTGCTGCGACTGCTGCGACTGCTGCTGCTACTGCTACTGCTGCTGCTGCTGCTGCTGCTGCTGCTGCTACTACTACTACTACTACTACTACTACTACTACTACTACTACTACGACTACTACTACGACTACTACGACTACTACGACTACTACTACGACTACTACGACTACTACGACTACTACGACTACTACGACTACTACGACTACTACTACTACTACTACTACTACTACTACTACTACTACTACTACTACTACTACTACTACTACTACTACTACTACTACTACTACTGCTGCTGCTACTATTACTACTGCCACGACTACTATTACTCCTCCTCCTCCTCCTCCTCCTCCTCCTCCTCCTCCTCCTACTACTACTACTAGTACTACTACTACCACTACTACTACTACTACTACTACTACTACTACTACTACTACTACTACTACTACTACTACTACTACTACTACGACTGCTACGACGCCTACGACTACGACTACTACGACTACTATTACTACAACATTACTACTACTACTACTAATACTACTACTACTACTACTACTACTACTACTACTACTACTACTACTACTACTACTACTACTACTACTACTACGACTACTACGACTACTACGACTACTACTACGACTACTACTACTACTACTACTACTACTACTACTACTACTACTACTACTACTACTACTACTACTACTACTACTACTACTACTACTACTACTACTACTACTACTACTACTACTACTACTACTACTACTACTACTACTACTACTACTACGATTACTACGACTGCTACGTCTACTACTACTACTACTACTACTACTTCTACTACTACTACTACTACTACTACTACTACTACTACTACTACTACTACTACTACTACTACTACTACTACTACTACTACTACTACTACTACTACTGCTACTACTACTGTTATTTCTATTAATTTCAATGACTTGCTTGAAGAGAAGCGTTAAAAGTTATTTAATTTAGTAATCTTTGAACAGGATTCCATACGTCATAGAAATTTGAGATTGAAAAAATCTCAAAAGAGACATGCAAAGTCAAAAAGAATTTGACAACTTTCCTTATTAGAAATTTTGTTGGTTCGAAAAATTAAATTAACTATGGGACTTGGAGAAAACTGATTGAAATCAAGATTTAGGTTTTGTTCAAAATCAGCTTTAAAATTAATAATTTTAGAGAAAATTTCAGTTTACATTCTTGCTCTATATGTTGAATAGAATTAAGCAACGTATAGTTAATGGAATGAAATGTAATACTCCAAGATATCTAATAAAAACTCGTGATAAGGAACACAAGTTTACCTCTATAATACATTGATAACCTGACAAATTCTATGACATTCCTTTTTAGTTGCATCAGGTCCATTTTTAATTTTCTAATTTTCTGGCAAAGCTCATTGGAAGGTTTGATGGAAGTGTGATAGTTTTCTTCCAGGAATTGTCATCGACTAGAAGTGTGAAATCCAAGTATAATTACAGCTTCTGTGAAAAATTCATTATAATGTAGGATAAAGTAATTGACAGCCATGAATTCCCGCAAGTCAGAGCATCTCCAGTCACTTTTTGCGAGAATAAAGGAAATCGGCTAAATATGTATTTTCTCAATCCGTTTTTAGATCCTGTTAAACGCTTATTAGGAAACTGTAAGTTTTTGCATTAGGTGTATGCTCAGCCTTGCGGGAATTCTTAGCCGCGCAGTTATTAAAACCTACATGATAACGAATGTTTAAGTAGATTTAAATTTTACAAAATTCCTAATCAAACCGTTGTCATAAGCGTTGAAAATGAATGTGAAATATCTCAGGAAAGTTCAAAATTAGCCGATATCAACTATTGCAGGACATTTTGAAGTTTTCAGTGTCACTCTTTCCATACTTGTAAGAAAAGGTTTAAAAAATAACCCACAAAAAAGCAACAACAACCAAAAGAAAAAGCAAAACGGGCAGGACTATATACCTTGCGTTTTAAAGAAGTTTCCTGACTTATAATAGCTTATTGGGGTTGTGCCGTCAAAGTAATTATATCATAGTTATGGTTTGATGTAATGGACCAGAAATGAGAAGTTCCTTCATAAGGATTAAAGATGCTCAGTAACCAAACACCAACTACTATGGGATGAGACTTTCCTTTATGACGCGTAAAAAAATGAAATGAAACAATTTAAAATAAAACTAGACTAGACAAGACGGAATCAAATAAGCAAACAAACAAAAAAAAAAACAACTTAAAATCTAATCAACCATCAATGTGAAATTTAACCACCGTATTAAAAAGAAAAACCAATATTTTTATCGTGCGAATGTGTAGATTAGCATTTTAAAATGTCCTTGAGTGATTACGATTAAATAGTCAGCAACAGATTTATAATAAAGAAATCAACAGTAACAACAGAGTAATTAAAAAAAATTCAATTCAGCCAGATTGAAATAAAGCTAATGACAGAAATTGAACCTTACACTGATCTGATATTCTCTAGACAAACAAATATAACGGCGGAGAAGTTGGACTATCACCGTTAGAATGAATACCTTCGGAATGTCTATAATGCTGACCGTACCGAACCGTCTAATCGCCCTTCCCATCACTAAGATGAAAGATAAATAAGCAGGCACGCTACCTACTGCCAGTCTTTGAGGTCCGACTCACAGCACACGCGAATATATACCTAGATGCGATGTGCTCTGATCCTGTAGCCAGTAGATCTATGCTACTGCAACGGCTGGCCCTCACCCCACGTGCACATTCCTGCTCGTCGGCATTGACAGGTGGCCCTGACATTTCCACTGTTTATCATCACCATCATCATTACCATCATCATCACCATCATCATTACCATCATCATTACCATCATCATCACCATCATCATCACCATCATCATTACCATCATCATTACCATCATTACCATCATCATTACCATCATTACCATCATCATTACCATCATCATTACCATCATCATTACCATCATCATCACCACCATCATCACCATCATCATTACCATCATTACCATCACCACCATCATCACCATCATCATTACCATCATCATCACCACCATCTTCTTTACCATCATCATCACCATCATCATTACTATCATCATCACCATCATCATCACCACCATCATCTTTACCATCATCATCAACATGATCATCACCATCATCATCAAAACTGCAGCCTTAGAATGTGAAGCTATGGTTGTCGCATGTATTGTTGCTTCTTTAAGGAAAAAAATCACTTTTTTTCAATATCATGTAAATCGAGGGTATAATAGTTTATAAAATATTTCACAGATTGTGAAAAGGGGGGATG
>JAWDGP010000750.1:3315000-3357500 GCA_033675545.1 Elysia crispata | reverse complement strand
CCACCACTAAGGTCATCAAAAAGCTCTTGATAGATAGCTCGTTAAAGGAGCTATTTCCATTGACAGCGAAAACTCATGAAGATCATGTTGCCCTACTATCCGCGGCAGGAATGATGCTATATATGGCTCGGACACCCAAGTAACAAGATGTCTGCGTGACTGCAGTCTCCAGGTTTATTTATGGCTCCATGGAGCGGAAGGGACAATATCCAACTTAATATCTTTGGGAAACAAACATTAAAGCTCCATAAATACGCCATTCTTGAAATCACTACCTTAAAAAAAATTAAGAAGCAAAACGGAACATGAAAAGAAGGTTTCAATAAATAGAAGCGCGTAACATGAAGTCTTAAAAATTATTTGACCTGCAGAAATTACTGACAGACTCGTAGGCCTGATAACAAACTATGTTCAGAAATACTTCAAGAAAGTTTACTCGTGCGGTAAAACATGTTTGAAGAGGATACCGAAACGAGTTGAAATATTTATGTAGAGATCAGGTTCGATAATGCGATGTTTTCAGGCAAAAAGGGAAATAACTACAGGTACTTGATTTGAAGTGTCTCAGTGTTCTAAAGCGCAGTTATTTGATAGAATACAAGAGCCTAGCAAGAAGATGAGTTATGCTGAAGGAGGATGATAGACGGGAAAAATATTATGAGAAAAAGTGTAAACGCAGGGAAATGGAGAAAGATTGATCTGTTGAAAGCAAAACAAAGAATAAAATGTGGATTAACTTTAAAACATTCAGGAATCAAGGTCTTTACATATTTACACAAAATATCTCATTACATTGGTTCGGAAAAAAAAATCGAAATTTTTAGCAGTGCGTAATTTCTAAAGTGCAAATACTTTACAAAAGTTTTCTGACAGGCTATCGCCACGAAATTACCTTTCTGAACGGACACAAGAGCAGTTTTTAGAAGGCCGTTTAAGTGTATTGACAAGACCTTCTATTGCCTGTAGCTAGGTACTCGATTTACACCAAAATAAGATGAGGAACATGTGAGGAAACAATATTCCCCTAAGACAAAAAGCTGCACCTTGCTCAATTCGAATTCGAACGCGAACCGTCTTCAGAGGAAGGCCACTATCTACCAGGAACTTTCACAAAATTCTCCCTCTGTAAATATTGTAATCTTTGTAACAGCGATTTATTGTTTCCTAGAAGGCCAGGGTCTATCATCCGAGTTACCCTCCCGCTCGCTGATTTTTTTTATTTTATCTGTCTGGCCGCTAGAGAGTCATAATCATCGGTAGTTAGGATTCAGCTGTCGTAATCTCCAGTAATTGGCTCTAATATGTTTGGAAACGTTCAGTGCTTTGATTGCCGCACCGGTGCTTACACTGCCACTAGTGTCAGAGCTTTTTGCAGTACTTCTGGTGATCGATAATGTAAAGGGAAAAATGTACGTTGAAAAGTAATAGAAGATGTGGCGGCAGTGCTTGTACTTGCGCTTATTGGCTTCGAAATACTCTGTATCTTTGACTTATTAAACTTTATAAAACATTTCAGTTATCTATTGAGCACAGCTACCACATTAGTCGATATTAAACATGCTTCAGAAGCTTTATTTTGAAATTATATAATTTAGTACTATAACCTCAAGTCAACTGCGCACAAGAATAGAGAAAGAAGTATGGAATTGAAGATATAAGATCACTTACTACAGATCTCGAATGGGATCAGGAGTTTTTGATATTATATGCACAGTTTGCTTTGTTGTTTGGATGATTGCTTTCTAAAGTCAATCGACAGTCTGCATCTTAGTAACCAGGCCTAGTGTAAAGCACAATCACCTCACCTAGCTACTGATCTAGCAACTTTGGCCAGCACTACTAGATCGCACAGCCTGCTAGTGTCACAGGAGTCACTTTCTTTCCCACTGTCACCAGAGATTACAGTGATTTATATTCTCAAAAGAACAGATTTTTAATGTGGATCGGGCTGTCTTCCTGCTGGCACTTGCCTCCTTACAGACTTGCAGCAATGCTGATAAATGTTGACTTTTGCTGTAAATGTGAAAGCATAAATATAAAAAAAATTTTTTACGGTGGCTGTGGTTATTTTTACAGTATGAGTTCTTAACTCGTCAGCTAATCCGTCAAGATATATTATGTGCCACAAACATTCAATATTTCAAAAAAAAAAAAAATTAAAAAAAAAAAACTCCCACCAAAAAAACCCCGATCCCCATAGAGTTGCGAAAGCCCATGACTCATTCGCACTTGTGTGAGCAGTGATGTATTTAAGAGATAGATGAGAGAAAAAAAAATAGACTGATGCCCTTTCTTCGGACATAGATTTGAAAAAAAAAATATTTTCAAAATCATACTGAATCAAGTATTATTTATATCTTTCAATGAAATTTCCTCTAGCGTCTGCACGAAGGAACCTAACCGGTCAAAAGCACTCACACACTAATGTCAATGCTGAGATATGCGAAGTTTCGAGGCAGAAAATGGGGGCGTAAAAGCAGCGAATAGAAACACAATTCTCTTTAAATAGAGATTAATTTAAAAAATAATAAAATTCAAATCCACGCCTTCTTATACTTATAAAGAAACACCTTTTGCATATTTGTGTTATGTCTTTATGAACATTTTTTTTTTATTAACGTTCAATTTCTAAATTGTAAACTGTTGGAACCTTTCATCAATCCTTATTACTTTAGCTCAATAATTTGTACGCTTATTAAATGTATACAGAATACAGAAGCTTTATTAGTCCCAGTTTGTCATTAAATTTACTCTGCGTTACAATATAAATTCTAGACACTTAGGATATTACACTATTTACGATTAGCTTTTGAAGTGAAATAACGTTTTATAAAATGATATCTTGAACAAAGAAGATACAAGGCAGAATAATGATAAATAAAGCTCTACCGTATTTGAAGGTGGAACCTAAAAATGTTAAATCACAGTATTTTGTATATGATTCAAATAAATAATCAAGAAATATCAAGGTATGAAAATTAGCCAGAAGTGTAAATATAGAAATATAAAGATATGAATTGTATATAATTACATGTATGGCCCTTTAATCTAAGAATGAAGATTGTCGCTTTAGGTAAACAATGCTCTGTTTATAAAAAAAAAGTAATTATAACAATAAACTAAAACTGGAATAAATGAACCTGCACATCTACAGGTCTGACACTTTGATATCTAAAGCTGCCGCTTCTTTGCACCAATCTACTGATGAAACAAAAGGGTAAAGGGTGTGTCTTACCTTTGTAGGATGATAATCGTTTGGGTTTAACAGGCAAAGCACATAAGGAGAGAAGAGTGCGGTTTTTTTTAAATCTCTTTTAGAGCTGAACATTGATTGAGGTAAATAAATGTCATTTCATATTTTTATCTGTTGCGCTGATTTCTTTTAAACTGGTACCAAACCCACAAAAGAAACAACATTATAGCAGCTTTGTAAGAAAAAAAAGAAGTGAAATAACTAAGAAAAAAAAAAGATTGCTCACTCAATAAGGGTTGAACGCCTGTTTCGGAAATATAAAGGATAATTTCGGCAATTATAAAAAAAACAAAAACCAAAAAAACCCCAACTTTATTAAACAAGATTTTATCATTAAAAAAAAATTAGAAACATCATTGACAAAAAAAATTTCACAGTACCAAAAGAAATGTTTAAAAATGTTCTTCCACTGCTTGGTAACAAAAACTAATTAAGCAACTGGAAAAGATAGGTGCAACATGCAATAGAAATATCGCATTCTTTCATCATTATTTAACTGAACGTTGCTTCTAAGACCCAGCAGAAACGTATTGATGTTCTCTCCACTTCCCGCCTCTCCCTTCCAAACTTGTCTAGTCTGTGTCAAGCTTTTGCGATTCTGTTTATAACTATTGTTACTCGTTTCCTGTTTTTTGTTGTCATGTTCAAGACGCCATAACAAAGTGGAGGCGTTTCTTAAAAAGAAGTAAAATACTCTCTTTCTTACATCATTAATACTCATTGAATAAGAAAGCAGAAACAAAGAGTTGGAATTGAACAGCAAAAAGACAGAAGTATAGGTCGCCAGTCGAAACAATTCGTGTCCACTGATCAATATCTTTATCAACGGGAATGAACTTGAAAAAAAAAGATCATTTCAAATACCTGGGTACTTTAATATCGTGCTATGGATTCGACGACACTGTAATTGCATTAAGAACAGCGAAGCAAAAATGAGTTTCCAGAGAAAGAAATCGGTACTAACAAATAAATTCATCTCCGTTCAGACAAGAAGAAAAGCCCTGGAGTGCTATATTGAACCTATTCTGATTTATGGATACGAAACCTGGACAATTTCAAAAAGGGCTACAGAAAAGTGGTTCTTACGGAAAATGCTACGAATCTCATGGACTGCACGGAAATCAAACGAAACAGTTTTACGGGAGGCTGGCGCAACAGGATCACTCGTAAATAGAATACGTAAATGCCAGGTAACCTGTTTTGGACATGTGATGAGAAGTGAGAAACTAAAACATCTTGTGACAACTGAAATGATCGAAGGAAAACGCAGCAGGGTAAAACGTCGAAAAAAGCTGTTAGGCTGACCAACAAAGTGGCTGAATGTAGGACGAGTGACAGATGCTCTAAAAGCTGTTAGGCTGACCAACAAAGTGGCTGAATGTAGGACGAGTGACAGTTGCTCTAAAAGCTGTTAGGCTGACCAACAAAGTGGCTGAATGTAGGACGAGTGACAGTTGCTCTAAAAGCTGTTAGGCTGACCAACAAAGTGGCTGAATGTAGGACGAGTGACAGTTGCTCTGAAAGCTGTTAGGCTGACCAACAAAGTGGCTGAATGTAGGACGAGTGACAGTTGCTCTAAAAGCTGTTAGGCTGACCAACAAAGTGGCTGAATGTAAAACGAGTGACAGTTGCTCTAAAAGCTGTTAGGCTGACCAACAAAGTGGCTGAATGTAGGACGAGTGACAGTTGCTCTAAAAGCTGTTAGGCTGACCAACAAAGTGGCTGAATGTAAAACGAGTGACAGTTGCTCTAAAAGCTGTTAGGCTGACCAACAAAGTGGCTGAATGTAGGACGAGTGACAGTTGCTCTAACAGCGACGAGGGATAGAGATGCGTAGAAGGTCATGATCGCCTACTCTAAAGAGCAGGGCACCTGATTGAGTGATAGGTCTATATAGATCTTCTGCTCATTGGGTTTATTGATATTCTCTCTATCTTTTTATTACTTTAATTCGTGATGTTCGAAGAGATGCTGCTCATAATATCTTTTCGATCTATAAATATAGAATTGAACGGCAGATTGTCACAAATTTAAGCAATGCACTGATTTTTATTGGTGTAAGATCGAAAAACCCAATGACATTT
This sequence comes from Elysia crispata, assembly GCA_033675545.1. Classification (NCBI taxonomy): domain Eukaryota; kingdom Metazoa; phylum Mollusca; class Gastropoda; family Plakobranchidae; genus Elysia; species Elysia crispata. The sequence continues at coordinate 3,352,163 of JAWDGP010000750.1, read as the reverse complement.
TTTTGATATGTGTATCGTGTTCATCATTGTAGAAAGATCACTTGGGTCTATACTTTACATCCAGAGAAGGCGAAAATAAAGGGGACAGAAGTAGATTTTATCTCACAAATCAAGCATTATCAATCTACACAGCTAGGTCTAATTACCCTTTGTTGTATGTGCTTTGATTTGAAATAAATATAGAGCTAGCTGTTTCTCATTAGATATAATGAGGGTTGTGCAAATATGTAACCCTTTACTGTTTGAGTCTAGACTTCTTCGAAACAAATGAAGTGGTTATATATGCTTCATAATCACGACACATGAAACTGTTAGCATAGATATCCTAATGTATGATTTTTCATAAAGAATTTGTGTGGGCATTTCTCTAAAGGTACGACTACGCGTCTCTTTACTGTGGTAAATTAGCTCACATTTTAATATAATTCTTTCAAACGTGAAAACAACAGTTCGTGTTTGAAACGAAATAGATTCTGATATCATTATAAATAATGTTTACTTTCATGAAACGGAGTTTGTTCAAAGTTTTGTGCACCGATGTAACACTGCTGACCACTAACTATAGCATAAACTAAAGGAAATAATGTAAATATTGAAATCAGAAAACCTTATATACCTCTATTTTTTCCACTCCACCCGCCCGGTTAGAGGAGGTGCATGAAAGTCTTGGAATGTTAACAATCAAAGCTTGATGCATAAACATATTGCGATGCTAGTTTGTTTGTCAGATAAATAAAAAAGCTTCAAATGTTGAATGTGCAATATGAGAAGAAAAATTTATCGTTATTTTTTAAAAAATAGTGGCCTTAACAGTTCGTGTTGAAAGCAATAAAGTAATAAATTATTGGCCATGGTACATTACTTCGCAGCAATTTACTCTCATAAGTAGAATATATTTAATGACTATTAAGACATTCTGATAGCAATTATCGTTAAGGGATTGGTTCGATGACATCCGTGACTGTTTTATGTCAGTGCGATCAGACGGATATTTCTCACCAATTTTAAGGTCATTGTGGATTGGCCCTATTAAACTCTTCTTTGAACCAATCACTCTCATCGACTTACATAGATCCAGCTTCATGAGGCCCTTGATTTTATCTGCTTTCATATTGTCAATAGTAAAAAAGCATCTAAAACCTGCTCTAACACTGTTAGTTTCTTCCTAGTTGCATAATTTAAAGAATTCCCAGTCCAGAGATTAAGAGTGCTGACGAGATCTTAAGGGAAGAGAATACAATGTTTTCAAATCATATCCCTTACGAACTGAAAGGTGCCGTCCTCACTGAATTTGTTTTGAGAGAAAATCTTATTCTTTCCAAAGACGTTGAATAATGAAATTGGTAATGTATATCAGAACTTGCGGGAGAAAACTTAATGATACCCTTTTTAAAGAACAATAAAGGAAGATAAATATGAAAACAGAAAAAAAAATTATGAGAGGGAGAAAAACTACCTCTTAAATATTAAATAGAAAAAAAGTGGAAAGAAGAAAAATCTCTTTTACTTTCGTTTCGTCCAATTACAATACAACTCAGAAGATACGCGGTGGGTTTGCATTTGAGCAAATGGAACCGGGGGATTCAATTTTGTGGAAACTCGACCCTTAAATCTCGCCTTGCTTTGTATATTGGCTTATCCGACCTCTTGACTCCATCCAATGATATTTTTCTGCCTCATACCCTACACACCTGTCGGTAACTAGACTCTTCGCCATGAAGAAAGAGAAGAGCCGTAACCATCATTCAGAGTTAAATTTAGATTTTTAAAAGTTAAGCAGAATGTTGGAAAACGTTAAAAAAGAATCAGACTTTGAAATCTTTTGTTGAAGTTCTTTGAGAAATGCGTACACGCAGGTGCACGGTCCTGCTAAATTGCGGCATCTCTTTCTTTCATCACCGATCGCTAGTGACAGTATCTTAGGTCAAGTCGAATCAAGCGTGGTTTGTACCCAATCGATGAAAGCTTTATAAATGCGCACTGAACATAGCTTTAACTTTTCCCACTAAATTTGAGAGCCTGAAGAAGAGCCCAGTAAGGACTTGGGTTCTTCAAAATTCATTGACTTTTTTGCCACAATGAGTGAAATTTTTGTCTTATTTGCTTACCAAATTCACCGGTTAATTGTTAAGTTAGTTTAAGGTACATGATTCACTTCAATTAAAAAAACCCCAGCATCTTAGTTGTCTGTCGCATTCTCATCCCCTCTATTTTTGACATGGATAGGACAGGTCTCGTTTAACAAGAATGGCGACATGGCTTGTTTTAATCGATAAACTGGTTCGAGAATATGAAAACTCATGAGTAGAATAAACCATTATAAATATAACTGAAATAAAAAGATTGAAAAAATAAAAGTAATACATTGGCACGATGATTTATTATGAGTCCAAAGAGAAGCAAAATTCACGAGCGCAAGAAGGGAGATTATTCGGAACTTTGAAAAGTCAGTATATTTTGCCAGTTAGTTACCCTGAATATGTGGTCTTTAAAAATGTTTGCCGAAGTGGAAGGAGAAGGAGGAAAAGAGGAAAAGAAGAAGAAGAAGAAGAAGAAGAAGAAGAAGAAGAAGAAGAAGAAGAAGAAGAAGAAGAAGAAGAAGAAGAAGAAGAAGAAGAAGAAGAAGAAGAAGAAGAAGAAGAAGAAGAAGAAGAAGAAGAAGAAGAAGAAGAAGAAGAAGAAGAAGAAGAAGAAGAAGAAGAAGAAGAAGAAGAAGAAGAAGAAGAAGAAGAAGAAGAAGAAGAAGAAGAAGAAGAAGAAGAAGAAGAAGAAGAAGAAGAAGAAGTAGAGGCAGAGGAAAAAGAAAAAAAATTAAAAAAAAAGAAGTTAATGGACATTAAAGATGTAAAAGATGGATGAATAAAATAATGACGGAAGTGTTGACACTGAATCTCTTTTTCATATGGTGTTAAAGGGATGAAAAGGGAAGAGAAATGACTTCCTAAACCAAATTAAAAAAAAAATATGCAACTAGTCTATTCTAGGTACTACTACTACTACTACTACTACTACTACTACTACTACTACTACTACTACTACTACTACTACTACTACTACTACTACTACTGCTACTACTACTACTACTGCTACTACTACTACTACTGCTACTACTACTACTACTGCTGATACTACTACTGCTACTACTACTACTACTACTACTGCTACTACTGCTACTACTACTACTACTACTACTACTGCTACTACTACTGCTACTACTACTACTACTACCACTACTACTACTACTACTACTACTACTACTACTACTACTGCTACTACTACTACTGCTACTGCTACTACTGCTACTGCTGCTGCTACTACTGCTACTGCTGCTGCTGCTACTACTACTACTACTACTACTACTACTACTACTACTACTACTACTACTACTACTGCTACAACTACGACTACTGCTCCCACTATTACTACTTCTGCCACTACTACTACTGCTACTACTACTACTACTACTACTACTACTACTACTACTACCTGCTGCTACTACTACTACTACTACGATTACTACTACTACTACTACTACTACTACTACTACTACTACTACTACGAATACTACTACTACTACTACAAGTACTACTACTACTATTACTGCTACTACTACTACTACTACTACTACTACTACTACTACTACTACTACTACTACTACTACTACTACTACTACTACTATTACTACTACTGCTGCTGCTGATGATGCTAATGCTGCTGATGATGATGCTAATGCTGCTGATGATGATGCTAATGCTGCTGCTGCTGCTGCTACTACTACTACTACTACTACTACTACTACTACTACTACTACTACTACTACTACTACTGCTGCTGCTGCTGCTACTACTATCTTGTACATTAACAAAATAATGCTTCTTGAGACTAAATACTGTCATGTGGATACAAGATGAACTTGAATAATAATTTTTTTTTTTTTGGAAATGAGTGTAAGATCCAGTAAAGAATGAGCACACATCTCATACTAAAACAACTTCGGGGCGAAATCAACAGCCTTTTTTTTTATATTCACAATTGGTTTTTCCTTCCGAACAGTTTTGACAATTTTTCCACCAGTCAGCCGCGCTATTCTATCAGTCATCTCGCTGAAATATGCTGTTAAAAACAACCAGACCTGTTACCTAGTACTCATATTGGTAGTCATTTCATGATGCGATAACAGGTATAACCAAACAAGTTGGAATGATCAAAGTGATTTCTTTTAGATTTCATTAAGTCGAACGGTCTTGTAAAGCAACATCGTTATATGTTATGTAGCGGTTTCAGTTTCTTGGTGCAATTTTAAAAGGATTTTTCAGTGGTTACTTATAGCGGTACGCTTTGGACCTGTGACTCTCCTTGCAAGAATCAACTCAGTCAGACCTCACGCGTAAATACGCAATAACTTTCAATTTTTGTTCCCTGGCTTTTCGCAATATTTTGTAGTTTTCGCTGTGAACACAATTTCTCACAGTCATTGCTACCTCAAATTATCGTGGATAAATATCAGAGAGTAAAAAAGTCCCATATTTATAAATAACTTTTAAGAAATAATTTAGCTATCTCAAGCCTCTAGCGGGGAAAAATCTAACTCTTCAAAGACAGATGAAAATTGCTTGGTTTTTTTTTTATGCGAATCAATATCTTCAGACCTGGGCGGCGTTAATTAGTTCTTTATAGTTCAACGTCTCCTTGGTTTGTCAGAATATAACTTATACACAGAAGCTGGTCGGTGTCCGCGGTGGGTAGGTTAATAAACCACATTGCATGCACAACATAACTTTAACAGTTTTGGAGACAAATCTGAAAGAGGCTTATTTTTAGTTTGAAGCAACTGGTTTCCTTTTTTTTTATTTTAAAGTAAGGGTTACAGATTAAAATAAGCTGTTTCTGCGTTTTTAGTCTCGTTAACTTTTAAGCTCGAAATCCTGTTCGAATAAGTGGGATACCAGTATTTTTTTATTTTCTAATTCAAAATTTTTTATGTGTCGACAAAAGGAATTCCCTGCGTGTATAGAAAATGAAAAATAAAAAAACAACAATAAAAACTTGATAAATTACCTTTTTTATGTTTTGAAAAAGATAGGAAAAGCGGATGTGTTATGCCTTCGCAATCTTTTCTTCCCAGTCGGAATTTCCGACATCGTTCTCAAATTGATGAGCCGACAGACTCTGTACCATCCACCATTCTCGCTACTATCAAGATAGGCACTTTCATGACGTCACATTTTGTTACTCCAGATGCTCGCAGGTTCTATCGAAGAAAAAGTATGCTATATTTTTTTTTCTTCTAAAAATACACTAGAAGAGAACCGAGGCTATGTGTGCTGACAGATCGCAAACGGTACTAGATGGTATACAATAGTGAAATACAATTCACATTAGGAATGATTTTTATGACAAGGCCAAAAAATAATAATAAAAAAAAAAAACTAAAGGAAAAACCCAACGAAAACGGTTTGCGTGAGTTTGGCTGAGGGGCTTGTATTAAACGTTAATTTATAACATATAGGGCAGGTATCTTTTAATATCAATTGCGAGGCAGTAAAGAAAAAAAAATAAAAAGAGGTACAAAGTAGATTATTAAAAAATTAGAAATCAATACAATATTAAAAAAAAATACTAGAATTGTGTCTATATCTCTTTTATACATTGCTCAACTGTAGTTCACAAAATTATACACATCGACTCCTACTGCGATTAACTTTTTTTTTTATCTTTTTTACATTAGAAGTTAAGATTTCACTGGCTCTTTAGAACTAAGGTATTCTAACCTAGCTCCAATAGTTAATAATTATCATTGGCACTACATGTCCAAATTATCCTAAAAATAAAGGTTTAAGATAAAAAACATAATTGTGCAAATATTTTAACTTTCGAACGTTTCCACGAGCTGCGGTGGCTCTGCGGTTAAAGCTCCCGCCCTGTTATCCACAGGGACTTTCTTCAACGGCTCGAGTCCCAGTAGGTGAGTTCCAGGTCTAATCTTTTTGGTTTCTCCATTGCCTGACATGGTTTAACATTGATTTGCAAAAAAAAAAAAAAAAACCATTTAGATTATCGTTTTGTGGACGAACTGTATCAAACAACATGCAAACAGACAAATTCGACTTATATCATGGACAACAACGCCTTGTTGTTGCTATAAGGTTAGAATTATGATGAAAAAAGAGACATTCAAATACATGACTTTCGTTTACTCTAAAAGAAAAAAAAATGTAAAGGTAAGCTATAAGATGAGGGAAACATACTTTGTTCATGTGGATAATAAAGGCATCTTTTAAGAGCAAAATTTGATATTCCAAGACATAGATGGATCCCTCAAAACTTATTTTCGCATCGAGACAAAAATCAATTTTTTTTAAATGGCGAAATAACGATCAAGAATAATGACAGAACTGGATAAATGCATTGGAGAACTCTTCTCTGCTCTGAAACCAGGCAAAACTAATATTGTTTGCGCACATCACGAGGATAATCCGAAATTGCGGAATCATTCCTCAAGGGCATCATGCAGGGAAGTGGACGACGCGGGCATAGGAAACAACGGGCAGATGATTTTCGGGAGAGCACAGGTTGCAGGCGGAGTGGCACCGTGAGAAAGGCACAGGAATGAGGAAGAATGGGGAAGATTGATTGGCAGATCCTGCAGGGCTTCTGCACTCGCCAGGGGAAAAAAAGGACAGAGATGCGTTGATAGAATTGGCACATTCCTGGTAATATTTTGATGTCGACGCTTCCAATTAAATAAAAAAAAAAAAAAAGAAAAAAGACACGCACACAAAAAAAGAAAATAACAGAATCGACTCATTATCTGTTGAAGAACCATAGGCAAAAAAAGTGCTGAAATCAAAGCTGGCCATTTATTTAAACATACGCGAAAATGGATGTGTTGAAATAGAGTTGGATATTACAAAATTAGCCTCCTGTTTTCATTTGCCTTGTTTATATTGTATTTTGCAAAAAAAGAAAATAATGTCAATGGCATGAAATGATATGAACCTGATTTACGTAGATAAAGAACTTGGGCTCAGTTGGAGGAAAAGTATATATGGTAAGTAAAGCGTGTCACTGCTATTAAATTTAAGCTAATTTACAAAAGGTTGGTTTTTATTTTGCCTGAAGCTAAACGAAGCGGATCGATTCCAGAAACCCATGCTACTTCTTTGTCTAGGCACATTATTCCAACTGTACCGTATGTGTCTACAATATATTCCTTTGACAGCGAACGACAAGCACTTTGATGACGATATAACCTTATAGGTGACATACTATCACCGTCATAATACTTCTTGTTTGATGGTAACAGAAATTATACGGCTTCTTTATATTCCTTCCCCGCTCCTCCCTTCCTCCGTCTCTTTTCTCACTGACAACCTTTCTACTCCATACTCTTTCTTTTTCTTTCTCCATTTCTGTCTATCCCTTTGACAATGAGCGCCAGTCTGTTCCTCGCTCTCTCGCATTTTCACCCTTTCCTCGTGCCATCATGTCTCGTGTTTCGCTAGTTTATCTTGTGACCCGGATCGAAAGAAAGCTCAGATCTTCTTCACCCCTGTAATTAATAATTATCGAAGAGACTGTTCTGGTACTCAGTCTCACGCTTTCTCTACTCTATCGATCAGAAACGAAGCGCAGGTACTGTACTCACAGCTTACATTTGTCGATCCTTCATCACTCTCAGCTCTATGGGAACTAGAAAATAAATACCAACCTACGAGTGGAAGCAATTAATGCAGCGTCTTTGTTATAATTTTACGGCACAGTTTCAGTCTCTGCCCCTGGTATACGTTGTTCTTCTGGGATTGTTCATTTCTTTGACCTGTTTGTGAATTGTGAAGTGTATTTTTTTTATCAGGCAAGAATATTAGCCATTTTGTTCTTCGTATAATTACTTCCTGTATTGAGAAATATTGCTCTATTGAATATCTATAAATAATAGTCTTACTTTCTCAATAAACCTTTTGACTTTGAAGGTCAGCAGTTCCATCATTTCTCTCAAATATATGTCGTCCTTACAAAAAGTCTTTTAGAATAGTATCAAACACTAATATCACTCATTGATTTACTAAAGTGACAGTTTTAGAAATGAAGATGACATATATGCATAAAAAAAGAATAACCTGCAAACATACTGACAATAAGAGAAAAACAAATGTTAAAGAGTCAAAGACACACCATATTGTTTGGGTCAGATGAAAATGCAATTTTGGCACCTCCTATCTCAGATCTTTGATATATATATATATATATATATATATATATATATATATATGTACACATACATATGTATAAAATTTCTCTACCGATATCTATCTCATCTTAAGTGAATGATATATTTGCGAAAACGTGATCGATATTTAGCGTTTAAATAATCTCCTCTGAGATTTCTTTATATACCTCTATAGGTGTTAAAATCAATGGTAGGTGTTCTACGCTAAATATTTCTGTGGTTCTACGGATTCGACGCATATATCAAACCCAGAACTTATTTTATACTACAATGGCAATGCGGTCTCGGGCATCAAGCGCTGACGAAGGACAGAGCCATGCAGGTTAGACACTTTTAAAATTATTTCGTATCCCTTTTTCTGTTATTTCTCTTCCCATTTTCAGTATACAGTATGAAGTTTTCTCATTTATTACTGAGAGAGTGGCTGATTTTACCTCATTTAAAACATTTTTTGATTAACGTTACTTATTTCAAACTTGGCTTCACTTGGTATAGGCCGATAGCAGGATCGTGTTATTGTTCTGGTTAGTGAACTTCGCGTGCTGACGGGGAGCATCAATTTTTTCATCAAGTCAATAATACTTCGCTCGATGCTTCCTTCAGAGTCACTCTATTACACAATCATTTGACTTGTTCTGTTTGATAAATAACATTACAATAGAAACAAAATTAAAAGATCGCACGAGACCAAGATTTTTAATAAATCATGAAGTTATATCAACAAGAATCTAGATCTAGCTAGAGGTAAAAATTAAAATTTTATCTAGATAATCTAGATTTTTTATCTGAGCTTACGGATTTAAACCTAGATTTTTAAGTTCTATGTCCAGACGTAGCCAAGATTAGCTAAGATCATAACGTATGGTTCACGCATAGTTTATAGATTTAAATCTAGACTTTTATTTTAAACTACCGGTACATATAAAAGCCACCAAACACACAGTGGTTGCGCTAGGCGCGCGGGTCAGATTTCACGAGTTCAGCACTGAGCCACTGCCTGTGTGGGAAAACCGCATGAAAAACTCGGGTACAGAGGGTGTGTGTGGTATGAAAAAAGACAGCGCAGAATGCCTTGCACATATAATTATCTTGTGCAACGCCTAGCATCCCCTCTGTGTGTATGGTGGGTCTAAGTTTCGTATAAATAAATATAAGAAGTGGTCGAAGGTTCCACAAAAGTTTCCAGGCGATGTTAGAGTTTCCAGGAGCTGAAAAAGGTTACATAATCTTAATTGGATTAAATTTTTGAGAAATAAAACTGCAAAACATGCAAAACCCAATGGTGCTATATTAAATATTTTTTTAAAATTTATTTCATATCGAATTTCAATAGTAACCCTTGCAGTTTGTCTAGAAAAGTGTCGCAACTATAATCAAAATAATCTTCAAATAATAAAACATTATTCTTCTCGGCGGAGGCAAACAAAGTTTTTACTTTGGTCAATAGTTATTCTTTTTTTTAAATGCTTATTAGCGTCATAACAGCTTATATCTGTAAAATTTCCATTCAAATTAATGCTCCCTAACTAAAATTCCATACGCTTTGTACACACAAACGCAAGATTTATGTAAAATGCATGAAGCCTTGCAAGCGACACATGAAAATAAAAAAAAAAAACATCTCAGGCGCACATCAATTTCTATTCTTCGTGATAGAAACCTTTATAAATGTTATTTTCATCGCTATCTGGAGGAAAGAGAACATTTATTATTGATTCTATACTTACATTAATATGCTTACCACCTCTAATAGAGCAATTTCGAAAAAAAATATGATCATTTTTGTCCTTGAATATTTATTAAGCGGCTTTTCTACAATCAAATGGTTTCGAGCAGCATTTTGAAGTTTTTGCCTTTTACCTTTTTTTTAAAAATATTTTTGATATTTTTGATTTTATACGGCCTGTTATCTCAGCAAAAACAAAACAAAACAAACAAAAAATAAAAACAACGACAATAAAACAAACAGGCATTTTGGACTTGCATGCATTCCAAAGATCCTTTAAACGTAAAGACACCTATAACAATATAGAAAAAGTAAAAATCAGTTCTTTACACCATTTTGTTTCCCCTTTAGATTCATGAATTACAAATGGCACCTCACAAAATTTTTCTTCTTTTTTCTATGTCGCAAAATAATTAATTAAAGAAAAAGCGCTAAGCACCAAACCCAAAACTTTTACGGATGACGTTTTCTCCGAAAACATTTACTCTTAACTTTTTTAAACAACTTCATATTTATAACCTCCATTTATTAACTTATTCTATGGAGATAGACAACACTGCACTAGCTTAAGTGGCAAATCATGTAATATGAATATTTTATCATGACTCATTCTATGGGCAGATTATAACTGCAATGTTTCTATATCTTCATGTTTTTGTTATTATTTTTTTTTCGATTCCTGATGCCTACAAGAGAAGTGAATATAAAAACGATGTTATTTTTGTCTTACATGCTAGGCAAATACACACATTTTTTCCATTTTTTAAATCACAAATTTATTTTTCGATATATTTTTTAATCTCTTCATGTGGTATACATTATTCCTTTTTTCCTCCTAGTTTTACCTTCTATAAGTTTTCTAGAGAAACTTATTTGGAGACTGCGGCTTTCCTTCAAGCCAGAGAAGGGAAGATTTGATGGATTCCGACCAGAAGTTTTAACCAGGGATCGAACCCAGTACCATCTTAATGCCAGTAAAACGCTCTGTTGACTAAGCCCATCGGCGCTCTGTTGATTCGGAAGAAAGGAAACTTGACTTAGTTGACAGTGTATACCAATAATTATGTCAGCAGCATGCACTCTTCGCCTTGTCTCACTTCCCTCATTAGAAAATTGTGTCGGGGTAACAGCTGTCCGTTTTAGCACAACTTAAATTCTACGTGGGTTTTCTTGACCAGTTGTTTGACATCGTAATTGGTGTGGAGTGATCAAAAGTGATAGATAAGGTCTTTAACTGTATTTCTGCGGCAGCAAAGTTCGCGCTTTAAGATTTTGGGAACTTTGCCCTATGCACATGCGATTTTGAAGATTAAGATTTTAAAAGGTATACCCAGTGCACGTGCGTATATGGATTAAGATTAACAAGTTTAACCACATGCACGTGCGTTTTTACGGATTAAAATTATTAAAGGTTTAACCAGTGCATATGCGTTTTTACGGATTAAAACTATTATAGTTATAACTAATGAACATGCGTTTTTACTGATTTATCCTATTACAGGTGGGATCAGTGGACATGCGTTTTTACGGATTAAAACCATTATTGTTATAACCAATGAACATGGCGCTTTTACGGTTTTATTTTATTATTGGTGGTACCCAGTGCAAGTGCGTTTTTACGGATTAAGATTTTTATAGGTTTGCCCTATGCACATGCTTTTTAGGGTTTCTTTGCATGGAAACCCATAAACTATACAGTTTTTACTTGTATTCATGGAAGAGCTGGTATGCACTACGAGAATGTGAAAATTTATTCTTGGGACATTTTCCTATGTTGCTTTCTTTGACTTTCCTGAAAAGGTTCCTAGTAAATAATAAATAGAGATCTTGCAACGCTTATTTCTGATATGTTGGGAGACAAGATATTGTAACAAAGTAGGCAGTCAAACAACGATAAAGGCTGGGTCAGTCCGAACTAGACCTAAGGGTGTAAATTTTAAGTTATTGAAGTAAAGTTAGGATAGAAAAAGCAAGCACAAACCTAGATGAAACTCAAAATCGACTCTTAAAACGAAAGACGTGAAAACACTATAAACGGCTAGCTGTATGAACTAGCATCAAACCTGCGCGTGGATTTGGTGGCCATTGCCTTGCCGAGACTAGATCAGCACCAAGATAAATCAGAAAAGGTGACCTCCATGCTGGCTTGAAAGGACTAAGAAGTTAATGGGTTGAGAACGGCCAAGTCCATATCTTTACACGACATAAACAAAATAGCCTCGATCGTATATTAAGATGCATGTATAACTGAAAGACATTAAAATGTAATATCAAAGAGTTCAATCAAACAGCGATAGTGTCTGTGACAGACGAAGCTAGACCTAAGGATCTAAAGATGCAAGTGATTGAAATCTATCTATATAAAAGCGGACTTGGGAGGCTTTGTTCGCGAACTGCTCAGTGATTACCAAATCCAAACCATGCAAACTTTGCAGGCGTCTACAGCATTCATGTGGCTAGATTCTAAATCATAAAAAAAATCAACGCAAACTGCTTTCCTCGATTTCCCCAAAATGCTTCGTTTTTCGTCAACAGCGGCTAACTTACGATCACCAATTTTGCGCGCCATTTTTTTTTTTATTCATTCTTTAACAACTTACGGAAGTCTTTCTCAATAGACTTGAGGTGTAGATCTATCTATCTATCTATCTATCTATGTATCTGTGTGTCTGTGTATTTCTCTGTTTATTTCACTCTCTCTGTATTTCTCTTTGCATCTAAGACTGTTTTGAAGATATCTTACTCTCACAAATACTTGATTATCTCCTTGCTCTCGCCCCGCTGTCTCTGCCTTGACCTACCTATGCGACTTACTCTCAATATTTAATTTTTTCTGACTCTGTAATTGTCTGTTTCTCACACATTAATTCTCTATCGGCCATTGCAAAACAAAGGAAAAAAACGGTGAAATAAAAATACAGAAAAAAAAAAGAAAAAAAAGTAAAAAAGTAAAAGAAAACAATATCACTCTTCAGGTAATTTTAAGTATGATTATTTTTATCATTTATTCAGTTTGTTTCATCACCCCGCTTTCCTCGAAAGAAAAAAAAAAAGATCGATCAAGAGAATTATTTTCATGTTTCTCAAGTACCAATACAGAGGCTCTTTTTCTTAAATCGTGGCCAGAATTCCCGCAAGGCAGTCCACTTATATGCACTTAACGCGAAAATTCAGAACTTTCTAATAAGCGTTTAAAAGGATCTAAGAGCAGATTGGGAAAGAAGAGAATATTAAGGCGATTTCCTTTATTCCAAAAGGAATTCAATTTTATATCTAAATTTTGCGTTTTGAATTAGAATTATCGAGATATCCAGATTCTAGGTAAAGATGAATAGGTAGAGAATTATAATTTTATTTGAATCACGTGAGAAGGAGAGATATCAAGACCATTTATAAGCCTCTTTAAATACACACATGCACCCCAGGCTCGGCAAATTGACACCAGGGTCCCATTTGTTTTCAGCTTATAAAGAAATAAAATTGCAACAGAAAAAGCAATCACAAACCTAGATCTAACTCGTCTTTCGTCTTATGTGCCGGTCACGAGTTAGATCTAGGTTTGTGATTGCTTTGTTTATTCCACTTAAACCTCTAGAGAGATACTGTTGAATGAGTATGGGATCGAATCTCTTAAACCTAACAGCATTATAAGCTCGCTAGGAAAATGATGAACGCATATAAATGCATGTCGCTGACAAATGACATATCTCTCTTTTGGGGATTTGCTATAATGCGGAAATTCTTCATGCTCAGCATCTATTGATCTTTACTTTTAGTTGTTAGAAGTATCAATCTACTGGACAAAGTAGAGCAATAAGGAAGTGAGTGATGGTTTTGAAAGGGTAACTTTGAATTTTTTTTTATATGAACGAAGGATAGGAATTTAGTATACCCCTGTTGTTCCTTTTCTGACTGATAGACTCGTGAATAAATATCAAAACCTTTTCGGTGCATCTTTTAACTAAGAAAGAATTGTATTTGTTCGAAAGACTCTATTAAATGCCTTCTCGCAATGGCAATACTAGACATTTTGTACAGGAATAACATAACGACTTGAGACAATAACGCTCTGAGCTGGTGCCATTATTATGCTTGGAGTAAAAAACAGTGACGCTGCATGATAAATCGGACAAGGCAGGACCTCCTCTAAAATTGTATTCATGTTTAGGCCCTACCAATACATGTGACAAGACATAATTATATTCCCTTTGATATCCCACCCTCCTCGTTTTTTTTTTTTTATAGACTGTGAGGGAAGGGCTTGAGGCGCTATTAAAACAGAATTTAGAACTTCTCTGGTTGAATTTTCCGCTAAAGGAATTGGCAGCTTTATTTCAAGGACGATGGTTTAACTTTTCCAGAATAATATCCAGAACTTAACTTAACTTTGTTAAGATGGATTTATAACTGCGTTGCCAAAAACTAAAAAAAAAAAAAAGAAAAAAAGAAAAACGTGAAAACAGTTGTGTTACGAAAAAAATAAGATTAAAGAATTTTCTATCCTCAAATTCAATTATAGGCCTGACACGGACACTAATTGAATTATTCTATACTTTTTCCAAAGGAGAACGTTGTTATAAATCACAGGAAAGTCCTTAACCCTTTTCTTTATCTTCCTGCCCTAATTTTCATCATACGTTACAATATTACAATATTCTTTTCTTACCTTTCACAGTTTCATTGGTTGATGTAGACTTTTTTAAAGTTCGAGATAACACTATCCTTGTAAGAAACCTTTTACAAATTACATAGATTTTTGCTATAGTTAACACTCAGCTTAACGTTTAAATGTGTCTTCTATCATTTGTTTTTCTTCTTGACGAGTTGGGCATTTCAGTGCATTCAATGTTAATAAATGTAATAAGTTTGTGCTACTTTGCTGCGGCAGTATCTTTGGGAAAAAATTTACGATTTAAATCATTTTCTATATATATATATATATATATTTCCGGACACTCATTCAGTACCATTGCCGATACTGTTGAGTTTCTACTGTTGCTTTTCATGACCTTTCCCTCTGATATCTTTTTTTCTATGTGCTTTTCATTTTTTTTATTCTCTCACATCATCTCCCGGTTCACTCTTTCTCCCTCCTTTCTCTCTCACTTAACCCCTTTCTCATTGCTTAGGTGTATTTCTCTCATTCTCCGCTCAAATGGTTGGTTACTCCTCTCTCTCTCTCTCTCTCTCTCTCTCTCTCTCTCTCTCTCTCTCTCTCTCTTTCTCTTCTTTCTCTGCCCGTCTCTCCCTAAAATATTTGTATTTATAACTATTTATCTACCTCCCTTCTATGTACTTATTCACATATCTTAACATCTTCCATTTATCTATCTCCTCTCTTATCTTATTTACGTGTGTATTTGTGTCTCTGTGTCTATGTATGTATGTATGTATGTATGTATGTATGTATGTATGTATGTATGTATGTATGTATGTATGTATGTATGTATGTATGTATGTATGTATGTATGTATGTATGTATGTATGTTTTATGTATGTATGTATGTATGTATGTATTAATCTATCTATGTATATTTATAAATTTGTGTTATCTATCAATCTGTACCTATCTATTAATCTATCTATTTGTCAATGATCTTTCTCTGTGTATCCATCTATCTTTCTATAATGGCCTATCTTGCTATTCTGTTTATGCAACACCCTTATATTCACAATAAACAGTAATTCGTGCCACCGTTATCTATGTCTATGCTTCCAAAAAAGATCTTTTGTCTCTTACAAAATAATATACAAAGCTAAATTAATATCGCACAGCAAAACCAACGACAATCATTTGGGAACAAACGAACGAACAAACAAACATACAAACGAAAGAACAATGGATCTATTATTCATGTCGTGTGCATGCTCAAAATATTTCGCATTTTTCCCAAATCGAATGCAACACTGTCGCCCATGTGCATTGCGCATAATCATTTGTGCAAAACAATCCTGTTTTATACGGGTAAATGCCAAAACATGTCAATCTGTGTGTTTGGAAGTCATCGACCGATTTCAAACACTCGTTATATTAATACTATCCATGAACCAATGACTGTGAAAATACCTATTTGTTTGGCTCTAAATCATTCGGGATATTTGCCTGTAGTTTCTTGATTTATGGCTGTGGTGTTAAAACGTCCTCCCTGTGATCCACAGGGACACTGTCAGTTCCACCTTAACTCAAGTGGACTTAACAATATGCAGAAATCTGCCCCTATCATCAATTTTGCGGATCAACTCAATCAAAAAACAAATAAACGAACAAATGAACGAACCTTTGATTTAAGAAAAAGAGCCTCTGTATTGGTACTTGAGAAACATGAAGTAATTCTCTTGATCAATCTTTTTTTTTTTTTCGAGGAAAGCGGGGTTATGAAACAAACTGAATAAATGATAAAAATAATCATACTTAAAATTACCTGAAGAGTGATATTGCTTTCTTTTACTTTTTTCCTTTTTTTTCTTTTTTTTTCTGTATTTTTATTTCACCGTTTTTTTCCCTTTGTTTTGCAATGGCCGATAGAGAATTAATGTGTGAGAAACAGACAATTACAGAGTCAGAAAAAATTAAATATTGAGAGTAAGTCGCATAGGCAGGTCAAGGCAGAGACAGCGGGGCGAGAGCAAGGAGATAATCAAGTATTTGTGAGAGTAAGATATCTTCAAAACAGTCTTAGATGCAAAGAGAAATACAGAGAGAGAGTGAAATAAACAGAGAAATACACAGACACACAGATACATAGATAGATAGATAGATAGAGATAGAGATAGATAGATAGATAGATAGACAGAGAGCGAGAGAGAGAGAGAGAGAGAGAGAGAGAGAGAGAGAGAGAGAGAGAGAGAGAGAGAGAGAGAGAGAGAGAGAGAGAGAGAGAAAAGCAAACATGCAGAAAGAGACAGAAGGTAAAATACATCGAGAGGAAATATGAGAGAGAAATACTATATTACAGAGAGGAGAGAGAGAGAGAGAGAGAGAGAGAGAGAGAGAGAGAGAGAGAGAGAGAGAGAGAGAGAGAGAGAGAGAGGAAATAAATAATTATTTTATATATATCTTGTATCCATCATGAAAATTCACCTTGAAATCCAACAAAAAATAAAACACAAAACACACACACACAAAAAAAAAATTGGTGTGTAAAGATTTTTCTCGTTTTTATAAAAGATAGACCCCATAGTTAAGAGCTCGCATGATATGTTTGACAAATCTGAAGCGATCTTTTGATTTTGTTGTGACATTCATTGCATGTGCTGACTCATGGATTAAAGTTGATAATTGCATCCATCGACTTGTTCTCGTTCTTTTGCAAGATTTCTTGATTGATTTCGTATTTTCTAGGATTACAGCTTCCCTGTGCTGTCTGAGAGTGAATGCTGGAAAATAAGCGTCACAGACCAAAGCTGCTGGAAATTAGAAATTTAAATTGCCTCTCATCTTATCAGCGTTTCGATCAATTCCGTCGAAACAGTCTTTGATAGAAGTGTTAGCCGAGATTTTATTTTTTTTCAAAGGAGAAATGATTAAGTGATTTATTTAAACCAGAACCGATGAGAGATGGAGAGGAGAGTAAGTAAGAGATAAAGAGCGAGAGAGAAGAAAGAGTCAGAGAGAGAGAGACATTGAGAGAGAAGAGATAGATACTGATTTTGAATATATCTTGCATCCATTATGAAAATTCGTGTGTGTGTGTGTGTGTGTGAAAGAGAGAGAGATAAATAAGAATAAATAATAAAAATGTTAAGTGAGAAGGAGTAGCCTGCCCTTGGATTAGATGGTCTAAATTCGATTCTTAACTCTACTAGGTACGGTACTATGTTAAGTATTAAAAAAAATAGCTCATCACACGTGTATATATATATATGTCCTCATTTCAACCAGATGTTCGAGTTCCTCGATGTGGGCAGTATAACACCTTGCCAATAGGTTAGAGTGAGGCAGCGATGTTTCTACTTGCTGTGACCCAGCGAGCTCAGAGAGTTGTAAAGCAAACCAATGGAGGAAGCGCTATAAAAAAAAAACCCAGAAAAAACCCAACCGCTCTTTATCTTGGGGTATTATTTAGTCCACAATCGGTTACCACCGGACTTACCTTTGTCAGTCACCATTATTTTACCATAGTTAAAAAGGAACGACGGTAAAATCTGGCGAGATCGTCTGTTTTGGAAAAATGCTTCTATTTAGTAATAGGACTTAATTTTACTTGAGGAAATTTTGAGTTAGAGTGGATTTTTTTGCTCTCATATCGAACTGAAGAAACAATCGAAGATCTTTTTAAATCATTGTTGATAAGGATAAATATTTGAGTACCGATAGCATAAAGCCATTCACCACCCCACCCCTAACGTCGCCTGACAGAAAGGCATCCAAATTGATTTAATAAAGTCGACAGATTGATGATGGTGATTATAATCATATTGAGGATGATGATGATGGGGATGAATAGTAACATTGAACTTCCTTTGTTAGTAGTTGTACCTACAGTTCAATCAGTTGATGTGGAACCAGCAGCAGCAGCAGCAATAATAGTAGTGGTAGTAGTAGTAGTAGTTATAATAGTAGTAGCAGTAGTAGTAGTAGTAGTAGTAGTAGTAATATTAGTAGTAGTAGTAGTAGTAGTAGTAGTAGTAGTAGTAGTAGTAGTAGTAGTAGTAGTAGTAGTAGTAGCAGCAGTAGTAGTAGCAGTAGTAGTAGTAGTAGTAGTAGTAGTAGTAGTAGTAGTAGTAGTAGTAGTAGTAGTAGTAGTAGTAGTAGTAGTAGTAGTAGTAGTAGTAGTAGTAGTAGTAGTAGTAGTAGTAGTAGTAGTAGAAGTAATAGTAAGAGCACCAGCAGTAGTGCAAGGTGTGGCAGGTATAAGTAAAGGAGAAAGATTGATAAATTGGTAGGTAAACATGGGGATACGCAGAGGAATTTAGAGAAGAGAGAGAGATATAGCCAGACTGATTGATCGATAGGGGTGGGGGAGACAGAGAGATAGATGGATTTTGAGATTGATAGTTTGATATAGAAAGATAGAGAGAGAGAGAGAAAGAGAGAAAGAGAGAGAGAGAGAGAGAGAGAGAGAGAGAGAGAGAGAGAGAGAGAGAGAGAGAGAGAGAGAGAGAGAGAGAGAGAGAGAGAGAGAGAGAGAGAGAGAGAGAGAGAGAGAGAGTGAACCAGATTGAGTGAGAAATCGAGAACCTATCTTTTGGTCTTCATTAAATTAAAAAAAAAAAAGACACCTCTTCACAGAATTTAATTCCTGCCCGTTTCAGGTGAAATCCTCTCCGATCATATTAAGTACGACTGGAAAAATCTCACTTAACAGAGTCGTCGGAACCCCACTAAGAAAATCGTATGTTAAGATTTTTCGGTGAATTTTTTTTTGAACTAAATGCTTCTTACAGACGGTTTTAGTTTTTAATCTTAATTCGTGTTAATATTGATTAAAAATTCATAAAATAGAATGATTAAGATATTGTTTATCACTCCCTAAAATCGCCCTATTTCTGTTCCCGACTCTGAAAACTGATTTCAGAAATACTTCGAAGCAGTTTTTTATCTGGAAGGGTTTCTAACACATGGTTTTTTTTTCTTTCTCGTAAGGTTGCAAATTTTCGCAACTAAAGATCCTTTAATTTTTTTTAATTCTTTCTCATTCCCACTCATTTTCCTAGACTTTCAATACACTAACACGGCTACATTTGAGAAACTGCAACCTTCTCTTTCATTTCTTTTAATTCAGGATCAAGATTTTTCTATCATTTTATCCGAGTTTTTTTCCCGAAATACTGTTCACTAAAGAAATACATTTTTTTTATATTTTTTCCGTGCTTAAAGTTCTAAAAATAAAATGAAAAATTATTTTTTTCCGAAGTTTTTACGCAATATTTTAAAACTCTTCGCATGATGAAATATCAAAGACTAAATGCCAAGAGCTAAAGTGGCACCAATTGCATTGATTATTTTTTATAGAAATATATTAAAGATTGAAATGGATCCCCAAAAATCGAGTTAAACAAAAAGATTCTTATTTTAGATTTTTTAAGGAAACTCAGGCACCAGTATATATTATCAAAAGAAACTCAAAATCCCAGCTTTCAAACTAATTACAATTTATCAGCAAGGTAGGCAGTATTTTGTCGACGTCATCACTTAATAAGAAAGGCAAAACATAGAAAAACTTAGAGCAAAAAAGAACATTTTTTTTCTCATTTCTTCATCAAATATCTTTACAATTCTAAATAGGCAAAACACAGAAAAAATTTGAGAAGTGGCATTTGAGAAGAAAATTTTTTTTCTATTTTCTCATCTAAAAATCTAAATAGTTATTATTGTCTAAAACCAATATCATTGATAGTGAGGGTCTTCGTTTTATCTTATTGTTAAGAGTCTTAAAAAAAAAAAGCAAGTTGTGATGACCATAAATTTTCTAAACAATTATTTGATGATAATAGAGCAGTTTCAGTTGCAATTTTCCAAATAGTTAAAGACGACTCGTACGACAAGATCTTAATCAAAGGGTTTATTCTTTTTGTGTGCTCTTTTTCTACCTAGATATATTTTTTCTGTTTGTTTTAATAATAATTTTTTCATTTTTCTACTCGATATGGAATAAGCCTATAGATATTGCCATCTTCAAAAAAAACATTTATCTATGTTTTTGAATTTCACTTTTAGAAACAAAAATAGTGAAGTAAAAGGTTTCAGCACTATTTCCCACTCCTCACATTTTCTTGCTTTTCCCCCCTATTCTACCCATATCTACATAATTATGTCTTGTAACTTAGTTTCCTAACAGAACATGGAGAAAAAAAAATAATATCGAAGCCTCTCATTAAGCGTGTTTGTTCATTGCGAGAGAAGTCAAAACCATTGTTATCCACACATAAAAAAAAAATAATAGAAAAACTACTGAGGAAAGAATTGATTAGAGCTGAATCATGTAACCAGATCGTCGAGCGAAGTATTCTTCCGTATTAATTAGAATAATGTTTCTCCAGGCCCTTTGTGCTTTCTCCCGTTTCTTCTCGTCCCTTTCTGTTCTATTATGTCTTAGAAATAAGAAACAGAATGCTCGCAGGCCTTCATAATGAAGATGGAAAGATGCTAAAGAATTTGAAACCCGGGCTAGACCTCTCAGAGGCTGGGTATAGTTTAGGAAGCTTGGAAGGCACCGAAGTAAAGAAAGGCCTTTTTATTCTAAAGACTTGGAGTAGATGATGTGAGGAAAGAAAACCGATCGTTACAATGCTTTACTTATCCATTGTGTGGTGAAATTTTCCTGAAAATGTTTTTTTTTGTTTTTTTGCTGTGACACCAATAAAACATCTTACAACTTTTATCTCATCAAAATGAGACATTCAAATTTTTTTTTTGTGGTTTGGAAGAAAAGAAGAATTGGGTTGTAGGTCGACAAAAACTCAAAAGTATATCACATGATTTCTTGTTATCTGAGGCGCTCATGAGATGAAAAAATGACTTGTCACAATATAATTATTATAAGAATGGTTTATTTTGTTAAAATCAAAATCTATTTGGTCCTTTTAAACTTAGTCTAAGATAGGTGTAAATAATTGACAGCTATAGATTACTACAAGCCAATGCACCTTAAAGCATATAATGCAGGAGTTCATCGCCTCCAAATAAACGTTGAAAATGGTTGAAGTATGGATTTGGAGGGTACTACAGAATTAGTTGTCTTACCATATTGCTTAACTAATTGCTTGAATCTAAAGAGCTTGGAAGAAAGACGTAGAATAAACATTACTTGTAGCCAGACTTAAATGGGTGACAATGAGAATCCGACTGCGAGAAAGTGCACATCTGGTTTGATCTTCTCTGCTCCTTTTATAGATGTACCTTTTACTTTCTTATATTTCCATTCACGTGTTTTATTTGTTTTCCTTCCTCTTTCTCAGCGGGCCATGGGAAATGTAACCGCGTATTGCAGACCAGGATCGAATATAATAATTCTTGAAACAAATCAATTATTCAAAAATATTTATTCCCTTTTTGCTTTTGATCTTTACGCAGATCAGCGGATCCGCTCTTTGAGGTCCCGCCGGCCCTACAACTTTGGAGATATTCCGGAGGGTACTTTGGCCTTGCCGCTAGAGCGCCCGTCAACCATGGCCATGACAGGGAGTTTGAGTCCTTTAGACCGGCACCGCTCGCCCAGCCCGAGGTCAGATTTCCTGGCCATACCGGAGTTTGGATCGCCCCACCAGAATAGTGCGTCAAGCCCTACCAGCCTTAACGTGCCTGGTTCCTGGTGGGGGTTTGGAGGGCTCAGCGGCGGAACATGGGATGCCAGGTTGGACGACCAGTTTGTGATGAACCTTCGATTTCACGTTTTTTTTTGTTTTTTTTTTTTGTTTTTTTTTAATTCCATTTCGGTACGGTCATATAAATTGCCAACGAGAATTGGTGCACTCTATCTGCTCTATCTGGTGATCACCATGACTTATTAAAATAAAAAAGCAAGTTTTTATCAAGAGTTTGGAAACAAAATGTTTAAGGAAAAACAAAATTCATTTACCAAGAATCTTATTCAGTGAATGCGTATTTCTTTCAAGCCTAGGATAATGGTGGTTAGATAAATTATGATCCAGCACCACCACCTCAAAACTGTCCGACATCGTGCCCATAATTTATTGTCAGTCAGTTTTTTTTTTCTTTACTGACTGGGTTATCCATAAAGGATCAACGATTTGTACTTGAAAATATCTTAATTAAGCTTACGATAAACTTTTTTCCACAAAAACAAAGTAGGTTTGTAATCTTACATGCTCGTGTGTCTGTGGTGTTTTTTTTTAATTTTTTGTTTATTTAAAAAAAATTGAATGGCGATAAGGGCTGAAGGGAAATACACAGCATTCAAAACGTAAAACTTCGTTTCTCTTCTTTTTCCCCCTCAACCCTTCAGAAGAAGAACCAGCAGCGCCGCGTCTTCTATATTTGACCTTACCGCGGAGTGCGAGCAGCTAGAGAGAGCTCTAAAACATAACGATGTCAGTGTGGTCAGAAAGTACCTACAGGTGCGTGTAGCTCCTACTACTACTACCACCACCACCACCACCACCACCACCACCACTACTACTACCACTACTACTACTACTACTACTACTACTACTACTACTACTACTACTACTACTACTACTACTACTACTACCACTACTACTACCACTACTACTACTACTACTACTACTACTACTACTACTACTACTACTACTACTACCACTACTACTACTACTACTACTACTACTACTACTACTACTACTACTACTACTACTACTACTACTACAACTACTACTACTACTACTACTACTACTACTACTACTACTACTACTACTACTACTACTACTACTACTACTACTACTACTACTACTACTACTACTACTACTACTACTGGTACTACACTTACACCTACTACTACTCTACTACTTTTATTACTGCCACTACTATCACTACACCTATTACTACTGCTTCACTTGTACATAAACGTTACTGCTGCTGTTACTTTTGCGTGTACAGCTAATAGTTTTGTATTGTGCCTTTTTGGAAGATAATATTGCTAAGTTTATAACCAACCACGTCATCCTTACCATATTCAGGGATATTAGCATCAATAACGGTAGCTTCATTGAAACGACGCAAACTACACGCGTTTTCAGAGCCTGCTGTGTAACTTCACGAACTCCACTTTCTAATAGAAGCCTTTTGGATTGTATTAAAAGCACTTTTTTCTTCATCCTTCATTTTTTCATTGAAATGGTAAATAACGAACGCCAATGAGTAAAATCTTTTGATGCACGCAAATGTCATCAACACTGACAGATACGTTTTTGTTGTTCTTTTTCCCTCGCAAGCATTTTTTTTTTCAAATAATACTCAGGAATCAGGATAGATCTAGTGATAGCTTCCATTATGATTCCCCGGGCTTCTTTCGTTATCCGTGACTTCATTTTCGCTCTCTTTGATCAAGATGAATGTACTGTCTCTAATATCAATTCCCAATCGTTTTTTCCAACCGTTTTATCCCTTTCTTTTCTGTCTATCTCATTAATGATGTGTGTCTCTGTCCCAACTTTTCCTTCACCCGTGTTTCCTGCCCTGTCTGTCTAACCTCCTTTTGTTCACTTCCTGTACGTCGGCTGGTTTTTTTTTATTCTTAGATCTACTTATGTCCATACTGTTTACATTTGTACGTAATCTCTTGTTTCTGCATTTCCATAGTAAGGCATATCTTCTGTATCACTCTGTTTCTTTCTACCCCCCCCCACTCCCTCCCCTGTCTCCAGCTGTTTGTCCTTCGTTGCCTATGACCCTGTCTCTCTTCTTCGGCCTATCTCTCTCTCTCTCTCTCTCTCTCTCTCTCTCTCTCTCTCTCTCTCTCTCTCTCTCTCTCTCTCTCTCTCTCTCTTTCGCGCCTTTTCTCTTTATGGTCTCTTTATTATTTTATTACAAAAACACTCTTAATTGTTATAGGAATAAAGTAGATCTGAATATCTTCATCTCCAGCTATATTATATAGTATTAAAAATAGCCAAACTTAAAGAACAAAGATCAGACCGTTAAAACTCGAGAAAGGGTAAAATTTAGCTCATAAGTAGATATCAGCAGATGCGTTAGTTTAAGAAAAATGTACAGTTTCTAAAAACTTTGACGTCAGCCATATTTGTTTTTAACCTCAAATTTCACTATTTCTTCAGAACGTCTGAAGCATCTTTAGAAAACCAGTGAATGTCAATGATAGCAAAATTCTGAGCAGCTTCATCAATCAAAAACACCCTCGAAAAATTATCACAAGTAAAGAAAGATGAAAAAAAAAATATCCATCCACAAAATATGACTGCGTTGAAATCCCAATGATTTTTTTAGCTTTTATTTTCCAATCCGCAAACCATCCATTGTGAGCGGGGATTTCTCTGCCAGCAGAACACTGACCGCAATATCTCCTTGAAAAACATATTTTATTTCTTTGAAGAGAGTTATTCATAACGCTTCTACATCTCGATTTTAAAACCCAAGATGAAGGGCTATACAAAACGTCAAAATCTTTCGAGCTCGCTCGAATATGAATTACTAATTTCCTCCCTATCTCTGTTCCAAACAATCATTCAGAACAGGTAACAAGATTTTGGCTCATCAGTATTTTAACACCTCATATGAAACTGCTTCCATGTCGCCTTCTAATTTAAAAAAATAACACTCATATTATGGATTTTACTTTACAAGTCGTTTTTAAATGCTTAGTATATTTTTGTGACCTTTACCATTTCAAAAAGATTGTATTAAAATAAATGTTTCTCGCCGATTTCAGCTCCATCACTGTCGGTTTCCCCTAGACGTCCACGCCAGTTTTCTGGACAAGTCGAGCTGCGACTCTCATAGCAGACGACAGAGTCACGTGAGCCAAGATGTCGACATTCTGCTCAGAAAGAGTCAGACTCTTATAGACTCGCTGGAGCGCCATAGAGATAGCGAAGCCACAGAAGAAGGTCCAAATATATTCAGGTAAAAAAGGGGGGGGGGGGGGGGAATAAGTGGTCTAGTATATATTCGACTATAAGTCAAAGCAGATGGGCGCCTGACTGTGTCTCTTTGATTTTTAAGTGTCACTATAGAATACGAAAAGAAGAATGTTTCTGGCAACGAAAGTCAGTGACTTGCAATGGTGGTGGTGGTGGTAGTGGTAGTAGTGGTAGTATTAATAATAATAATAATAATAATAATAATAATAATAATAATAATAATAATAATAATAATAATAATAATAATAATAATAATAATAATAATAATTATAATAGTAGTAGTAGTAGTAGTAGTAGTAGTAGTAGTAGTAGTAGTAGTAGTAGTAGTAGTAGTAGTAGTAGTAGTAGTAGTAGTAGTAGTAGTAGTAGTAGTAGTAGTAGTTGTAGTAGTAGTAGTAGTAGAAGTAGTACTAGCTGTTGTTATGTAATTGTCGCCGTCTTCTTTTCATTGTTACAATTATTATTATTATTATTATTATTATTATTATTATTATTATTATTATTATTATTATTATTATTATTATTATTATTATTATTATTATTATTATTATTATTATTATTATCATTATTATATAGGTTATTTCATTGTAATCATTATTTTTACCTTAAATCTTGTGATGATAATTACAATTATTGTTATGTTTTAAGATAGTTATGAAGTCAAATTTAATTGTTGTAAAAGCAAAATTGATCATATTATTATGTCAATTACAAAAGTTATATATTATGATAAAAATATTATTCAAAGTCACTACAGTATTATTTTTACGTTATAAGAATGTCAATTTAAGTTCTAAAATAACTTGACTTTATGTACATCTTTTTACATCCGTAGATGCAGTCTTCATATAGCAATGCAACATAACTCCTTGGATGTCGTGAAGGTCCTTTTAAAGTACGGTGTTGATCCAAACGAGCCACAAGGATTGTCCGTCCAGCCCAAAAGCCGCCGCAGCAGCTATCAAAGCAGTTGTGGCACGGATGGGTCCAGCCCTGTTGCCGGTTTTGGATCTGCCCAACACCCGGCGGTATTTCCATGTGACCAGCTTGACCAGCGCTGGTCGCCGAGTCCGACATTAGTAGTACAAGCCCCAGACTCTCCAGTCTTGTCACGGCTGGGAGAACAGCTCGAGTCAAAAATACCTGAAGATGTACGGAAAACTGCAGTTTCTGGACATACACGTCGTTCTCAGCACAGCATACTAGATCAAAGTCAGCATACATCAAACCCAGCGCCGTCAAGTTCACCAACAGCGGCAAGATGCGGATCTTACGCGGGCAAAACTCACCAAAACCAGTTAGGTCACCACCACCATCATCAACACAATAACCAATATCCATCGTCATCGTCATCATCGTCATTGATATCTTCCTCACATTCAACGTTACGGACGGGCTGTACAGCAAGTACAAGAGGCAGAAGTCTCGAACCCCCTGGACGATCTCCGGGAGTCAGACGTGCGAACAGCCAGGTTTGCCAGTTACCCGAGATCGTGGAAACCGTAATCGAGAATGGTTTTCAGTACGGTACCCACTATACAAAAGACGAATTGTTCAACCTACCTTGTCTTTATCTCGCAGTTGTTGAAGGAAACCCATACTTTGTACAGCTCTTACTCCGTTACGGCGCCATGCCCAATATTCAAGATTTGTGCGGCTGTTCTCCTTTGCATTTAGCGTGCTGTCCCGAGTTCCATAACATCGAAATCATCCGCATTTTGCTCCGGTATGGAGCGAAGGTTAACTTGATGAATGCTCAGGCAGACTCCCCTTTCACTCTTTGGCCAGGAGTGTTGGACGAGCAGAAAGCTGTAATCCGCACAGCGTTGTCTCAACTGCCGAGTTTCCCCATCGTGACCAAATCCCGCTCTAGAACACCGTCTGGTCCATGTTACCATTCCAAAGAAAGCCCTCCAACCTTATCACCAGCTCAGGACTCTGTCGGCCATGGTGCCTCGAACCGCTCGGGAAGCGTATCTAGGTTCTTCAAACGCCTTAGCTCTGACCCTAAATCTCGTCCTTCGAAAGAAAAGAAAACATTAATAAGGGAAGAGAGCTCGGTTTTCTATTCGGATGTCGGCAGAGATCGAGCGTATTCCAGTGGGTCACACAAAAGCTTGAAGAGCCGGCACCTGTCGTCCTACGTTCAAGAGGACATGGACAGCGATATTTCTTTCGTAAGTTCTGCAATCTCATTACACGGTTAAGCGAAGTTAAAATAGATATGACGATACAAGGGCGTGCACAATTAATCAAAGATATATTTGTCACTGATGTTTCTTTGTTTGTTGAAAAACAGCATGTTCATGTTGTAGTTGCTGCACGGGTTGTGATAAATGTGAGTTATAGTGGAAGCAGTTGCCAAAAATTTTCTTATTAGGAATAGCAGTAGAAGTTGTATCAATAAGAAGTGCTAGAAGTAGCGAAAGTAGTAGTAGTCTTAGTAGCAGTAGTAGTAGTAGTAGCAGTAGTAGTAGTAGTAGTAGTAGTAGTAGTAGTAGTAGTAGTAGTAGTAGTAGTAGTAGTAGTAGCAGCAGTAGTAGTAGTAGTAGTAATAGCGGCAGTAGCAGCAGTAGAAGTAGTAGCAGCAGCAGCAGCAATAGTAGTAGTAGTAGTAGTAGTAGTAGTAGCAGCAGCAGTAACAGTAGTAGTAGTAGTAGCAGTAGTAGTAGCAACAGCAGCAGCAGCAATAGTAGTAGTAGCAGTAGTAATAGTAGTAGCAGTAGTAGTACTACGAGCAATAGTTACGATATGGTGCTCCCTTGTTTCTATTTTTTTTACATTATAAGCAGGTAAGCTGGTACCAAAGCCAACGGAATTAAATGGGTTTGTCATTATTCATCAAGGCATCTGACGAAGTCAAGGGGAGATAAGAAAACAGTATACATTAGAGCATTTTTGTCGCACCTTATTCCGGTCTTCCAATTTTATTGTTCAAAGAAACTTCTTCTTTTTTATGTCTTATCTTAGCAATTATGTTTGCATTTTCCTTTTTTACACCATTGTCGTCTTGAATTGTTTTGTATCAAGCGTCCTTTTTGAAACAGCATTAGTTTAAAGTTTTCAAGTTGTAAATATTTCAATATTCAACTTCAGAGCTATGTATCTAAAGAGTGTAATTTGTTGGCATCAGACCATGACCGAGTGCAGCGCGTTTCTTTTTATTTTGAAACAAAACAAGTTTTAGAACCCTTTATTTAGAAATGCTGTATTAAATAAAGAGGGACCTTTCCTAATTCTCTTTAATAAACTATTGCATTGGCGCATCAACTGATGCAGTAAACCTTGTTTACAATGAGTCTGTTCCAAGATCAGTGTACTTTAATCTTTACAAGCGGTTCAAGCATGAAGGTCCTGGTAAGTCCAAATAAAATAACAAGAACAAGAACTGGATAAATTTTTGGCCGTTATTGGGTTTTACAAGACAAGAAATGGCCGTCCGCTATTTTTTTTTCAGTTGCCACAAGAAAGGTGAGTCATAATGATAGAAACAACTCTTCGTTAAGAAACAGTTTTAATGAAAGCTTAATCGGAACAAGACATTCTTTATTTCCATTTTTGCAATTTTTCATGGTTTTTCTTTCATTTAGTATCAAATATAGCTATAAGCCATTACATTTTTCTAGGGCACTGAAATTAAAAAAAAAAAAAAAAGAATTTCTTTTAATTTGTCGGTACTATCTCTCATCAATTAAAGAATAAGGAGCAAGAGCTCTTTCTGTTCTTGGTAAATCAAATATATATATATATATATATATATATATATATATATATATGTGTGTGTGTGTGCATATATATGCATTTATATTTACAAAACTATTGTTTAAAAGTTTTTGGTCTATATATTTACAACTGATATAAGTATTCAAATTTCTTTTTGTTGGAAATATATTTGTCCTCCATTTTATCAACATCCATCTTTTCATTTTCTTGCCTGAAATAGTTCTAAGATTATTATTTTATATAATATATCGCATAAACCCATCTTATTAACTCAAAAATACATTGATATCATAAGCTCTCCCAAACTGTCACACGAAAATACAATATACAATATCAAACATTTAAATCTTTTTCTCCCTAAATATAAAGGAAACGGGTACTTTAAATCTTAAAGACATTAGTGCACTCTATTTTAGATGCCATTTTTGTAGAACGATGACGAAGCGAACGAAGCTCATGGGCTTTATGTAAATCAATACCCATTGAGCGAAAGAATGGTAATCCTGTTTACATTGTCCACTCGTAGATCAACATGGTAATCCTGTTTATATTGTCCACTCGTAGATCAACATGGTAATCCTGTTTACATTGTCCACTCGTAGATCAACATGGTAATCCTGTTTACATTGTCCACTCGTAGATCAACATGGTAATCCTGTTTAATTGCAACCTATAGTGCATAATTTTGGCTACCGGTACACTTAAATCGTAACTGCTCTCTGTATTTTCACTATCCGCCTTATTTGCTAAGCTGTCCGTGATAAAACTGTAGAACTATAATGTGCCCTGCTTCCACATAGACACCGGCGAGCTGGTCTGGGCAAAACAAACTGCAGCGCCATTAACTATAATTGCTTTAAACAATGGTTAAGCCGGTCCTTCACATTGATATCGATTTTACAAAAGACCTGTTCGATATCTCTGTTTCGAAGTCCGCATATCCATCGGATGTGTTTCCTCTACTTGTCGAGGAAGAGAGCGGTAGCTGTCTGTTAGGAATAATTTGAGGTGAACAGATTTCTAATCTACCGGGATTTTCCCCACCGGAAAAATTTGTTTAACATCATGAAGGGAGATATTATATATATATATTGAAAAAAATTTAAGATAGTGGAAAGATTGTATATTTTTAGGCAATTCGCAATTAATTGATATGTGGGTGTAATGGAGTAAATAGATCTTATGTTTGTGTTTTTTTTTGTTTTTTTTTTAATCTTAAACGTCGGTACGGCTATTTTTTGTCAATAGCGGCATTTTACATATCACATTATTTCCTTGTGTGTTTATGAAATTTTTAAGATTTGATGGCAACGAATATTTGATACGGCTTTTGATTTTATCTATTTCACTGGAAGTCCTAGATTTCAATTAATCAATGCAGTAATTATCAGTGAGGGGCAAAAACTCTGGTTAGAACAGGATGACCGTAGGCTTCATGCAATACCTTTAAAATGTTGTTTGGCGCGTCCTAGGTCATCACATAGAATCACTTACTGTAGACACCACTGCCTCACATTCTCCTTACCCAACTACCTCACACAGCCTTTCCCCCTTCCCGCCCCAACACACTGTCCTATCTCTCCTCCATTTTCCCTTCCTCAAAGATGTCACCATGTTTCTGACTATATTTATATTTTGACTAGATTTCCCTCTGACATTGCCATCACGTCTTTGCTGACTTCCTCGAGATCTACTGAATCTGTTCTCGTGCTTTGTGTCCTTTCAAGGATTAATCTTAAAAGAAAAAAAAAAAAAAAAAAAAAAAAAAACCTTGATTGTGTCGAGGTTGAACAGAGCAATATCTTCTATCTTTTTTTTTTTTTATTTCATTTTGGGTTTTGCAGTATGAGGTAGTCACATCTGTCTCTTGAAGCGGCAGTTTGATGATTGTCTTTTTTTTAATGGCAAAATGTAGGACCATATTAAACTCGTGTATAACTATAAAAGACATCAAGATCTCATCTTGAAAAACAAGAAACTCTTCCATTACACTGCTCTAGCCACTCTTTTTGACCCAACTTAAGTGCTTGTCTCATTCAATTTTTTGAATGTTTTAAACAAAAATCTACATTTTAGTCTGGTCTTCGGAAATCATAAATTCCTAATATGAGCAGGAGTTATGAATCGAATTAAAAACAAAATAAACTAAAAAAAGCTAAGAGAAGCCTTTTATTTTGTCCCATGTCTGGAAATTTGGCTTGAACATGGTTTTCCAAACATATAAGACATGTAATTTAACGTTTGCTTGAATAACTACCACAATCATTTCAAACAACCTTTCCAAATTTAAAACCTCAATCTAATTGAAACAAAATAAATAATCCAGTTCAGTCACAGACAAAAAAGCTGTGTTTACTAAGTCAACCATTAAGAGCTATCCATGATGCAACATCGGGAGCAAAACTCAGCGATTCCTTTTCAAAATGGCGACAAGCGACCTGGGCGCCCACAATCCACGCATGCGCATCGACCCTATCCCGTTGAGAGTTCTTTGCACTCCAGTCACTTTACTAGATTGGGGTGCGGTCGATGCTACGCGATGATCGCTCCCACGGGAGCCTTAGACATTTCAGGGCTATATGCCTGCAACGGAAACAGTTCGGTGCTAAACGGTAAACAAACCATGGGATGCGTGATTGTAACAGTACTAGCGATTTCACGCATCAAGGGCTGTAATCTTTGCGTCGGGAGGAAAAGTGGGGAGGGGCGCTGAAATTTACAGGGGGTCCGGAGAAGGGGGTGATGACAGATGCTTAATGATTTGATGCATGATTTATAAATGGTGAATGCAAGATCAACACGGCACGGTAGGTGAGTAGGCGAATGGACCCTCCAAATTTGGAGAAATGGTGCAGAGAAAAGCGCGTGGCCTCACGCAATTTCACAGCCAGCTTAAGTTATAATTATAATTGAATATTAGCAAAAACAACGACAACAACAAGTAGTTGTGATCTTTGCGCTTTATGCAAGTCCAACAAGAAATTTATTAACAGACAACAAAGGCGATTATATCATGTCATCAGAGTGTATTTCTTTTCTTCTTGGACACAGCAGCAGTTCGTCACTAAAATGCACGTAACAAGCAATGATCTCTTTTTTCTTTAATTTTAGCTGTAATAATTAAAAAACGAAAATAAACATTTTACAAATCTAAATCTAACGTGTCTTAGAAGGAACTTACATTGTTTTGAATCGCAAGATGGAACAAGCGGTTTCTTTTCAATTAAATCATGCCAGCAGTGGTTTTGAGGCGAGCACGTTTATATTATATAAAAAGCACGTTTATATTATATAAAAAGCAAGAAGGCTATTTAGTTTCTTCAGAATTAACTACAACATTTTTTTATTTAAAATTCTCTTATTATGTCTGTTTTTTTCCTTTAAAATTTAGCTTGCACCGAATTCCAATATGACCTTTGAAAAGTAACACCATAAAGCTGCCAATTCGCCGAGCTTTATCTTTCTTTAACTTTCTCAATCGATGAAACATAAAAGTTACCTTTGGCTTTTAAATAAAAGCAATAACTTTTCATATTCCACTAAGATATGGAGTTGATAACTTTACCTATTTTACGAAGTTTTCGAGTTCTTTTATTCGATATACTCACATCGGTTTTATTTCGTTTAGAACAAATGCATTAGGTAGAGAAGAGTTGTTGAAATCTCCACCCTGATTTGTTGTGGACCGAATGTCACTGGATGAACATTTTCCTTAATTTACGGGCCCCCTCACAATTATAAAAATAAAGATAATAAAAAATAAGTCCATAAAAAGTATACTAATAGTAGTAGTAGTAGTAGTAGTAGTAGTAGTAGTAGTAGTAGTAGTAGTAGTAGTAGTAGTAGTAGTAGTAGTAGTAGTAGTAGTAGTAGTAGTAGTAGTAGTAGTAGTAGTAGTAGTAGTAGTAGTAGTAGTAGTAGTAGTAGTAGTAGTAGTAGTAGTAGTAGTAATGATAATAACAATAATGATTATCATCATCATCATCATCATCATCATCATCATAATAATAATAATAATAATAATAATAATAATAATAATAATAATAATAATAATAATAATAATAATAATAATAACAATAATAATAATAATAATCCATCATCCCCAAGTTCCATAGAATATTTATGCTAATAATAATAAAGATGATGTTGATGATACTATTATTATTATTATTATTATTATTATTATTATTATTATTATTATTATTATTATTATTATTATTATTATTATTATTATTATTATTATTATTATTATTATTATCATCATCATCATCATTATTATTATTAGCATAAATATTCTATGGAACTTGGGGATGATGGAAAAGGGGCAGGAGGTGAGGATAGAGAAAGCTTTAGGTATACCTTGCAGGAAAGCACGAATAGGGACTAACAGAGGAGGCGAATCAGGCACGATATGCAGTCACTTCATACCGCGTTTTCGACTCCTCCTCCCGTGAGGATACAGTACACATTGTGCTGGCGCAAACGGGCAGCTTAGCTTGTTCACCTGTGAGTCGTGTTTGACATTCAGAATGATATAATGCTCTTATTGAGCAGAATCCTCTTTGCCTTGCTGCGTGTCTAGTCGTTCTGTCTAGTTATGTTCCTTTTTTTGAAACCACCGCGCCGTGTTTTCGCGTTATGGCGTTTCTTATCCTCTTAATTATCATTGTGTCTGAGGAGAAAGAGCGTCCGCCCTGTTATCCGCGCGGAAGTTTTTTCGCAGTCTCAAATTCACTTTGCCTTTCCGCAAGGTGCTTTTAGTTGTATTCTAGTTTACCTTATGATTTTCTAAGGCTTTTGAAATAGATGCTGATGAGATAGATTTTCTGACATCTAACGTCCTCTAGCAATGGTCATTTAATGGCTGCTAACCTATCTTATTTTAATCATCTCCCGTACTCACTTAAATCCTTGTAATATATTTCTCATCCTCTAACTAGTATGGACAAACCAGTAGACATAGTATACCCATCTATACAGAGGAAGAAAATGAATTCCACCCTCCTCAGAGTAGTGGGATGAACAATTGTGTTGATAAAATGAGAATCGTATTGAATTTTCCTGAGATTCGCAAAGGATAAAAACATCCATATTGTCGTAATTCCCTGGACAAATATAAATATAATTTTTTCATGTTTTGGAAATTAAAAAAGATACAATAAAAACAACAACAACAACAACAACAACAACCCCAATGAAATCCGACATCCACCATGCTTAGGAACTTATCTTCCCACCCCTCTTCCTAGCAAATCTTCTTTTATTCATTTTCCTCTGCGGCTTTATGTTAAGATGACCTCTGAGCTACCTTTAGGTGCCTAATATAAGCTCATAGGCAGGCAGTGAGTGCTGCTGTATCGGTTTTTTGATGAGGAAAGATTCTCGTCTCCGACTTCTGGGCGAGACCACTTTCTCTCTCTGGTGATCCGTCACAGCCAGGTTGGGGACCACTTCATGCCTCGGAGAGACATTCCACCCTAACCAGCATCGTCTCCACACCCCCTCTCAACCCCCCCTCCCTCCCTCTCTCTCTCTCTCTCTCTCTCTCTCTCTCTCTCTCTCCATCTCCTTCTCTCCCCTTTTTTTTGTTTCAAGCATCTTGCCCCATCTTTCTTTCCATACAGAAAAAAAAGTTTATTAATGTCTCAAACTGTTTAGTTTGTGTAATTATCTTCATTCCTTCCTCTTCCCTCTCTCTCTCTCTCTCTCTCTCTCTCTCTCTCTCTCTCTCTCTCTCTCTCTCGCTGTCTCTCTCTCTCTATCTATCTATCTCTCTTGCTCTTTGTATACACCACACCTGACACTTTCTCATTCAGTCTCTGCGCTTTTATGTCATTTCATCTCTCCTTCTCTCTCTCTCTCTCTCTCTCTCTCTCTCTCTCTCTCTCTCTCTCTCTCTCTCTCTGTCTCTCTCTCTCTCTCTCTCTCTCTCTCTCTCTCTCTCTCTCTCTCTCTCTCTCTCTCTCTCTCTCTCTCTCGCTGTCTCTCTCTCTCTATCTATCTATCTCTCTTGCTCTTTGTATACACCACACCTGACACTTTCTCATTCAGTCTCTGCGCTTTTATGTCATTTCATCTCTCCTTCTCTCTCTCTCTCTCTCTCTCTCTCTCTCTCTCTCTCTCTCTCTCTCTCTCTGTCTCTCTCGATAGTGAAGTAGATCACGTATCCGAGTGAAATTCTATCTGTTGGATCCACGAACGTTTTAACATAATCGCTTGACTGCATCACATTTCCCTCCCTCTTTTATCTTCACCGGTTATGCAAGTGGTTTCATCATCTCTGAGTCTACTCTTTGGTTTAGTTTTTTTTCTTTGGTACATCTGGAAAAAAAATCCCTTTCAAACCACCAGGAAGATTTCTACTTTCCGGAAGGATATCATGTGAACAGATCATACGATTGGCTTCGTACCATGTACTTTTGTAGCATCTGCTACATGTCACGGATTTTCTATCACTTCCCTGTATTCCCAAGTCTCAACCCAACCTCGCGGTCATCAGCCGCATACATCATTCTTTCTCTATTTTTTTTTCTCGCTGTCTCTGTTTAGTAGTTTGAAGATGTCTAACGCCCCTCAAGTCTATCTCAGACGCTAAACTCTCTCTCTCTCTCTCTCTCTCTCTCTCTCTCTCTCTCTCTCTCTCTCTCTCTCTCTCTCTCTCTCTCTCTCTCTCTCTCTCTCTCTCTCTCTCTCTCTCTCTCTCTCTCTCTCTCTCTCTCTTTCCTTTTCTCTCTCTCAGTCTATAAACATCTGTCTAGTTATCAAGCTTTGTATCCGCCTATCGATCAATCTCTTTCTCTCTCTCAGAATATATATACACACATACATATATAATATATATATATATATATATATATATATATAAAGTCTGTGTTGCCTCTCAGTCAACTCTTTCCCCTTCCGTCTTCCGTCTCTTGTTTTCGCTATTAAGCTTTTTTTTTATCCCGATATTATTGATTGCAACGTAGCTAAGGACGCGACACTATGTGATGAACCCAGTCCTTAGTCCCTACCGACCTGTCTCCTTCCTTGCCTTAAGTAAAGCTGGAACTTCGCATTAATGTAACATTTTAGCGACTAGCCGATAGGTGTAATTGTCTTCTCTACCACGCCCAAAATAGCAAACGGAAATGCACTCCCGGAGAATATAATTAGACTACAGACAGCGAGTATAGCGATTCAACCTTGGCTTAAATAGAACCGATGAAGTGAAGTAAACTCGGTCATCTTTGCCCCATCAAAAAAAAATTATGCATAATCATTTTGCTTCAACCTTAATTAGGAGGGGAAAGGTGGAAAATCATTAGAGTGGAAAGAAATAAAGAAGGAAAAGTAAAAGCTGTCATTCTAATTCGGTAATACCTACTTTATACAAGATCATGTTTACCTTCGTGCCCAAGCTTCTATGTTTCTTTTTGACTTTGATTATTCTAATGCCTATACAGGTTAATGCGACACAAAATACCACGACAGAGTAAAAGAATGAAATAACTTGATTTCACTCTCTTTGCAAAAAGGAAAGTTTAATGTATATTAAACTAGCAAAGAAACGCCATTGTCCTAATACTTTTTCTTATGATAAAACATTAAGTACTTTTATTTAAACTAAATCATTTTCCACGTAAATCTGAACGATTTCGGTTTGCAAAATGACACACGAATCTTATACAGATGTGATATCATTAACATTTAAACTGTGTCTAAGCGGAAACCATCGAAATATATTATGTTTTACTGAGCCCCGACACCTTTCAAGTAGTGTTTCGTTCTTTATAAATACCATGCACCAAAAGGACATATTATAATAACAATAATAATAATAATAATAATAATAATAATAATAATAATAATAATAATAATAATAATAATAATAATAATAATAACAATAATAACAATAATAACAATACTACTACTACTACTACTACTACTACTACTACTACTACTACTACTACTACTACTACTACTACT
>JAWDGP010000750.1:3280000-3312500 GCA_033675545.1 Elysia crispata | reverse complement strand
TATTTGAGTGTCTTCCTCATTAGTCAAGACTATCAAATCATCAACTGTGATAATGGTCTTAAGGTAATAAATTCCTGTACGGCAAGACCTCGCTAACAGCTCGCAACATATGGGGGCCGCGGCTACTATAGCTGATCGATACCCTTGGGTTGATGAGAGAACAGCGGGGAGGAGAGACCAGGGACATCTTGGAGGGAAGGGGGCCTAGGGTGGGAAATGGAATACTAGAACATTGTTTAAAGAGAGAGCGGGAGGGAGAGAGAGAGAGAGAGAGAGAGAGAGAGAGAGAGAGAGAGAGAGAGAGAGAGAGAGAGAGAGAGACAGAGAGAGAAAGAATGAGAAAGAAAATTGAGGAGTGTAAAGAGAGAAAGATGAGAAAGATGAGGGGACAGCTGAGAGATATGGGAAGAAATAGAGAGATTAAAAGAGAGAGAGAGAGAGAGAGAGAGAGAGAGAGAGAGAGAGAGAGAGAGAGAGAGAGATAGAGAGAGAGAGAAAGAGAGTCCAAGAGAGACAGAGTGAATCATTATGGGAGAAAGATGGAGGGTACTGCACGGAGAGATGGAAGGGAAACGGATGAAGTGAAAGAGAGGGACAGATAGAGACTAGAGAAAGAACGTTACAGAAAGAAAAAGAGAGAGGAGAGAGAGAGAGAGAGAGAGAGAGAGAGAGAGAGAGAGAGAGAGAGAGAGAGAGAGAGAGAGAGAGAGAGAGAGAGAGAGAGAGAGAGAGAGAGAGAGAGAGAGAGAGAGAGAGAGAGAGAGAGAGAGAGAGAGTTAAACCGTGAAGTTCGAGGCGCGGAGATGGGGAGGGAGGGAGGTAGAGCAGCCAGCGTTAGGTGGGCATCGACGTAGAGAAGAGGATACGTCTGGAATTACACACGATTTGGAAGCATCGGACAAGCCGTGGCACCAGCAGGCGCTGGGCGAGACTTGGAAGGTGAGGGGGGTGGGGGTGTTGTATCAACCAGGAGCAATCTACCAAGGGAGTTGTCTGGACGAGGTGTCGCACCTTTGACACTATTGCAAACCACCTTGACACCATTTGTCTCTTCGTTCTTGTCGGATTGCATAGTGTCATTTCAGTTTCTACTGGATTGTGTACTACGGATTTTTTTTTTGTTTGTTAATTTTTTTTTTTTCAGTTTGTTAAAATATTCATCACTAACTAACTTTTCCCCCTGATTACATGGAATGTAAGTTATCTTCTAAGTATAGTTATATGGATGGCTAAAGTTACGGATCTATATGTGGAGCTTACTTACACCTCTATTACTTTAATGTTTCCCTGATTATATTCGTTTTACTCAAGTTTACATACCCATTTGTGCGGTTTCTCGAATCAATTACGAATTCAATTCGAAAGAAAACGACACTTATTGGCTCTTTGTGAGTTAATTGCAGTGCGCGTATAGAACTTTACATCCCCTAAGGTGCACTATATTTTGAATCTATTATGTGATTATGAAATTGTGGTTGCAAAATCGTAGCTTTCGGTTACAGCCTTGTGAATTTTCATGTGTTTATTCATATGATATTAGCCCTCACGACGTTTTACTATGGTGTTTATTTGTCGCTGAATTTTTTAATCACCACAAACATTCTGTTGCGAATCATGAATACTTTGCTTATATTAGTGCGATGCAAATTTCGCTTCATCCAATTTCAAGACATAGTGATGTGGATTACAACAATATGAGCCACGGAGTAGATGCAGATTTAATATCCAGACTTTGATAAGAGCGTTTTCTGTTATAAAGGAATCAAGATGACGCCAGCGCTCTTAACTCCCTGAACTTAAACCAGGATTCTATAGGTGAGCTAAAACAAGCAAACCACTTTATGTTTTTTACGTGTTTTTCTTTTTTTATATTTATTTTTCAATAAAATGACTATGCTAAGTTAGATACACATGCAGGAATGGTTACATATAAATAAGGCAAACAAAGAAATAAACATGTAGAAATAATTAGAGAGAAAGATATATATATATATATATATATATATATATATATATATATATATATATATATATATATATATATATATATATATATATATATATATAGAGAGAGAGAGAGAGAGAGAGATAGATAGATAGATAGATAGATAGATAGATAGATAGATAGATAGATAGATTGATAAATCGAGAGATAAGATAGACTGAGAGACAGAGACAGAAGGGAGAGAGGGACGGAGAGAGAGAAAGAGAGAGAGAGAGAGAGAGAGAGAGAGAGAGAGAGAGAGAGAGAGAGAGAGAGAGAGAGAGAGAGAGAGAGAGAGAGAGAGAGAGAGAGAGAGAGAGAGAGAGAGACAGAGAGAGAGAGAGAGAGAGAGAGAGAGAGAGAGAGAGAGAGAGAGAGAGAGAGAGAGAGAGAGAGAGAAAGCAGAAATGTACGGCATTCTAGATAAATTCGACAAATGTTGTCGAAACAGCTAATGTTCAAATCTTTTTGAAAACACTCAGTGCCTCAAACTAAGCCTGTACAATTGTAAGCAATGCTTTGATGTTAAAAGTCAGTTATTTTCCTCCATTTTGTGTGATATCTGATGCGGACATGTATACCCTGATAGGTCTAAAAGATTTATCTTTTTAGAGCCTTTTTACTTGTGGCAGTCCATTAATAATACTATTGCCCAATATCCGTCATGATGTCCAAATAAATCTGAATTCTGGTGATCATGAAGATTTCTAAGCTCAGAGCTAGCAATGTTGAAATAACTTTTTTCCCAAAGGTTTTATGAGCTAAAAGTTTGACACTATGTCGTACAAAAAGGAAAAAAAATATATATAAATATTTTATTAGATTTTAACTTAGATCTAAACGGTCATTGCCTAAAAAATAAATGAATCAAGCAACAAAGAACCACGGATGAAATAAATAAAAGCTTTCTAAGAATTCAAAAGACACAGATAGGGAACGTCTAACAACTGCCTACATTTCATTCAGCGTCTTATTACAAGAATAAAGAGAGGGAAAAAAAAAAACCTGATTGTCACTTATTCAATACTAGAAAGTTAGAGACGATTAGATGAATCTGAGCGTTTTCATAAGCGCCGCTAGTAGAAGCCGATGTAAAATTAATGAAGGACTGTCAGGAATTGCCTGATTGTCGCATCGACCAAACCAGGCAACAAGACGTGACTGATGCCACGCGGCCTAAGCAATCGTTTGCGCGTCATGGCTCACTTCCCGTGATAATGCCGTGCCCAGTTTTTTAAGCTTAATAGCGTGAAACCTCGAGACGTAATATCTGGAAGAAGTCATTTGGTTCGTATGAGTATTATTTGCTCTTTGGTGAAGATTACAACTGATTATAAAAAAAATCGTGTAAGTATCTTGTATACTCTGTGATATAGAGAAAAATGTCACCGGGACTTGAAAATTACATGAGATATTAGTGAAACAGTTATCTTTGCCATGCCAGACCCACAATACGTGTATTAAAAAAAAAACCCGGTGAAAATTGTTTTACTCGTAGCCTGAAATATCAGTAGTATCTATTGAAATTCATACAGCAATAATATCTGAAAATAAATAAATAATTTTGATATTTGTCAGAAATTATCTGTCCATTTTGCTGTGACTTTATGAACTATATGTTCCAGGATAAATCTTATCCAAATATCTACATCTCATTTTCTCATGGTCTCTTTGAAAAGTGAGTCCTCATTGTAGTTTGTCAACATTTTTCAAATGGCAGCCTATTTCGTTTGTCGCCTTAGTATTTTTTTTTTCAGTCTTGATCCTTTCACCTACTTCTGTCCTTTATTTTCTCTCTCTTTCCTTTCAAATTTTTTCCCTCTTCTTCCTGACAAAATCTTTCTCT
Organism: Elysia crispata; assembly: GCA_033675545.1. Classification (NCBI taxonomy): domain Eukaryota; kingdom Metazoa; phylum Mollusca; class Gastropoda; family Plakobranchidae; genus Elysia; species Elysia crispata. Next base: position 3,308,670 of record JAWDGP010000750.1, on the reverse strand, counting down.
ATTAAGTATATTTTTTTACTTCATCCTAAATTATTCTAGACCTACAAGTTATGACTTCATAGCTTTAATACCAAAAAAAAAAAAGAACTTTAACAAATACAGTCTCCTCGTTCTGCAGTTCTTTTTCTCTTCTTTTCTCTTGCTCTTCCTTCTTGTCCTCTTCCCGTCTCAGCTTTTCTTCACTTCTTCATCAATATTCTCTTCTCCTCCGCAGCTTCTTTCTTTCTCTCTTTATTTCACTACATACTTTTCTCCCCTTCTCTCTCATATACCTCAGACTTTCTCTTTATTTCTTCCTCAGTTTCACTTCTTTTCTTTCGTTGAGAACTATTTTTTCATACTCTGCATGTTTCTTTACTGCATCACAGTTTCCTCGCCTGTTGTCTTCATGCAAGTGTGAATGAGTCGTATTTTTCTTACAGAATACGCCCCGTTGTGTTGTTGCCCTTATATTATCCGCTATTATTTTTACTTTGTTAAGAAATGATTCATCGCGCATTTAGTTATATATGACTAGAGGCTACCGTTCCAGCCATATTCCCCTAGAGTAGACACACTGAAATTATGTCTATATGGAACAAATTTCGACGCGAAATCTATTTTTTAGTAGTGAATATGAAAGAGCTAGATCTAATTTCTCTACACTCAACGTGTTTTTCGGGTAGATACCAGTATCTATATATGATCGAAGAGGAAGTGACAGTGTAGAGAAAGAAAGAGAAGGAGGGGAGAGAAAAAGAGGAAGGAGATAAGGAGGGAGATTGACAAGGACTAAATGGTGGAGACAAAGAGAAAGAGAGAGAGGGAGGGAAAGAAAGATAGACCGACAGACAGACAGAGAGGGGAGCGAGAGACAGAGAGAGACAAAGAGAGAGAGAGAGAGCGAGAGACAGAGAGAGACAAAGAGAGAGAGAGAGAGAGAGAGAGAGAGAGAGAGAGAGAGAGAGAGAGAGAGAGAGAGAGAGAGAGAGAGAGAGAGAGAGAGAGAGAGAGAGAGAGAGAGAGAGAGAGAGAGAGAGAGAGAGAGAGAGAGAGAGAGAAAGAAAGAACGACGAAGTCCGACAGACATAAAGAACAAACTCAATTATGAGGGAATAACAAGCAATAAACAAATCAATTTTGACCCAGACGCTTCGATTGAGACGAATGCAACAGTGGCACGGACTATCATTGTGGAGCAAAGAAGAAAAACGAGGAAGGACCTGACATTTCTATATATAATAAAAATCCTGTTTTTCGAAACAGTGGATGCCTCACAGAAAAGGATCACTGGTAAAAGAAAAAAACGATGCCTCTACTTTCCATGATCGAAAATTTCATGCCTCCTTAACCCTTAAACGCACATCATTAGACTGAGCCATTTTACCCTAGATATTTTTCAACATTATTAAATTTGCTATTTCTTCTATTGTTTCGGATCCATACAGATAAGAAAAAAAGAAGAATTTCTTCATAAGTCAAAGGCAAATAAAACATTAAGGATCAAGAAAAAATTCAGTACTATTTTTTCTTCTTCAAACTTTCTCTTTATTTTAAACATTTCGATAAATATGCGCGCATTAAAATGATCACCATAATCCTTTCAAAAAATACAAAGATTATAATTGAAAAACATGTGAAGCAATATGCGCGTTACATATGAAAATACGATGCTAGAAGTTTACTTTTTATTGGATGTTAAAGCAAAAAAAATAACATAAAACCTGCAAGCCTTTGCGCCGAATTGAAGGACTCTACGGGCCTGAGAAAATAATGTAAGGTTCAACCCGAAACGAAAAGACCACAGCAAGAGGAAATCGAACTATATGAAGTAGACAGAATACCGGAGATTAATTAGGAAACAAGCTGGAAGCGCTATACACACACACGCCACACACAAAAAGAAAAACAAAAAAAAAAAACCTGTTTTAACGGAGATGTTAAGTTCAGAGGTCAAGGGTCGGCAGACTGGCTTAAAGCCAAGTGAAGAGCTGTAAAAGTGGATCCGGAAGTAGACTGAGGTGGCAGGACGTGACTGATTTCGCGATCAACGAAGTTCTATAAAGAAATGCTGAGAGACGCACAGAAAAGGACAGAGAATTTTACATAACGGCCATATCATGACAAGATAATTCTAGTAGAAAATTGAGAACTTCATTCAATGTTAATTACAAAGAGTAACATCACAACGTTGCAAGATAGTTCAGTCGGTAGAGCGTTAAACTGGTCGGTAACAAGTCATGGATTTGAACCCTGGCTTGAATATCTGAAGGTGGAATGGGGTCCCGTCTAACCAATCCTATCCTGGGCTTGACCGAAAGATGACCGTCTGCACGTAAAAATTATTGCAGAAGCTTGGGGAAATAAAACGAATCAAAAACCAGCTCCGGTGGTCACGTGATTACATCATTATTCGAGACTTGCATAATGGCAGATTCAAAATATATACCCTGATTCGATTTCTTGAGATTGGTGCTTCTCCAATTCAAAGGGTATTTATCAATCAGGGTGAATCGATTTATCTTCCGGTGAAATCTGCATCTATCTACCCAGAAATATTCGAGCCACTGTTGTTGTGTTTTGTTTTCTTTTTGTGTTGAAGAATGCTATTTTAACTCTCTACATTTAATATAAAACTAAATCCGAGTTTTGACTTCCCAGCCAAACCCTGACACAAAGGGCTACACCGGCTCTTTCGCATACAATAAGAGAAAAAAAAAACTCATATTGGAAAAAGCTTTGTTGTTCTTCGATCTTAAGATACACAACTCACTGGATAAAGCAGAGACATAGTCAAATAATACAAGCTCTTTGTAAACACCGGCAGTCTCTAGCTCGGGCTTGTATAATCATCCCCCCTTTTCCTAGTGATTTTTAACAAAGAGAGGAATATGACTATGTCTGTGTGTTTTGTCTGGAGAAGCTAGGACTGGATAAATATCCGCTTTCGATAAACCAAACAGTTCTAGACTGTTTCCACCATTGCGGCCGTCACGATTAGTGTTATGCTCGCAGCCATCCATCGTGAATAGAACCGTCTCTATTATTTCCAGCTAGCTCGTTCCTCAACGTCAGTGCTGTCTCTTTTGTTGTGAAGAAAAATTATTTTAGATTATGTGAATAACATAGAACAGAATAGAATAAAATAATAATAATAATAATAATAATAATAATAATAATAATAATAATAATAATAATAATAATAATAATAATAATAATAATAATAATAGATAATAATAATAATAAAAATAATAATAATAATAATAATAATAATAATAATAATAATAATAATAATAATAATAATAATAATAATAATAATAATAATAATAATAATAATAATAATAATAATAATAATAATAATAATAATAATGATGATGATGATGATGGTGATGATGATGATGATGATGATGATGATGATGATGATGATGATGATGATGATGATAATAATAACAATAATAATAATCATAATCATAATGGTAATAATAATAATAATAATAATAATAATAATAATAATAATAATAATAATAATAATAATAATAATAATAACAATAATGATAATAATAATAATAATAATAATAATAATAATAATAATAATAATAATAATAATAATAATAATAATAATAATAATAATAATAATAATAATAATAATAATAATTAGGGAACAAAGGATGGCTATGAGAATGGTGCAAGTTAAATGACATAAAAAAAATGATTTAAAAAGTGCAAAACTGTAGCATTTGTTTTTACAAGATAAAAAAGCGATATACAATAAGGGAAAGATTAGCAGAAAAGTATTTTTATTTATACACCAAGGAGTGATATTTTGATTTTGATGAACAGCTTGATCTTCCGAAAACAAAACAAAACAAACAAAAACCCCCAAAACAATCAACGAATTTTGTAGCACCCTGACCGCATTTTAGATCTTTTTTTTTAAATCTCATTATATTGGAAGTTAAATTGTAAGGGTAGCTACGAATATAATCTAGGCAGTGCACCCTTCGCACTTTTTTCGTGTAGAAGGATCTTTAAATGCTTGGGAAAGTACAGAATGGACTGATTTCCTATATTAGCTGCGCATCTTCTACTGAAATACCAACAACGGAAGACTGGTATTCCTCCAAAACCCCCAAAATCTAATAACGACTTATTCGACGGAAGTAGAAATTCCACAATACATAAAACATACCAAGTTTATCACTCCCAACGAAAATAAAGAATGGTGATTACAATAAAATGCAGGGCATCCCATTTCTGAGCATCACTGGAAATAGTTTCGGGATATTCCTATTGTGGCTTCTTTAGAAGGTAGTAAGAAGCCCCTGATAGCAAGCCAATGCGGGTTCATATCTAACTCCTTAACAACCGATAATAATCTTCTCCATCTATAAGTCACAAGAAAAATGCGAGGTATCGAATGTCATTGCATACAGAATTCGTGAATACGACAACGGCGTTCGACAGAAACGATTAATAAAGACTGTACACGGTGATTGAAAAAGGCTGTTTTCCGCTGGTGCCGGGGATTAATATTTCATTTCATGTTGATGAGAAGACCGCCATTCACTTCCATGATGATTTGAAGACCGCCATTCACTTCCATGATGATTTGAAGACCGCCATTCACTTCCATGATGATTTGAAGACCACCATTCACTCCCATGATGATTTGAAGACCGCCATTCACTTCCATGATGATTTGAAGATCGCCATTCACTTCCATGATGATTTGAAGACCGCCATTCACTTCCATGATGATTTGAAGATCGCCATTCACTTCCATGTTGATGTGAAGACCGCCATTCACTTCCATGATGATTTGAAGACCGTCATTCACTTCCATGATGATTTGAAGAGCACCATTCACTTCCATAAGGATAATGAAGACTACCATTTATCTCCCTAGTTCAACATATGACTACTTTAACATCAACGTTGGTATGAATCATTCTTGTTCCTTAACACCAGCTCCTTCTCAACACTTTTTACTCAGTGTTCATTTCGAGAGATTTCGAGAGTCACCTTCAATCAGAAATGATCCGTCGTTTTTCTTTCCAGTCTTTCTCGACTGCAGGCAAAATCAAAATCAATTGCGCTGGAAAAATAGATCTCCTCTTTGCCAATGAGGAAACACTTTTTGCTGTCAGTCAATTAACCCATCAAACAATGATGGATACCTAATATAGGCAAACATGTCTTTCAGCAATGTCAGACGGCAGTTATCCTCACTCACACAGGTGCTGTGCAAAGAAGAGTTTCGAAACAGAACACAAATTCTAGTATCAAAAGTGTACCATTTCGCTAACCCATTCACTAATTTTAATAAGATCAACGCGAGAGTAGAGAAGGTAGCAACAACTTTGGAATCATGACAAGAGAGATAATGTAAGTAGAAGGCATTAGACAAATCATACAAAGACCACGATATGTGAGCCACAAGAAAATATTTGACAAACAAATGATAAATTTACAAATATGTGTTCTTAGCGCAACGATTTATGAAAACATCATCTTGTAGAGCAGACAAGGAAATCGCGCCAGCGTTTTCCATCTTCAAGAACCGCTACTAGATCTCCTTCATAAGAAAACTCGACAAGATCACCAATGTCTAGATGATGACCAAGACAACTCTTGAAAACATACAATTAGGCCTTCATACTACATTGTGTATTAATTGAAGAGATATATTCATAAACTTAAATTTAATTCGAAACCCAAAAAAAAATAGCAAAACACGTGAAAAAACAAGTAAGGACAAATGGCATGGACGGGTATCGAACCCGCTCGTCAGTATGATACCAATCGGCTTGCCCTCACAAGATCAGGCTCGCCAACCACAGAACCATCTTCAAGTACTGCCTTTTCTGCAGCTATATGAAAAGATTTAACTGGTAAATACATGTTGAGAGAAACGTTGATCATCGATTCCAAAGCAACTTCGTGTATGGGGAACCGGTTCAGGGCAAGAGACCAAAAGGTAGACCATATGTAAGGCACAAGGACTGTGTAAAAATAATTTGACTGTCTAAATGAGAAATAGATGTCGACACCTGGCGTAAAGAAGGTAAAAACAACAATAAGAAGGACATAGAAACGATTGAAATTGTTCTATCTGCCACTTCACAATTAATCAGACAGGTAATTATTTATATTTCAATACATCCTAAGATACATAGATAGAAGATAGAGAGAAAGAGAAAGAGAGAGAGAGAGAGAGAGAGAGAGAGAGAGAGAGAGGGGGGGGGAGCAGAGAGACAGACAGATACACTGGAAGACATAACGAGAGAGTGGGGAGAAAATTCGCAATGTTGTGCCATCTTGATTTGATCGATAAAGCACTCAACCGATCGACCAATACATTTGATTAGATACTCATACAGCGCTCAATCTAATGGAATAGATATATAATATATTAAATAGCCAAATCCCTAATTGTCGCACCCGTCCCTACCTAAAAAAAAAGATCCCAGAACTGCTATTCTAATTGAACACCCTCGTGCGACGGTTATATAGATACTAATAGACCTGCTTAGCTTAGCCCACTTTGAAGCGAGCCCGTTCTTAGCGAAATCCTCCCGCTCTCGAGGCCTTTCAGCGGGGATCTTCTCCCATGGAAGATGCCATCAATCGGCGGCTCGAAATCCTTGGCTGCCACCGCATTGAGCTGTCTGGCTTGATCGCTCTACTTACGTCTTGACCTCTCTCTCTCTCTACTGGCATCAGTCCGAGGTCTCCAGTTGTTCCGCTTCCCACGACCCTTGCTCACGGGGGAGACAGTTAGCTGTTCCTCAAGGCTTCACTCTGGAATAGTTGTTACACTTTTTTCTCTTCAAGGCGCCATGCATCACGTGCCCCGCTCGTGAGTTTGGGGACCGCAGCACCGAATGACTACACGAAAAAGTTATGAGTTAATATTGTGCCGGAAATATGCACTGTTATTCCCATATTTTCTCTCTTCATTCATCCGGAACTCTTTTCTTCACTCTCTCTCTCTCTCTCTCTCTCTCTCTCTCTCTCGTGAATTTAAATACGTGTTGGCCATCTGTTGTTCGGGAGTTTTAATTGGTTTTTCTTGTTTATCGCCTTTGTGTTTCCCCGGAACCAACAATGAACTGTGGCCACAGACGTTCGTTTCCTTACTAATCGATTTTTGACGCATTGCTCTCATAGCTATTTCTATTTTTTTCCAGAGAAAATAATAACTGGCGAAGCCGGTGGTGCATTTATGTAACAGAGATTCATAAAATGTGTTATATGCAATAAAAAGCTAAAAGAAAGGGTAAATAAAAATGTTATTGTTTGAGTGTTCATGATTTTTCCCATGTATTATTGTTTTAATATCAATTTTTTTTACATCAGAGGTTTGAAGTATAAAGTCATGTTGTTACATCCTGAATATTCCATGTACGATTTGTCCATTATTCCCGGTTTTTTTTATTTAAACTCCAATTCAAGCGCTGTCTAACAATGTTGAGATGAATGTAAAACTATGTTTTTATCTTGCAATAGTTTGTAACAATTTTTCAAACCTTTTGCATTAAAAGGTCAGATAATACGGTATCATTTATTGATTTCGGAACAGGATTTGTGTTCACATTTTTTTTAAAATTTCAAACTCAGATCACCTGCTTCGTGTATTCTCTTCAGCTCAAAACTCAAATATTAGAGGCTAAATAAATGTCGAGGGTAGTTTAAGTACGATTAAGAAGAAACACTGACGTCCTTGAACGTGAAAAAAAATGATGAACTTGTTCTCTTCTGCACTTGTCATTGCGTCACAATTTATCATTGGTAAAAATCTATAATTGAACAACCGTTTTGTTATTTTGTTTCCTTTGATATCTACAATGCCACAAACCTGACCATATTCATTTGCCGATTAATCATATAATGAAAATTGCAAACGTTTTAACTTAAAGACTAAAACGAAAGAAATTGGTCTGCGTAAAAAACAAAAACAAATCGACTTAGATTGATATAAATAAATAAGAATAAATGATTAGAGGGAATATAGACAGAAGCAGATACAGATTTAGATATGGAAGTAAAAAGGAAGTAAAGGCCTTTCAAAATGGAATGTAAAGACTGTATAACGAAGGACAGCGAAAAAAAAGTGAGGACGTCAAAGCGAAAGAGGAAAAGCAAAAATAAATTCAAGTGAGCAAGGAGAGATTGACTGAAAGAAAATACAGAAATTTAAGAGAAGTTATCATTATAAACCATGGCGGTGTATTTGGGAGGAAGAAAAGGTGATGAGATGGGCAGCACAAAGAAAAGGAAAACGCAATTAAAATGAAATAGTGGCACAGAGATAGAGCAAGAGAAAGGCACTCATATATTGGCAGAGAAATCGATAGATCTTAGAGAGAGAGAGAGAGAGAGAGAGAGAGAGAGAGAGAGAGAGAGAGAGAGAGAGAGAGAGAGAGAGAGAGAGAGAGAGAGAGAGAGAGACAGACAGACAGACAGACACACAGACAGACACACAGACAGACAGAGAGACAGAGAGAGAGAGAGAGAGAGAGAGAGAGAGAGAGAGAGAGAGAGAGAGAGAGAGAGAGAGAGAGAGAGAGAGAGAGAGAGAGAGAGAGAGAGAATAAAGGCATGGAGTGAGGTAGAGGAAGGAGAGAGAGAGAGTGAAGAATGATTTTATTATATTTATCCGTGAGTTCCAAAGTATCTTCGGGCAGCAAGTGATGATAAACAGCTTGAGAAGAATTTATAGGTCTTCATGATGAGAAAGAATATTTTAGAGGTACTTAGCACACACTGCTAGGCGTTTTCTTTTTCTGTCCTTGTCTCCTCCTCAAAATTAGCAGTACCAGTTAGAGATATACCTTAAAGTAGAGCAATAAAAGCGCTGAATTTTTAAACTATAACAGTATTTTTACTTAAATAGGTAAACGACATTTTACGCGAAACTCCTTTGACATTCGTAGACATAAAGAATTTTCAGGTACGCTCCTGAAGTCTGTAAACGTTAGTTCTAGGTGGTCATGCTTATTATGTTGATGGCAGAGAGATAGGAATAATAGAAGTGGCCAATTGCTGCGAAAGAAAGCAATTATGCATTTAAAACCTTTGCAATATTACAAATTGTAAGTTTCAAGTTTATTTCACTAATGACAATGCGAAAGTTACAGATATTTGATCTGTTTTCTTCATTTTGAACAACACCTGCCTTTATGGCAATAAATTTTCGACCCGTGTGATTTTATTCAAAACAAAAGCAAATATTGCAAGACTCGCTATCCATATGGCAAGTGCAACATCAACAAGCAGTTCAGATTCTATGCATTGACAATACACTTTAATCCTAAAGACCACCGCCACATTTAAAAAACTGCGCAAGCTATCGTCTTTTGGCCAGTTTTCTCTGAAACTGGACGTTTCCAACATAAAATAGGTGATGAGAAAAAAAAAAACCATTTATGCGAGACGCAAGTAAAGAAGTTCGAAGGTGCGCTGACATTTCTCTGTATTCTTTGAACTTTTTTGAACATCAGTTATAAAGATTGCGTGCATGACATGGAAATGTCATTATTAACAGGTTTTTTTTTTTCGATACAAAAAATTTCATTCTTTATATTTCATTTATCAATACAACAACGTACAACTTTTTTTTTCGTAGAAAATGAAGAGAGATTGATGTTTATCATAATAACCAAACCAACTGCGCAGTATAGACTTTGCCTCATTATAATGTTAACATGTTTGCGTTTGTTTAAAAGTTTGATCATGTCGGCTTCCTTGTTTTATGCCTTGAGGACTTGTTGTCAACATGTTGCCCATACTAGTTTATGAAAGCATCCATTTTTTTTGGCTTTCGCCAGAGGCCAAAAAAATAATAATAATTACCATAAACCATTTTTAGAAACCAAAATTCACAGTTTGAGGCAGCTAGGAAATTAAGATATTTTACCTTTTTTATTTCACTTTTATAATAACCGTAGCATTATTGTTGTTGTTGTTCTTGTTGTTGCTATTGTTGTTGTTGTTGTTGTTGTTGTTGTTGTTGTTGTTGTTGTTGTTGTTGTTGTTGTTGTTGTTGTAGTAATTGTTGTTATTGTTTTTTATTTTTTCATGTGAGCCTAGAAATATGAAATATAATTCTTATTGTCTATTTTGGCGCAGTTCTTTCTCGTTTACCGATGATAAATTATTACTGAACTGAATCTCTCCAAACAAAGGAGTAACTTGCATAGACAAAATTACTGCGATTAATTCAATAATTTTTTTCTTCTTTGTTTACTTATTTCTTTTTTTCCTTTTTGTTTAATTTAAAGTACCAAAAGAAGAAATACTATATTTAGCTACCATTCAATGCACCTACGTAGCTACGGAACATTTGTTTCTAAACTCGTTTGAGGAAGATTGGGCTTTGAAACTGCCAAATCTCTGCAGTAGTGAGATGATGAAATGAAAAGAGTTGTCAAAGAGGTCCAAACGAGATGTTCTTGAAGAAATAGTTATGTTAATAGTGCTACCTCCACTACAGTAATTGTCTACTACAACAACTACTACTACTACTACTACTACTACTACTACTACTACTACTACTACTACTACTACTACTACTACTACTACTACTACTACTACTACTACTACTACTACTACTACTGCTACTACTACTGCTGCTGCTGCTACTGCTGCTGCTGCTGCTGCTGCTGCTGCTACTACTACTACTACTACTACTACTACTAATCATATAATAATACTACTACTACTACTACTACTAATAATAATAATAATAATAATAATAATAATAATAATAATAATAATAATAATAATAATAATAATAATAATAATAATAATAATAATAATAATAATAATAATAATAATAATAATAATAATAATAATAATAATAATAATAATAATAATAATAATAAAATTTTTAAAATTTTACCACATTGACACCAAAGCCGATTTTTTTTTTTTGGTTGAAAAATGGCTTTACAGAAAACTCTCACCAGTTTAGAACCACTAAAGACGATTACGGCAGTAGCTCCCAATAATACTTGAGCAAGTTCCATGTTAATCCAGGTAGCTTTATTTTCTATTTTTGAGTTTAAAGAAAATAGCTTTAAGTACTAGCATCAACCAAATTGGTCGACAGAGCATTGGAAAGATATCATTTACTCACCTTTCATGAAAACATGGATGCAATAGTAATAAGTCTATAACATATAATTTTCTCAAAAATAAATGGGAGTAAAAAAAAATGAATGTAAATGTTAATATATACTATTGTACGGAATACGAGACGGGGGAAAAAAACTTTGGAAATTTAATAATTGTTTGGTAAGAAAGAGTCTGCTACTCGGCTTATCGAACCCCAGAGGTGGACACTGGGCTCACTGGGCAGACCCGTATGCCAGGCATGTTGTTGCAAGGTCGCGACATCGCTCCACGCCCTGGCCTGCCAACGAGGTCTTAATGACTACCTCAATTATTTATGCATCATTGGTGGCGGGAGGGACTCAGGGGGTGGAAACCTCCAAATCATTTGCAGGCGTAGCAAAGCATTGACGAGGTTGTTGAAGATTGGGGACTTGGCAGTGACAATGTTGTGACAACCTCGGCATTGTTACTGTGAGTCATGAAATTGGCAGACAGGGGACTGCACCCCAGTTGAGGGCTGGTTGAGTAGTAGTAGTATAGGGTCAACGCACTCTGGAAGGGGGCTCAAGGGACCGCCATCCGCTACTGCAGCAGCGCTGTGGAAACTGCGGTTGTGATTTGGAAACCAGTTTGAAATTATTTAGTTGCGTGTGTTTTATGAAGGTGTTACTTCTTCTGGGTCTCTGTGATCCAATATTTTTTTTCCTTCCAATGGATTTTTTTTCCTTTTAAACTACCGAGAGCTTCAGGTTGAATGAGGTGTGAAAATGATTAATAAAATAAAAAAAATTTACTCGATTATTAATTCAAGCATTCGTTGAATCGAATAATCGATTTAAACTTTAGACGGAGGGCATGATTATGAAGGACGGTTATGGTGGAAGATTTGAAGCTAAAAAAATCGTTGACAAAATATAGAAGAAAAAAAATGTTGAATAGTGTAGGAGAAAGAGAGAGAAGGAGAGTGAGAGGGGGAGAGAGAGAGTGGGGAGGAGAGAAAGTAGAAGAGGAGGTGAGGAAGAAATGGAAAGACGGAGGAGACTGAGAGAAAGAGAGAGACAGACAAACAGACAGACGCAAAAACAGACAGATAAAAAAGGTCCGATTGAATATTACAATGCTGTTATTTTTGTCTCCGTGCTCAGCACGCCCAGAGCCATGAGATCCGAGGCCGGAATTATCCGTGAGTGATTGCAATTAGGCATGGAAACGCTGCCGTTTGAAAAGAGCTGATTTCGCTCTGGTTCACTGTGCGAGTATTGGGAGCAGTGTGGTAGATCGATTGTGTCTCTATGCTGACTTCCCTCCGGCGTTCAGCGGTCTGCTTCGCGCTTTTGTCCATTCAACATAATTATGCTGTGATGTGAGTTCAAGCAAACTATATTAGTTGGCAAGATCTAGAGAGATATAGGGATAGAGAAAGAGAGAAGAGAATGAGAAAGAAAGGAGAAGGGAAAGAGAGAGAGAGAGAGAGAGAGAGAGAGAGAGAGAGAGAGAGAGAGAGAGAGAGAGAGAGAAAAGGGGGGGGGTATTTAAAAGGACAATATGTGTAGATTGATATGCAAAGAGATAGATAAAAAGATGGAGAGAAGGAGAAAAAACCAGATATGGGTGACAGGCAGCCTGCTTGAAAGGAAATCAATTTTCTGAATAAACTAAAAAAGAAGACAAAATAGTTTACATTGGTTCTTAATTAAAGAAAAAATAAAAACGCGTGCGCATATATGGTGCAAAAACAAAAGGGGACAAAAAGTTGTTTAAGAATCTGCACAGAGTATGGTTATTATATTTACAGTTAATCTAACTTTCAACGGCACTCTTTTCGTTTGGGAGATAATTGCATTTTTATGTCAGAGCAGAATAGAAGCGTGAGATAACCTAAAATATCATCAGCGCTCTAGAAAAACAAAATAATGTATTTTTGTTGTCTAGATTATATCGCAAAGAGTCAAACATTATGGCCTTCACGGAATGTTGCCACCACTAAAAAAGGTGCTCATGATTGCTTTTAGCACATTTTCAAGTTTAAAAAGCCTTGTATTTCCGCTTAGTCTTAGATAACGGGAAATGTAGAATCGTAAATGAATGGCCAATGTGTTATCGTCTCTTTGTATTATATAAAAAAAAAGAAGTTCTCAGTCTCCCTTGAAACAAAACATGTAAAGAATACACCGCATTCCCTCTTCACAAAAATGAAAAAAAAAAAAAAAAAAAAAAATTCGCACTTTACGTTTTTAAAGTCCAAAAGTAACTTGCCATTCTCAGCTCACGATTTTTGTTTCGTGCGTGTTTTGTTGCTGCCCTGTCGAAGAAGTCAAAACGAGAGATGGCGTTAAGAAATTCGGGTTGGTAGTGAGGGAAACACTGCCCAAGCGAAGGTTATCACCCAACAAGGGGAGAACAGCACGCCACAAGGCGATCAGACCGTCTTGAGAGGGTGGGGGGGGGGGAGGTTAAAAAAAAAAAACAAAAACTGTAACCACGAGAAAATCGCTGTGTATGGGGTCAATAACATCTCGTTCAAAAACCAAGTTTAGCAACTCGATTATTCAGCCTAATCTTAAGCGTCCGCAATTTTACTTAATCACGACAGCTTTGTAAAGACGACAAATTAACACTCATGAGAGAAAAAATGAATTTAAACAAAAATGGACAGTTGGTAGAATACTTCCATGATGTAATGTATGTGTTCGACACATGATGCGCTCGGTGAGCACGTATTTGACATTACTCCAGTCTCACAACTACTGATAAGGAAAAGCGAATCGTAATTGCGGTAATCTTGTTGAAAGAAAACAATTTTTTTTTCAGTTTAGAAAGCAAATGGGAATAGTGAGCTAATTTCGTGAAGTTCATTCCTATAATTTTTAAAAATCCTTTTACACATTCATGATCATAAAGATTATAATATATGGACAGCTATGAAGTCTCGCAACATAATGAACCTATACACATTTTAAGGCAGCTACTCTTAGCTTTCCAAAAAGAAGTATTTTTGATTAGCTGAGGAAAGTACAGAATAGGCAGATTTCCCGAATAATTGCAGGTTAACAGAACAAAGACAAATTCAATCACTATTTAACAGTTAAAGAATGATTTCTTTTAATTTTCCACTTCATCATGGTTATGTCACTCCAATCGTTTTCAATACAATTTGACTCTTAAATGTTTACTGCTTGAGTTATAGCCTATCTTCTTATATGATTTAACAAAGAAAGTTTAGTGCTACAATATTGATTTATAAAAACTTATCCAAAATTCATTTTCCCTAATTTGATGAATCTAACCCACCTGCGTATCAATTCTACCGTACCCTTTTGTTGTTATGTTGCTGATCTGTAATCTCATTCCATTCATAATGTGAAGTAAGCATTTTTTGTACGATAATTATATATCCTATTTGTTCTCAAGTTAAATTGCTTTTATATTCTTTTTCTTTTCAGTTTTTATTTATTTTTTCTTCATGGCAGTTTGTGCGTTAAGAGCGATCGGATACGAGGCAACTGTTTTTTTTTTCTTAAAGACTTCGAATTTTGTTATTCTTAATTTCAGTTCAACGGATTTTACTTTATGCTGTACACAAACTGCTGTGAAATAATATAATTAGTTCTTCAACACGTTGTAGAGCAAAAATACAAAAAAAAAAAAAAGTCTACCTTTAAATCACCGCTTCACAAAACAGCTTTATTCGTACGGCACTAACTGATAACTATCGTCTTAGAATATGTGTTGGATTGGATTTTTACAGAACCATCGTATTGGAAGAAATTTAATTAAGATTTTAAGTACATTTATCTAAATATTGTCCCCCAAAAAATTGATGTAAGGACGAGACTATTTGTTTTTTAAGAACGGCAGCGCTCCTTTTACAACGCAAATCAAAGAAGATGGGGTGAAAATTTTGCTATATTTAGGAAGACAGTCACATCACTGTTCCTCAAGGCTAATCCCCCCCCACCCCCACCCCACCCCCCCACGCCGCTCTCCTGCCGCCCTTTCCGCCTGGGTGGACGCCACCTAAGTCATATATTGCAACAGCACCTAGAAAACAAGATCAATTTACGAAGCGGAACGTCTCGTCATAGTTGATGCAAAAAGATTGCAATCAACTTGTTGGATCTTTTTACGGCCAAGCACGCCTACAAAAAAAAAAGAGTTCTCAGAATATTACAATAAGGTTCCTTCAAATAAAGTAGGATGAAGATACCAATGTTTTGAGAGTAAAACCTCGATGAAGACTAGAACATGGCGGCGAAATTAGAAGGCGTGAAATCAGTATGAGAGGCTCCAGTTCATGCGCATGTTTTGCGAGACATGGCTTCCTCTGACAATACGCGAGTCGGGTATTTCGCGCCACCGCAGAGTAATCGGCTCATCACGAATGCTTGTCGCGTGTCCATAAGGGATTCGCAGCTTCTAATCTGATTTCGGTGGGCAATACCGATTTCATGACGATTAGTTAATGATTGCCAGACGAATAAAACCCGGAGCTCAGCAGACTGAGGTCAGACTGACGAGACCTGACGGGCCGAGGCGGGATTTGCTTCAGTCTTTAACAATAGCGTTGATTAAAGTTCAGATTATTGTTAGCAAAGTCTACGTCTGTGATATTCTTTTCCTCCCCGATGTACACATGATTCGAAAATGAATAATTATGTTCCCCGTGACTTCATTTTAGCAGGCAATCGCGATTGTATTCCTGATAAGAAATTAGAAAAGAGCAAAATTAATTTTTTTGAAAAAAGGTGAGGCTTAGAATATCCCAGTTCTGATAAGCTTTATCGACAATGATATCTGCATTTTTTTTTTTAGAATTCAAAATAATCTAGTCGCATCTAAATTGTATAAAATGTTACAAGTTATTTTGCGAATCGAACATTCATTCGCATTTAATTTTTTTTTTTTTTTTTAACAAAGATTAGAATTTAAAAAGAGAGGACTGAATGATTCGATAATAAAGAAAATGTTTTAAAGACAGTTCAACAACCAGAGACTTGGTTTAAAAACGAAATGATAAATACCAAATAAGTCACAAAAATATATTTCCTCCTCAATCAGATATATTTCAATAAACGTTTCGTCTACAGCCCCCTTCTCAGCTATAAACAACAACAACAACAACAACAACAACAACAACAACAACAACAACAAAACAAACACTTTTCTAAGCTAGCTCTCATTTGTGACAGCTATAGCATTTTATTTTTTTTTTGTCTTTACTTGTTTTACTCAATGTTTGGACAATATCTTTTAATATTTCTTAATTCTGATATTAAGCTGTGAACTGCGACACAGTAAATAACGAGTTGTTTGTTGTTTTTCTTTTAATTTTTGCAAAGATAAAGCATTTTAGTTGGGTTTTTTTTGTCATTAATATCTCTGAATTTAAGAAAAAAATATAGTAAGACCGCCCTTTATTTTTTGGTTTCTTTTTTTAGTTCAGGTCTATAAACCGAACTCTGTAAGAATCATTGAACTACATAATTAGCACCTAACTTCGTTCTCTCCCCTTGTAGTTATGTGAGATGTTTATATTGTAGCATAGTCATGACTCACTAGATTTGTAAGCTGGAAGATTAAAACAGCTATTACAGACCTATAAATAGGAAAGCAATGTAGTTTTATCAAGTTATTCTAATCCTCACACTTTATGACAATCATGTAGATAATTACAACATAGGCCTTGTTACTTTCTCCTTGCATATGCCTCTGAGAGATTAAAGAGGCTTTAAACAAATAAAAAAAATGAATGTGTTTACACACTAAAATGTGATGATTTCTCATTAATCCGATTGTCTAATAACCACAGTAATGTATCATTTATACTGATACCTTTATTACATCATAACACGATAGGATAACTGTGATCTTTTTTTTAACTAAATTTCTAGAATGTAAAAAAAATAAAGAAAAAACCCTACCATACCCGTGATGAAAAGTAGAGAATAGTATTCTGAAAATGATTTGAAGTTCAACAGACATTTAGGATCTAGGAGATTGTTTTGACATTTCTCTGCTAGCCAAGAAATGTCACTCTCTTAATGTTTTGGAGCAATCAGATAACAAAGTACCAGTCAAGATTGACAGTTTGACATAAAACGACTGCGATGTCTGATGAAAAATAAAAGACCCCTACCATCTGAGTGCAGAGAGGTTGAAATTATCAAAAAAGTGAAGAAAAAATCCTTCTTTAATGAAACAAGGTTTAAAAATTTGAAAAAAACAACAACAACCCAACAATAAAGAAAGTTAGAAGGTTCAGTGTATTAGCGTTCTGCCTAAGCTAAATACCGTCTGGTCTTAATCTGCTTAGAAGTAATCCAACATTAAACCGTGTTAAATGTACCCAAATGCAAACAAGTTTTAAAAAAAAACATCTAAGCTTTTCGAAAAGCTGGGCTTATAATATGTTTGCCTGGATGAAGTTGAAAACATTTAATGAGATAAAGTTCGTAGCGTATTAAGCTAACATGTTACGCGGTCTTTGTTAAAATCTCACATGTTGGTGTTGTCTTTCCGTCAAGCCAACAAAATATCTGGTTAGATGGGATCCTACCCCGCCACCGGATGTTGATGGTGAGTTTCCGTCAAGCCAACAATATATCTGGTTAGATGGGATCCTGCCCCGACACCGGATGTTGATGGTGAGTTTCCGTCAAGCCAACAAAATATCTGGTTAGATGGGATCCTACCCCGCCACCGGATGTTGATGGTGAGTTTCCGTCAAGCCAATAATAATTATATCTGGTTAGATGGGATCCTATCCCACCAACGGATGTTGATGTTCAATTTCCGTCAAGCCAAGGATGTGGCTAGTTATATGGGATCCTATCCATCCACCAGATATTGTTTAGTTTCCGTCAAGCCAACAATATGGCTAATTAGATGGGATCCTACCCATCCACCAGATGTTAAGTTTCTGTCAAACCAAGGATATGGCTAGTAATATCCGATCCTACCCCACCACCGGATGTTGATGTTGAGTTTCCATCAAGCCAAGGATATAGCTAGTTAGATGGGATCCTACCCCACCACCGGATGTTGATGTTGAGTTTCCATCAAGCCAAGGATATAGCTAGTTAGATGGGATCCTACCCCATCACCAGATGTTGCTGAGTTTCCGTCAACCCAAGGATATGGTTAGTTAGATGACATTCTACCCCACCACCAGATGTTGTTGAGTTTCCGTCAAGCCAAGGATATGGCTAGTTAGATAGGATCCTACCCCACCACCAGAAGTTGCTGAGTTTCCGTCAAGCCAAGGATATGGCTAGTTAGATGACATTCTACCCCACCACCAGATGTTGTTGAGTTTCCGTCAAGCCAAGGATATGGCTAGTTAGATAGGATCCTACCCCATCACCAGATGTTGTTGAGTTTCCGCCAAGCCAAGGATATGGCTAGTTAGATGGGATTCCATCCCTCCACCAGATGTTGTTGAGTTTCCGTCAAGCCAAGGATATGGCTAGTTAGATGGGATTCCATCCCTCCACCAGATGTTGTTGGGTTTCCGTCAACCCAAGGATATGGCTAGTTAGATGGCATTCTACCCCACCACCGGATAATGTTGAGTTTCCGTCAAGCTAAGGATATGGCAAGTTATGGGATCCTACCCAGATGTTGAGTTTTCGTCAAGCCAAGGATATGGCAAGTTATGGGATCCTACCCCACTCTGGATGTCTTAGCCAGGGTTTAACGCCTCGATCTAATCTTCTATCTACTGAGCTATCATGTGCCCCAATCTTAAAAGACTGAAAACTTGTTGAGGTTGAAGTTAAAAAAAAAAAGAGATGCAATTGTCGCAAATGTCATTATTATCGGCTTGTGAGAGAGACGGATCTCACATTTTTCTTTAATCTTATGTATACACCTTGATTTGAAGTGAGTAGATGAACGTACAAAATTAAAACATTTAGATAGTGGCTTCATACTTCAATAGGAATGTTTGAAGAGCTATTCCATTTGCGGAGACGTCTTGTCCTTTTCCGAAAAACATCGCTTCTTCTACTACTTCTATTCCTCCTCCTCCTCCTCCTCCTCCTACTACTACTACTACTACTACTACTACTACTACTACTACTACTACTACTACTACTACTACTACTACTACTACTACTACTTCTACTTATACTACTACTACTACTACTACTAATTCTACTTCTACTTCTACTACTACTACTACTCCTACTACTACTAGGACTACTACTTCCCCTACTACTACTACTACTACTACTACTACTACTACTACTACTACTACTACTACTACTACTACTACTACTACTACTACTACTACTACTACTACTACTACTACTACTACTACTACTACTACTACTACTACTACTACGACTAGCACTACTACTAGTACTCCTACGACTCCTACTACTACGACTACTACTACTACTACTACAACTACTACTTCTGCTACATCTACTACGACTAGTGCTACTACTTCCACTACTACTACTACTACTACTACTACTACTACTACTACTACTACTACTACTCCTACTACTAATACTACTACTACTACTACTACTACTACTACTACTACTACTACTACTACTACTACTACTACTACTACTACTACTACTACTACTACTACTACTACTACCACTACTACTACTACTACTACTATTGCTGCTGCTGTTCCTATAACTTTTGCTTTTAATGATGTCTTTTACAAAACTGCAAATAAGCTTCAAATAGTACTACTATACCATAATTTGATTGAACTTGCCTACACACAACAAACAAGCCAAACACTTTCCTGTGCTAGAGACGATGTGCTTGACCTTTGATCATGCTGTTTAGATAATTGAAGATCATGATTAGCTCTAC
This sequence comes from Elysia crispata, assembly GCA_033675545.1. Classification (NCBI taxonomy): domain Eukaryota; kingdom Metazoa; phylum Mollusca; class Gastropoda; family Plakobranchidae; genus Elysia; species Elysia crispata. Next base: position 3,288,735 of record JAWDGP010000750.1, on the reverse strand, counting down.
AAGATATTTCGAAGTTGTAGATGTGACCGAAGACTGGTTTCACAAAAAGAAATTACATCTTATGTTGTCGTCAGCAATAATGTATACGGGCAAATAACCTGTCTCATATAGATCTATCAGGAACGACGCGTTTGAAGGGCGCGACGGAATGACTATTGCTTAGAGAGGACCGAATACTGACATGAGCTCCAAAGTAGGAAAATCAATGAAAAAGTGATCGGGTTAGAAAAACAGCTGGAATGATGATCACTAATCAGTGTTAATGAAAACAGAAATCTTCTCAGAGAGAAATAAGTTGTCCTTTCATTGGATCTGGTCTAAATGTTAAAGAAATAAACTTAAATTGATCAAAAATGGAAACCAAGTCTCTCATGAGAAACGCTTCTTCTTTTAATGAACAGAAACCTACAGTATGGGCCTGCGTTTGATACAGAATTTTTTTTTTAGGGGTGATGAAGTTGAGCCATTCCTTTGAACGAGAAAATAAAGTGATGCTTGAACAAAAAAGCTCTTTATTGAACATTCTGTAGCGTTTAAGAGAAAACGTTCGTAGCATGTAATCACAGAAAAAAACGGATTTTACTTATGGGGATCGTTGATGGGGTGATCTTAGGCCCTTATTCCGTAGACTAGTCCACCATTTTCTTGACGAACGGCAAACGTTTCGAACCTCCTGACGAATGGCCCTTACCGTGTGCCGGGGGGAGCGGTCTTGGGCCTCGTCATCCACGCTTCAAACACAAGTGATGAGGGTAATGGAGCAATGTGATACGGTTATCACGGAAGTGAATACCGGCAGTTGTAATTCGCAGACATAAGAAAAATGTTGAGATAAAACAGATTTTTTTCACATTTCGTATGATATTTAAGATAAAAACTTCGTACCAACATGTAGGCCTATGACATAACAATATGAGGATGATGATAATGATGATGATGTTGATGTTGATATTAATAATAATAATAATAATAATAATAATAATAATAATAATAATAATAATAATAATAATAATAATAATAATAATAATAATAATAATAATAATAATAATAATAATAATAATAATAATAATAATAATAATAATAATAATAATAATAATAATAATAATAATAATAATAATAAAAATAATAATAACAATAATAATAATAAAAATAATAATAATACAAATGATGGCAAAGATGATGGTGATGATAAGGATCTGAAATTTTGCAAGTTAAAATTGGATTTTTTTTTTCAAATAGAAATTTTGAAAATTTGGTCGATAAATCTAATCAATAACCAAATACCAAGTCCAAGAGCTTTATTTTTCACTTCTCAAGTTACCAGCGGCAGGCACAGACATAAAAATAGTCTTTTGCGGGCAAAAATATTTTTTTGGGAAGTGGGTATTCTGGCCATGTATCCAAAATAACCTTGAAAGGTTATTCTGGCCATGTAGCCTAAACTGACAAAGGACAAGAGGGAAACACAACATTACTTTATGAGAACAATTTTTTTTTATTCCCACTATTTTCTAGCAGCATTTTTACCATAGTATAACTCTAGTACCTTGTTTCACGGAGGATTTTGTTGCAGCAACAACACTACTTATTTAATAAAAAAAAATGAACAGCACGAGGGGATGGGTTTCATCATAATATTATCATTCTCATGTAAACCATATTAATTATATAAAATTACGCATTGCCCTGTCAGTAAGACTGTGCGAAGTCGTTAGTTCTTGTCCGCGCACTTATGACAAACTCGCTCCCACGGTTCGATAAGGCGAGGCTTGTTTAGACCAGGTATCTATGCGTTGTATGCGTTGTTAGGGAATCCGTGACGTCATGATTAATACTTTCTCATTTGTTCTGGGACGTTTGGAATCCGTCTTTAATTAAAAAAAAAAAAAAACATGCCGTGTGACTAGTAGGAAGTCGCTTAAGGATCAAACCTTTTTCCACGCCCTATGTTCTGAGTCAATCAATATGCTACGGAACAAGCTCTGAAATCGCCTGAGGTAAAAAAAAAAAAAGGAATAAACAATCAATAATTATTGATACTGAAAGTTTCTAAAGCTTTGGGAATTATAACTAATGAGGATCAGGAAAGTTTAATTAGATTTTTCCGAATGGAATCCTTTGGTCAATCAGTTCATTATTATATTTTTTAAAATTTTTTCCTTGTCTAACTTGTACACGGACTGCTTTGTAAATGCAGCGCTCTTTTATTTGTTTATTTAATTTTTTTTTCTTTTGGCATTTGAAGCATATCAAAGTAAAGTCATAGCTAGAATGAAGTTTGGTTTTGTTTGTTTGTTGCTTGATATTGCTCGTCCACAATACGAAGATCTCAGTTTTTTTTTTCTTTTCGCATAAGTAGCTTAAACCCATACTGGACAGAGCGCAATGAAAAAGATGAGGCCCTAAATATATCTTCTCATGGTCCTTGTGTTTATCAGGGAGAATGCTCCAACCCCACAACCACCGGCAAGAGCAAGATGTAATTAAGAAAAAAACTTATTTATAATATACTTTTCTGAATTGACTCACTCTCATATTTTTATCAAAAAAAGTTTTTGCAGCTTATTACCATTCGTTACGCTGGGTCTTTTTTCGTAAACATATTTCTGCACGTTAAGATAATTATTTTGAATGGAGACTTGTGTTACTTCAGATGAATTGTATTTTGTCCATATAAAAATTTGAGTCAGTTATCTTTTCCTATTCCGCCGCTAAAGTGTATTATATAACGACATAAAAACCGGAATCAGGACTTTATGAAAGTCCTCGAAAATATTTTTAAGTCTCTGCAAGCCAACAATATGTTTGGAGCTCGTGGATTATTATTATTTTGCAGTCATATTATTACTTTTCATTATTAGGAAAGTTTTAAGTCCTTGGTTTATACCTTTCCATTTTCATCCTTTTTTATTAAATGAATATGAAGACTTTCTGTAAGTCAATTAACTAGGGCCACACTGCTTTTTTGCCACAAACTTGCATGCAAAGAGCATTCAACATTTTCATCGTCCGAATATTCTGCAAAAGTACGCTCTTTTACTTAGATCTGACTTTCTTCGCTCTCACCCGCGTATTTATTATAATCTATACTTTGCGCAAATATATCATTATTGTAATCAGGTCAATAAAATAGAGAGGAGAATCCGTTGTTGGAATTATGGATCATTTTACTTTCAATGGGACACGATGTCCTCTAATCTTAGAGAACCCCTCTATACGCTGGTTGCCACCCCTAATGAATTCTTGAATATAAATACACATAGCGATATTTTTACTACTATAGAAAACATTTTTTTTTCAGTATTCTGATATGACGTTGATTTTGAAAATTGAAGATGGTTGCCGTAATTGTAATACTGGAAATCATTTCTTACAATTTTGAAACCAATAAGTATTTTATTCACGTCTCAAAAAACTTCCATTCCTCGTCTAAAACTAACGTGAACAATTTCTAAAAAGTTAAACTCAATTCTGAGATGACGCTAAAATACTTTTGAAAGAGTGATAACTGTTTGCAGAGAAGGTTTTGTTCACATAAACGTACTTCATTTACACCAGTTCAAGATACCGTTTCCGTGACTGAGAGAAATCAAATTTTAATCTAGGGTCCTTTAACTGCACCGGTTTAGCAATATTTATTTTCGATTTCAAGGGAAAATGCAGCTCACTTTTTTTGTAAAGAAGTTCAATAGAAGTTATTTGATGGTACTGCTGCAACCGTCTAGTTTATCCTTTAAGACTAAAAAAAAGGTAATAGTTTCTTCGTTGTGAATATAACTTTGCGAGGTTAGTACAATTGCAACGGTAAATTTGATAAGCAAAGCTAACTTTCAGAGTCGTTTCATTCAAAGTAAACTCTGAAGAATCTCACTGGTTTTTTTTTTTTTAATTGGGAATATTGGGATTGTCAAAAGATATTTTGGCTAAAATTGCTTATAAAAATCTCATTGCTGCTTTTACTTTTGCACTTTTACGTTATCCACTATTGTTTAATAGACACATTTATGTGTGAATGTCAACTTTTCGTTCGTGAAAGACAAATCTACACTGCGACAGATTGGGTTAACCGACGGGTATTGTCAAGTTTAAGACGATAGCTTGTTGTTTATAACTTAGTTACTGGGTTTAAACAATCTATGAGGAATGCGAATTCACAAAGAGTTATGTCCCTTCGTTGGAAGTCGTGAGTTTTGTTCAACAATCAAAAGTATTTTCAAGATCCAAGCAGTACTAAATAATTTTTTTTGTTAATAATTATTTTCTCATGTATTCATTTTATGTTTTACTTTTTCCACTTAAAATTTCACACTGATGTTCATTGTTGCAGGCGCTATTGCTTGATAAGCTAACAACAACTTTAAGTAGAGGTCATGAATTCCAACTAGGTAACATAGCTCTGCGAAATCGCATTCCCATAAAGTCCATTAACGCTAAGAATAACACGATTGTTTTAAAAAGATAATTATGTTGACATAGCGCACCTTGATCTGAACTGGGATATCCCTTATGAGTACAACCCACGGATCGGAGGCGATGAAGCTTGGCTTATATTGGTTTTTTGATTATTTAGAACGCAAAGTGATAGCATATTTTCACCTTTTGGCTCTATGAAGTGTTTTCTTTCAATTCTAAGTTAGGTCATGTTCACATCATTTTTTGTTTCAGAACTGAGTTACTTAGAGAGTTTGTTTCATTATTCTCACTTAGTAAAAGTATTATTTATTTGTAGGTAATTACAGGAGGTGGGAGATAGGCAATACATCAAAGCAAAATTCCTACTTGATCGTAAAGAAAAATTCAGAAAACTTTTTCATCTTAAGCCCAATGCCAATTAAGTGTGCAAATTCAAGATGAAATAAAACTTACATCTAAAAAAGCGTTTAATATAATTTTATCTATTTTTTTTAAATGTTGTTCGATCCATCATGTCTGACTTCATGAATCTGATTCAAATTTAAATTCTGTCCTTATGATTTTAGCTGTTTTTCTTACAATAGATCAGAGTTAACAAGGACGTTTTGAAGTCGTGTTGCTGAATTGTCACCCTGAAAGTTCAAAATGCCGATTCAACTTCATTTCTCCTTATCCGTTTTTGTTATTGTTGTTGTTTTTTTTTTGGTACTACTCTTTATTTTTTAGGTTTCTTATTCTCCGCTGAGTATTAAAAGATTGAAGTCAGTGAACTCCTTATAATCGAAATAAATATTAAGTTCTATGTTATAAAGGTGCCGATTTACATAGCATTACTCTTCTAAATTCATTACAAAAATATGCACATATTCTTCCCACGACGACAAAAATATACAACCATCACCCTCTCTCTCTCTCTCTCTCTCTCTCTCTCTCTCTCTCTCTCGCTCTCTCGCTCTCTCTCTCTCTCTCTCTCTCTCTCTCTCTCTCTCTCTCTCTCTCTTTTTTAATCCCGAAAGCTCGAGTTGTGATGACTAATTTATAGTTTCAAATTACACGAACAGGTAAAGCTAGCCTACGTAATTAAATCGAAGTTTACAGAACTCTACGCTCGTGACGTAAAGAGCCGACGCTGAAAGAGTATAATGATCAGTGGCAGAGCCCTAGAGTAGCTAAAAATAATCCAGGTATCAGCTGCTAACCGTGGCGGGTATCGATTTAAGGTCAGATCAGCCGCTTGATGAGACGTTCTTCGTGCAATCGAGTTGCTTTTCCTGGAATCTCTCCCGCCACCTGAGCCCGCCCGGCGTAACTTCTCAATTCGTAATGTCGGGGATAAACCGTTGCCTGCTGCCCTGGAAATAATATTTGCCAACCTCCCCACATAAAAATAAATAAATAAGTAAATAAATAAATAAAACCTGTAAAGGTTCAGACACGCAAACTATCCTCTCAGCAATCTAAGCCATATTCCTTCATTTCTAATCCCCCCTCCCCCCTTTTTTTGGCAGCGGACAGGCAGGAAAATAAATTCCTTTACTTGTGATTATCTCCTACCCGCTCTTTCCTTAGCTTTAAAAAACGATACGTACCAAGTCCACAAAAATAAAATTTTTGGTGTTGTGCTTTACTTGCTTCTTTACATTTTCGCGACCAAAAACTGATTAATAAATAGACGGGTGCAAAGATCAACGAAAGGGCAAATAAAAAGATTGATAGGGAGAAGGAAGGAAAGAATTAGAGTGAGGAAGAAAGAAAGATAAATAATTAGATATAAATAAATAGATAGATAGTTGGATAGATAGATAGATAGATAGATCGAAGGACAGCGAGCAACAGAAGAGAGATAGAAAGATAGACAGACATATAGGTAGATAGTTAGGAAGAGAGAGAGAGAGAAAGAGAGAGAGAGAGAGAGAGAGAGAGAGAGAGAGAGATACTGACAGACAGACAAACAATCAGATAGACAGAGAGAGAGAGAGAGAGAGAGAGAGAGAGAGAGAGAGAGAGAGAGAGAGAGACTGAGAGATTATGTGTTTATTATCTTTAATATGTATAAGAAAATTGATATAACTGAATTTGATAATTTCCCTTTGATCCTGTCATGCAACATTTTCAGCAAAATTATAATATTGTTTTTTTTTAAATAAAAATCCACAAACGATTTATAATACTATGCGCAAAGCAACCTATATAATATTTCCTGGAGTATAGTAATCGAATGGAAACAATTTATGAAACATACACGCTAGTAAAATACCTTTAATTCAATGATATTGTTGAATAATTTGGAAGAAAAATCGAAGAAAAAACATTTTTGAACACGACGGTCCAATATTAGGAGCTCGGCTGTTTAACATTATATATACATAGATCTAAGATATATGTGCAACAGACATCTTGGTTAGGCACTCATTAAAGTAAGTTGCGTGGCAACCGCAGCTACAGCTCCGATTGTATTTTTTGTAGAAATAATATAATAGCTCGAAGTGACTCGTAACCTCCCATTCATGACTATGATTTATGATATACTATTATTTAGGATCAACACTGTGCCTGGGCATAGCAGGGCCAAGCAGAGTATAAAATCTTGTAATGACGAGCTCGGTGTATCCACAACAAGCCAACATTATTTATAATCAGAGGTGAAATCCATTGAATCTATGGCACGAAAATACATGTATTATTCTAAAAGCAGTTTTAATGTGGAAAGTTGCAGCATCAGGAGGAAAGAAAGCTTTGACCTTTAAAATCAGGCAAGACGGTTTTTTTTAAGTTTTCTTTGTTAAAAAGCTTTTCGAATGTGTTTTGTAACAAGTTTGTTCTTCAAATGTTTGCACGAATCTAACATACATACAAGATACAATAGTCTACAATGCTGTCTTTTTTTCTCATCACACAAAATTTTTAGATAATGTGATTTCAGAAACTGTATGCCGGTAATTGAGTTTTATGCCCATCAGTGTAAACGCAATCCTTTAAAGTGCTGCTTTATACTTTAACCTACACTTTGATAAAATTATGATAAATTCTAGAGAACGGGCATGCTCTTGATGTTATGAATTAGGATTTTCTAAAAGCAAGTTATTCAATTGGAAATCAAAGGCGAGTTAAACATTATGTTTACAGACATGCTTCGTAGTTTATCTTCCTTTCACGGATTCTAAATTTTTAATTTTTTTTGAAGACTTTACAGGAAAAAGTATAAATTCAATAAAGCACTGAACAATAATAGTAACAATTAAAAAAGACAGTTTTAAAAATTTGATCGTAAGAAGTCTTACTGCAGCCCAATAATTTATATCCCCTTAAAAACTGCTGTGATATTATGGGATCACGGCATCTTAACACGGATGAATGATTCCCAACTTGACCGATATTAACAGATATGTAGAAACTGTACGATGTTTCTTAGACCATGTCAAAAGCAATAGCTCACGTTCGTCGGGTAGCTTATGTTTAATTATTTATACAACCCCTCGACTCCTTCAGTGTCTGTCGCTATGCCTGAGCAGCACCAGCCGAGAAACTAGATTGAGCGAGAAGTGTCACAAGCCGAGACCCTAGTGGTATCGCTAAGAGGAGCTTGCTCGACGCGTCCTCACGGTGTATCATTTGAGATAAGAGCGGTAGAAGATTTTATTTTTTATTTAAGATTAAAAAAAGGAAAGCTATCGCCTTTATTATAATTTTGCTCTGGGAGATTTTTGACCAACATAACCGAAATCCTGCGTTTGAAAGCTGCCTCTGTTTTACACACCCTTGTAAAAGTGAGCGGCCTGCTTGTTTTGCACAGGAACAAGACAACTCCGCTCCATTCCATCAGCTTCTACATCTCGAGTCGGATCTCCCCTACATGATACAGAGTGGAGTCTCTCTATTTGTTGTTGAAAAACAATTTTTTTGACTAAAAAATTTGTTAAAACTGTATCATAATTATGTGTTGAAGGATAAAAAAAACTCTATGCTAAATACCGATTAACTTAAAATGAATTCTCTTTCCTGTCGACGGCAGTGAAATTGTTCCTGAAGGTAATAAACCACTGGAAACACTTTCCATTTTTTTATTTTTAGGTTTGGTTGTTTTTCTATTTGACCTGTGCTGCCTCTCGCGTGCTGTCACAAACAAGTTTTCAATCAGTAGACTCAAAATGTTTGCTTTAGCGTTTGGTTCACTTTCTCAGAAATACGGGGGTTTATTCGATCAGACTATACTAAAACAAAAAGAAATGAATCTACTGAAGGTTTAAAAGAATTTTTTTTAAATTTATTTTATATTTAGGTTTGCCTTTTTGAAAATTTCTTTACTACAAAAAAAAAACAAA
>JAWDGP010000750.1:3262500-3275000 GCA_033675545.1 Elysia crispata | reverse complement strand
GAGACGGAAAGACTGAGAAGACTGATAGAGAAGAAAAAAAAAACGGACAATTCGAGACGCGGAGGAAAGTTCACAGGGCTAAAGAGGTGAGATAGAGAGGGAGCTTGAGGAAAATTGAGTTGAGGATCGGCCAGCGGTCCGGCCGCACCCTGTGTAGCCCGTGACAATAATTGATCAATGAGACCCGAGGCCTGTGACGCTCTGGCTAAGTCCAGCTCAACTCGACTGGTGCAAGGTCCAGCGCACGGGAGATCCAAGAGAAAATAGGAAAAGGCTAGACATAATATACTTGGATGTTACTAAAAAGAAAAGGGAGAGAGAGAAAAGAAAAGAAAAGAATACGTGAAATATTTTGAGGCGAATTTTTAGTGGTGAAGAAAAACAAGACGAGGGAATGGGGAGAATACTAGAAGTGCTGAAGTGCTGAAAAAAATAGGCTGTCAATTTAAGTTTTATCTCTGGATCTGTCTTTTTGAATCATCTCTCTAATTTTATCCTTTCCATCTCTCTATTCTATGTACTTGTTAATCTGTTTCTCTATCTATTCACCTATTTACCCCTTATATCATCATCTACTCCTTTGCTTTATTTAGCTATCAATGCATCTAGTAATCCTGAGTGTAAATATAATTAAACTCCCATTTTTTTTTTGCATCCAATGTTATTCATTAAACGTTACAAAGAGAGATGATGAAAATACTTAACTTCAGTCAGCCATATTACACAAAGAATAAAGCCTTGTCGAGTAGATTTTTAGAAAAAAAGGAATTTGAGGCTTACTACGGAAAAAAAAAATATTTCCCTTTTTTAAAAATCATATGTATGTTTTACTAACGAACCCCATTTACCACAGAGAAGCTCCAAGAACCGGGATCTTAAAACTGTGCTAAGATGGATCGATGTGAAAACGATACAGATCGACAGTTAGGAAAAAGCGAGCGAAAGAAGGTATGGAGAGTGATCGAGAGTGAAAAAAAAATTATCGATATATAGAGAGAAATAAATATCCAGAATCAGAAATAGACAGAAACAGAGACACTGACATTCAGACACAGCCTAGCGGAGAAAGAGACATAAACATGGCTAAACTGGAGGGTATAGAGAGAGTTTGAGAGTAAAAAAAAATTAACGATAGATATAGAGAAATAAACAGTCAGAGACAGAGATAGACAGAAACAAAGACACAGACATTGAGACATAGACTAGTAGACAGAGAGAGAGAGAGAGAGAGAGAGAGAGAGAGAGAGAGAGAGAGAGAGAGAGAGAGAGAGAGAGAGAGACAGACAGACAGACAGACAGACAGACAGAAAGAGAGTCATAAACATAGCTAAACTGAAAAAAAACAAAACAGGAAGCGCAGAAACAGAGAACGAGATGAAGAAAGCAAGACAGACGTAGAGTGGAAGCAGCGAGTCTGAGCCCCGGGAGAGGATAGAGGTGAGTGCTTGGTGCAGAGCCGCTGCACTTTCAATAAATGACGCGTGAGCGGTGATTCCTTCGACAGTATGCGAGTCACGTTTCCGACGCTTTATCTAAACGCTTCTTTATGCGCCGAAAAGGCCCCATCTAGTTTTAAATCTTTGTTTAAATCTCTGGATTTTCGATCTCCTTGACACACATTGCACTAGATTTTTATTATTATTATTATTTCTTTAAACATTTTTTGTGATATATTCCAGATCCTTCTCAAGGCCAGACATTGTCTATAATAGTCTAAAGATGAAAAAAGAAAAGCCTTGAGAAAGAAATGCAATGCCGTAACAATGGTGTAAAGAAGAATGGATTGCCACCTAGGTTTATAACTATGGATCAGTACAACTCCTCCTACTTTGGTCCAATCTTTTTAACAGTATTATAGAAATATCGTTGTTTTCCATTGCTGTGCTGATTATGAAGTTATTTGATACTTAATGTTTTGGGGCGGGTTAATGTTTTTTTATGTCTTCAAACAGTACTTTAGAAGTAGATAGTTGATAGAGTCCTTAAACTATCTTATGGGGAGCTTTCAGTTTTACTGAATAATTTTATATTCATCCGCATGCAAGTATTTTTATATTAATTTGGCTCTTTTTATGTTTATTGCGATAAAATGCAATATGGAAGTGAAACTGCAACTGCCATCCTTATTCCCTTGTTTCCTTCTACTTGGCTCTGCCCATTTTAACTTTAAAAATGACAAGAAACATTAATGAATCGCCATTCGGAAAGAGAGTTCCAAATCGATTAAACGTGAAAAAAAGATGATTTTAGCTCAGAATGATTTCATTCAGAATGATCTCACTTAGAAGAGTTTTTTCGGGTAACTAGAGAGCTTCGTGCTTTCTTGTTTACAACAGAACAATGTAACATATTATAGGTTGTTAATCTCATTGTAGAATATTTAAAATGATAGATAAAACGAAAGAGACAGACAAAGAGAGAGAGAGAGAGAGAGAGAGAGAGAGAGAGAGAGAGAGAGAGAGAGAGAGAGAGAGAGAGAGAAAACCGTGAGGATGTAACTAACCACAAGATACTACACTACGTTGCTCGGCGTTTCTCCTGTCAATCTTAATCTTATACCTGGATCACAAGAAATTATCCATCACGAAATTAAGCGGCACAACGGAGGGAAGGATCACCAGGGAGTGAAGCTTGCCATGCGTCCATTAACGATAGATCTAGTTTTGTTTTCTTACGGTAAACAACGCGCGACAGAGATAAGATTGTCGTACTTTGCGCAACATCACGTGATCAGCGCTCTTCGCATCATATTGCCGGAGTAGAGTTGAAAGTTTTAAGTTTTCTCAGAGCATCGAGTTCAATCTAAGAGGAGTGTCACACGAAGCTGTGGGTGTGGATATTAATAAAGATAACAGGAAGAACTACCAAAGCATAAAGATAAATTAGAGAGTATAACTAAAAAAAAATAAACTATTTTCACTGGAGATTAATCGAAGCCACTTAACACCTGGAGGTGGTCAAGTTTTAACAAGAATCATAAGTTGTTTTTTTCCCCACTATGGGAGCATAAACACGCAAAATCAAAGCAGCAACCAAGATGGGATGGTAAACCAAAATACAGTAGTAGAAAAGAAAAAAAATCACGTGACATCCAGGTGCTGTTGTAGTAGAATTTACGTGGTTATTGATGATGATTAACTAATAGGAAATACGATTTCACAAAGAATCATGTCCCTTGGTTGGAAGTCTTGAGTTTTGTTCAACAAGCGAAAGCAATTAGAGAATCAAATAGAACTAAATAATTTGGGTGTAAATGTTTTTTTCATATAACCATTTTCTGTTTTTTCTTTTTTTTTTTTTAACTTAAAATTTCACACCATTGTGTGTTCTTACAGACGTTATCACCCTAACAACGACTTAAAGGAGAGCACTAGGTAGCACAACTTTGTGAAATCGCATCCCTATTTCTTAAGTCCTCTAGATTTTCTTATTCTTTCCTGTTGGACCATAGCGTGATTAAAGATTAAGAGTTGCATATGCTGCTCTCTACTTCGAAACATTTATATATTGATTTACTTATTTTATATTCTTGTATCTTTTCCCAATTTTTAGTTAAGCCACGAAAGCAAACTCAGAAAACATCTCAACACTTTTTTTTAGCTTTATTTGGCTCTCCGTCCTTTCCCTTTCCCTTACCTCCACTATTCTGTCACGGCCCTGATTTTTCATCCTCTTTATTTCTGCTTCCTCCGTGAAAGATGTCGTTTCCCCCGCTATTTCAATCGGTGCGTTAGAGGAAGACATCTCCTTCATCCTTCCCCTTGCCTTCCCAGCATTCACATTACCAATAATAGGGGCCCCGGGATCGATCAGGCTCTCACTAGAGCCCCCCCAAACGGGCCGGGGGACGTCCCCATCCCGAGTGGTCTCTGCCGCTTGTCACTTCCAACTCTGTCTGCATAGAAGGAGATGAGCCTTCGAATTGGCCTGTCTCGCCTGTTGTAGGAGATGGAACTTTCTACGATGGCCCTCTTCTATATTGGATTGGAGAACAACAACAAAAAAATTTTTTCGGGATCTTTTGTTCTTTATTTGGAGGGTGATATTTTTAAATATCAATCTTTTTTCTTACTTAAAGCAATGAGTTTTTTGACATCTATAGATGTGATTTTTAATTTTTCACAGAAAACTGTGGAAAGTAATATATAACTGTTGTCAAAATATTCCTGTCTACATTTGGGCTTTGGCCACCTCGCTGTCTTCATCTCTTTCTTTCTCTTTCCAACACTTGCTTTATATATATATATATATATATATATATATATATATATATATATATATTTATCTATCTATTTCTTTAATCTATCTGTCTTTCCAAGTACCCAATCTCTCTATTTCACCTGATACTTATTATACATCTCACGACTTTCTCATTCTTTCTCTCCATTTTACTTTTTATTTGAAAATGTTCTCTAGTTTTGTACTCTTTCTCTCTCTCTCTCTCTCTCTCTCTCTCTCTCTCTCTCTCTCTCTCTCTTCTCTCTATTCGCCAAAAGCTTCTTTTAAATATACATTCTCTTTTATACAATATCCCTAGTTTTGGCTGAATCCATAAAAATCATTAACTTTTTTAAACGCTCTCATTGCCCACTTTCAACATAATTATAAGAATCTTCTCTCTCTCTCTCTCTCTCTCTCTCTCTCTCTCTCTCTCTCTCTCTCTCTCTCCATTTCTCTTCTCAAACTCCCGACTGTTCGTCTCTTTCTTACTATTTTTTAAAGACGCCATCGATGAAACAAAATTTAATGTGGGAATTTTCTTTCAAAATCCTTTTATTTCACCGTCCGGAAACTCCGTCTACTTTAAATGTCTCTTGACTTCTGAAATTCCACTTGATATGCCATTTGCATTTCGGCCATACCTTATTCAAATTGGCCTTCAGCCCGTTTCCTTTCGTACATGTAACTACATTTTATAAAATGAAAATCCTTTTATTCATTTTGCTCTGCTAGAGAAAAAAAAAGGGAAAGGGGGAAGGGGGGTTACTTTTATGCATTTGACGATAAGGGCTTCCATCGCATTTTAAAGTTCTAAAAGCCTACGTAAATGATATTATTTTTTTAAATGCTAAAAGTAAATGCAGGTTTTGGAAAGCAGATAAACCAGTATGTTTCATGTTGCACCGCTTCTGATTTCTCTCCTCTTATCTGTCTACCTATATATAGCCATCTATTTTACAAAAAATATTTAAAATTCATTACCTCTCTAGCCATCTAAATATGCACCAAATAGGTCCAATCGATCAATGTATCTGTCTAATTATCATACATCTATCTACACTTTCTATCTAACTTCTCATTTTTGTATCATTTTACTTATTAATCCATCTATCTGTTTATCTAATTCTTTCTTCTATACAATAAATATTTTTTGAATAACATTCTTTATATTTCTGTATCTCTATCTGTCTACCTATCTATCTATCTATCTATCTATCTATCTATCTATCCATCCATCTATCTATCTATCTATCAAACTATTTAAAGTTTATCTATCTGTCTATTTAGCTATTTAGCTATTTATTTACCTAATTATCTATCTATCGAATTATCAGGGTAAACAGTATATGTTTTTTGGAGAGCATTCTATCTATTTCTCTGTTTATATATCTGTCTGTCCATCTATTTATTTTCTTCTATCCATAAATCTTTGAATGTCTGTAAATATCTATACATCTATCTGTTAACTACCAATCCATTTAATATATCATTTGTGTAGCATTCTTTCTCTCTCTCTCTCTCTCTCTCTCTCTCTCTCTCTCTCTCTCTCCTCGTATATAATATATATATATATATATATATATATATATATATATATATGTATACATATATTCTTCCTATCTATTTACCTATCTATCTGACTTATCTTTATGCCGATCTAAATCTATACATAATTGCCTACTTCTAATTTGTCGACACCCCTCATCTTCACCTCTCTCTTTTGCTCCTAAATCCTGTGCCTCCCTCTCTCTCTCTCTCTCTCTCTCTCTCTCTCTCTCTCTCTCTCTCTCTCTCTCTGACTGCCTGTCTATCTGCATGTCTGTTTGACTCTGTCTCTCTGTCTCAATCTCTGTCTCTCTGTCTGTTTTTCCGTCTGTCTGTCTGTCTCTCTCTCTCTCTCTCTCTCTCTCTCTCTCTCTCTCTCTCTCTCTCTCTCCTTCAGTATCTTTTTCTTTCGTCCGTTATTTACATCGTTTTGCGCCTTTTACTAGCCGGCCACATCGTCAACGAGGAGAGGTGAGTGTGCCCTTCTGCACGACACACAATCAATGCTCGCCGGGACCTCTGTTTCAGATAAGTCGATAGGCCGAGCCAAACTGGAAACTTCCACAAAACAAATAAGGAAAACACAAAGATGGTTTTCCTTGAATTCCTATGAGCGAAATCTAAAGAAAAACATTACGTTCTTTGTGAAAATCTCTCTCTCTCTCTCTCTCTCTCTCTCTCTCTCTCTCTCTCTCTCTCTCTCTCTCTCAAGATGTGTTTACAAATCTATCTATCTATGTCTGGACTATTTTAAAAACACCCGAACCTTGAACTTCGTGGTTTGTGTACTCTCTCTCTCTCTTTCTCTCTCTCCCTTTCCCCCTCTCTCTCTATCTATCTCTCTAAAGATATACTTATAAATCTATCTGCCTATGTCTGGAGTTTTTCAAAAACACTCGAATCTTGAACTTAGTTCTAAATTTTTCGGCATCCCTAAAATCTCCCTGAGTCATATACGAGGAAGTAAAGAGCTCCTTTTAATACTTTATATTTTTGATTATTTACTAATCTTTGTGACCCCAAAGAGGCTACATATATATATATATATATATATATATATATATATATATATATATATATATATATATATATATATTTATTTATATTTATATGTGTGTGTGTGTGTGTAAACAGAGATAATTTCCATGCATATTGAACACTGGTTAACCATTTTCTAGCCTAGAGAGTGAAGTAAGTCATTGTTGGCGAAACTTTTACAAATCAATATCCTATTTTGTTTTCATTTCCTTGCTGTCGTTTTTTTATTTGATATTTGTCGCACCTATTGTTCCACTTTTTTTCTTTAATGATGGTGATGGTTTTTTTTTTTAGAATAAGTTCTTTTATTAGTGATGCGGAAACGAAAAAAAACGAGGAGAAAAAGGAAAAAATGATGTTAAAATTGGCTCAACAACTGCATACCTTCAAATTCCACTCTCTAAAATATTATGGCATGAAATTTTCACCTTTATAAAATAAACAAAAAAACAAAAACAAAACAAAACAAAACAACAACAACAACAACAACAACAAAAATAATAATGATAATAATAATAATAATAATAATAATAATAATAATAATAATAATAATAATAATAATAATAATAATAATAATAATAATAATAATAATAATAATAATAATGATAATAATAATAATAATAATAATAATAATGATAATAATAATAATAATAATAATAATAACAATAATAATAATAATAATAATAATAATAATAATGATAATAATAATAATAATAATAATAATAATAATAATAATAATAATAATAATAATAATAATAATAATAATAATAATAATAATAATAATGATAATGATAATAATAATAATAATAATAATAATAATAATAATAATAATAATAATAATAATAATAATAATAATAATAATAATAATAATAATAATAATAATAATAATAATAATAATAATAATAATAATAAAAATAAAACATGGTTTTATATTGCACGACACTGCTACTGCATTTTCACTTAATGCCGTCTCGGTGTTAACAAAGAAATTCGAGAACACCGTTTTTGTGGGTTGGATTATATATTGTGCCGTTTTGCACCTGAAAATCTTTTGCAAGGTATATAGAGTCCATGTGCATGGACATATTAAAATACTATGATTTAGCCTGGGCTATCTCGCAGTTATTTAAACTTTGATGTGTAAGTTTGGTAATAGATCAGTAAAATAATATCCGTTTTCTGCACACTTTCCTTAAAAAATTTAAAATCAATGTCTGATGTACACTGCATTAGCATTGATTTACCGTTTCGCAAAATAAATTTTAAATCAAGTTTTTACGGTTTCAAATTAGGCTCAGACATACGTTCTGAAAAGGGAAGCGAGGAACTTGTATTGCTTCTCTCTTGTTGCCGTACTTGTTACAAAATTGTTGCTAATGTACCGTGAACTCAGAATGACAACAGTCCCAAGTCCAAAAGAAACAGCTGGACTTAACCCCCATGATGTGTTTCCAAACAACGATGTGTATTTGTAACCCTCGATATATATCAAATGCAGCCGTAATAAAACTCAAATTTATTTAAAAGGCTTCATCAAACTTTATAGAGCTTTGTGCCGTTAGAAATTACAAGCAGTTATTGAATTTTCCTTTCTTTTAAAGTTCTCCTTCCTCATCTAAGGTTTCAATAAAACGTGTTGTTACATCTTTTATTTACGCGGCTCAATCAATGCTGAATATTTTCTGAGACGACATAAAAGTTCTTAAATCAAAGGCCTCACTATTATTTTTCTTCGGAGCTCAGTGTAGCCGACCCTCGTTAATAGTTAGATTTAAAATATGAAAGTACTTTTCTATGCTTTGTTTTTCTACGGTCGTAAGCCTTGGCAATTCATTTCGTTACTATGCTGTGCTTTAACAAAGCTCTTAACTTTTATTGATATTGGTTCCAGTAATCTCCCAAATTTGATTCTTAACGAGATTCTTAACGAGAAAATTCCGATTGTAATGATTAGACCATCCAGTTTAAGAATTAATATATATATATATATATATATATATATATATATATATATATATATATATATTATCTTTTACAACAATAACTACCTGTAAAGCGTATGCTACGTCTACTTTGCTGACTACTTTCCATCTATACTAGTGAGCGTATTTACACCATTAAGTTTGCATTACTCTCCAACCTCCACGCAGATACTTTAATTTTAGTTTATATCCACTCTTCTTTTCTCCATCATAATCATCTTGATCATCAGCACATCAATCCTCACCATCGTGATCAGCAGCAGCAGCATACACCAACAGCTTTATTTTGCCTGATATGCTATTGCCAAGTTTTCGATCGCAAACTCGCTATACAGCTTGAAACCAAAATATTCAAACTCGTTCCTCGTCGGAAAAACTATCTGTGTTCAGGTTACACTTTCCAGTCTTGGCGTCTCTAGGATTGCGTAGAGAAGAAGAAGAAGAAGAAGAAGAAGAAGAAGAAGAAGAAGAAGAAGAAGAAGAAGAAGAAGAAGAAGAAGAAGAAGAAGAAGAAGAAGAAGAAGAAGAAGAAGAAGAAGAAGAAGAAGAAGAAGAAGAAGAAGAAAAAGAAGAAGAAGAAACAACTATTGCTTCCTGAATGAAAAGAGAAGGTTAACATTTAATCGGTTATATCGATTCACGTGTCCGATTATTTATCTAAATAAGAACCGGTAATCAACTATCCACATCGTTTTGTCTAAAAACCCATACATATTTTATCGATGATTTTGAAGAATTAATCGGGTGGCAGAATTTATGGAATCACACTTCGACTGTGTAGATCTAAATTCTGGCACGTGATGATTTAAAATTTAATTTGATGTAATGAAGTTTGATTTTCGTTCCATGTGCTCTCTTTCCTGTTTTTTTTTTATTTTTTTAACAAACCCCTACGACCTCTTGTTGCTCAATCTAGACAAGTTAGGGCAGGATTAAACATGTGGTTTTTTTTTTAATTTTGTTAAAAAACTAGCTCTCATTCGAACAAGAGAGAGAGAAAGAGAGATAGAGAGAGAGGGAGGGAGAGAGATTAGAGAGAGAGAAAGAGAGAGAGAAAGAGAGAGAGAGAGAGAGAGAGAGAGAGAGAGAGAGAGAGAGAGAGAGAGAGAGAGAGAGAGAGAGAGAAAAGCCCAATTGGAGATAAAAACTTCGATCTACATTTTAGATACGAAATATTCTGAAGCACTCGGGCTAAAAAAAGCAATAGCGTTCGTTAAAATTTAAATTTCTTTAATCTTTTTTTGTGTATGGTTTATGGATTATGGTTTTACGGTAACTGAGATCGCAGCACTAACATTTGGAATGACTGAAATATATTAGTAATGGCATCTAAATAGAATTAACTTCTTATTTATGAGCAGACCTGGGAGTTATGTAGAGGCGCTTTGTCCTTATTTTAACTCTAGGCCCGTCTAGAGGACATGTCTCTAGGGCGGAATCAGGTGCAATGAGGTTAAGCCGGATTCGTTGCTTACTCGAAAATCACCTCTGATTAACTCAGTGCGCTTTTGTTTTATTACAACGAAAATGTTGTGAATTTCATTAAAAAAAAAATTCCAAGGCTTGCAGACCACTTTTCCCCGTAATTTTGTTCCTGCAGAAACATTACTTCAATCTTGTGATTAGAATATAAACATTTAAGCATATAGATGAAAAGATTTAAAAAAGAAATATTTATTTTAGAAATATTCGAAAATTTAAAGTGCTTTAGGATAAAACTTCCTGTTGTAAGACTGAGAAATATTTGCGTGGTGGTAAATGATGTAGATCTTCATGTCAAAATGAAACAAACCCATTGGTCACAGATTAAAACCTGAAAGATCTACAATTTTAACGTTCAGGAATTTAAAGTTTTACTTTGAATTTTTATATCAAATGTCATATTTTATGTTTGATTGGATGTAATTTGGCTTTATTTCAGCGTCCAACACATTTTTTGTTGGAGAAAGATTTCTGAAAGATTAGATTTCCAACTGGCACAGCGACTAAACAATTTTTAGACTGACATTCAATCACCATTGAACTTAGGTGGAAAAATATCACATATAAAATGATCAGAAAACAACATAATTAAATTGCAATTGTTCTTACTCTAAATTTATTTCCAAAGTTTAATCTACAATTCTACAGATATCAACCTCATAAGCTTTTAGCAATTCAGCCAGCTTGTAATTTTTTTTTAATTGCTTTCATTTTAGATAGGTGTGTCCATACAGATTCTTGATATACTAGCAGTTATGTCATGACCATTTATCTTTAATATTCATGGATTTACCAATAACTCTTGAACCGATTTAGAGGCTACATATTCCAGTTAATATTTTATTAATTGGTTTCGGCTTTATTTCTTTTCTATCCCCGTCAATTAATTCTCTCTCTCTCTCTCTCTCTCTCTCTCTCTCTCTCTCTCTCTCTCTCTCTCTCTCTCTCTCTCCCTCTCTCTCTGACTTTGTTTTCCTCTTCACTATCTTCTATGTACTATTACTACTATTACTACTACTACTACTACTACTACTACTACTACTACTACTACTACTACTACTACTACTACTACTACTACTACTACTACTACTACTACTACTACTACTACTACTACTACTACTACTACTACTACTACTACTACTACTACTACTACTGCTGCTGCTGCTGCTGCTGCTACTACTACTACTACTACTACTACTACTACTACTACTACTACTACTACTACTACTACTACTACTACTACTACTACTACTACTACTACTACTACTACTACTACTACTACTACTACTACTACCACTACCATTACTGCTACTCCAAAACCTACAAGTGCAGCAATCACTACTATCTTGTCCACCTGATCAGATTCTCTCGAGCATTCCCGTTTCTCCTGAAGTGCTTTTACTGGAAACGTAATTCCCCCTGGGTTAAAGACGTGTGTTGCTCCGCTCAGACTGTGGTTCATCCCATCACTATCCATCATACGGAGAGGCTTTGGAAATGCAATAATGCCTAGTTTTGGTTATTGATTGTATGCCTGCCTAGCCAGTCCTGGTTTACGGCGGCGGTCTTTGATGCAGCGTTATATAACGTTTCTGATTCTAACTCCTTTTATTTTGCGGCTTACCCTTGGGTATTTGTAATTACGGCGGATACAGTTTTCGTTTTCGCCTGCCCTAAGCAAAGTAATCACGCAAGTAGCGAACGAATGAAGTAGGCTGTGACATGGATGCACTCGACAAAGCCGCTTTTCCCGACAAGTAGATCGATATGGATGAGGCAGAGAACCGCATGCCTGAAGCGCCGATCGTGGTAATTTCCACTTTATTGTTTCACACAATTTTTCCTAGATATAGATCTGTTACCGACGTAACATTATACGGTCATTATATTGCTTATACTTTTTTTTTTTTTTTTAGAATATTTTGTTTTTCAATATCAACAGCTGCTTTTTGTTGTTTTTTCCCCCTTACTTTTGAAATACTGCTCTCTGTCAAGTTTTCTGATGCTTCTTTTCCTCCGTCTCTTTACATCCTCATTATCAGTATCATTACCATCATCTCCATGATGAAATCATCACTTTTTTTTATTGCTGCTTCTGTTTTTCCGGCTGCCAAACCCTGTTATTCTTGCTGTTGGCCTATCTATAGTCCATATTTCTTCGCCTTCTCTTTTCCTGTTTATACGCACGTTTTTAAATCTCTGCTAACTGTTCCAAGAAAACATATTATTAAT
>JAWDGP010000750.1:3237500-3260000 GCA_033675545.1 Elysia crispata | reverse complement strand
CGAGTTTATATCTTTAGTTCGGCGACCTTTGTGGTCGTTGTCCTCGGGTGAACCACCTCGGAGAATTCTCGCGAGTCGAAACGTTATAGATCAAATTGAGTTGGTGCCATTCCTCGTCAAGATCGAGTCCGCGTTAGTCTCACTGCCCCCCTCCCTTTCCCTTGTTGCATATGTACATGAATGTGAGCCTTTCACTCCCCCCCCCCCCCCGCTCCTCCCACCAAATTTTTTTAAAAACTTTTCAATTGCTTTGTTTGTGACACTATCGCCTGGGTATATACACTTGGAGCTGCTAACCATACGCTGACAGAATTTTGTAATCGTTTTTAGCGGAATCTGAATGTGAAGCTCTACACATTTTCTGTCAATGTAGCGAATACATTTTCGTTATACATATTTAGTTCAGGGATTTCTCTATGCTGCCACAAAAAGGTAAGTGAGTTTTTTCCTTTAAAGTTGAAACTCGTTATCAGGTGTTTGAGTTAGATTCAACCAGAAAAGGTGGACTAATAATCCATTTTTTTATAGTTCATCATGAGCATTCTGCTATGGGAACTGCGAGCGATATGTGGAATTTTAGTGTTTGCCTCATAGCAGGCACCTGTGATAATTCTATGACTTGAAATCTTTTGGTTTTTTTTTTATTAAAGATTATCAGCAAAAAGTGTGTAAATAAAAGTATGCATATAAATATAAATATAAATATATGCATATGTTTTATCTGCACCATGCTTAATATGATCTTTTACACCAATTTTCAAATATCTCTAATGATATGGATCTAGCCTAATACCGGGCCTTTTTTTTAATTACCGAACCTAATTTTGCCATTTTAGTAGCAAGCTTGAGCTTGAGTTTTGAACGGCTTGCAAAAATAACCAAACTAACTAGTGTCACCGACAGGCAGCGGCCCTGTTTCATCATGAAGAATCTTCTTCTAACGTCGGGACAAATTTCAAAAGAGTTATGCTTTGACTCATTTTACTCCATTAATCCAAATACTAATTAATTTTAAACCAGCTTTTATTATTACATTACGTAGCTAGACTGGTGGCTTGGTCAAAACGCTTCCTTAATTTCTCGTTTAATTTTTTTCCTGCCAACAAGCATCTGTCCATTTAGAGATTGTGATAAAGTTATTCGACCTTTCATTAAGCATTCTCAGAAGTTCTTATGCATACGCGTTCTCTTTATATTTTAATTTCTTTACAAACATATTTTTAATAATCACCATCTCATAAAATTTTTTGCCTTAAATCTTTGTTTTAATCGCTCTCTCTATCATATTATAATGTACTGCACTTCCTTTACTTGCTTTTTTATGTAATATGAAATTATCCCAAATGGGAGATAAAGTACAAGAGTGAAATGAATCACCCTAATCACAAATCAAAGGCTTCTGCTGTGCGAGATAAGATAAATACTATCGGCAATAAACCTTCTGACGTAGCTACATTCGTGGTAGAACAAAATCGAGTGAGCTGAGGCATTCGTTTTGCAGCCTTCTATTTGGAGCAGAAAAAGACAAACACCCCCTCCCCCCCCCACCCCCCAAAAAAAAATTTGAGCTAGAATCAATTTCGCTACCATTCCATTAAGCAACATTTCATTTCTTTTCATCCTGAATTACTTGGTCTCTAGGCTTCATCATATCTTTGACATCTATAGAGAAGTGACAAGCTCGACAACGAACTTGGTCCCCTCTTTAGAACAGAGCATTTTCCTACTAACCCATCAGTAGAATGCATATTCTGTTGTCAGGCAAAGAGCTCCCGATAACTCACTGCATCGGTTGACAATTCAGTTACCTCCATATGAGATAACCGAATAAGCCCGCTTGCGATACCATTGACAGAGCCCTGGAGTCAGCTTCTCATTGTTCTGTGTGTTTTGTCTGCCCGCTCAGCAGTGATACTCATGTTTGTTGAATTCAATCATAGCTAGAAATGCAACTACAGTAACAGCAATTACCACCACCCCTTCCCACACACTCCCGACGATTTGGAGTCAAGGATTTAAAAAAATAAAGAAAAATTCTTGTGTTTATTATATGTTTACGTTCTTGAGCACAGTGGTCTACCTGTGCCTTTGGTGATAGAAGTAAAATAATATCGAAAGTAAGCGACGGTGGAGATATTTTGTTCATAAAGTTTACATTTTGTCAGACAGCAGATTCCAGTTCATGCAAGACTAGATGTTTCTATTTATGTAAAACGTTTAGATCTACATACAGCACAACGAGGCCGAATGAAAAAAAAAATCAGTTTCAAATTCAAAAAATAAATTATTTAAAAGTAGATAAATTCATTTTGTGTTGACTACTTCTTAAAAGCAAATTGGAGCAAACATGCATTTTAAAATAGTTATGAGATGAAAATCGAATCTCTAATCACTGTAAAATACATAAAAAGGCCACAACAAAGACTAAACCAAATATGCAAAAATTGTAAACTATACACATTTTTTTCTTTGTGTCTCAAATGTAATTAACTCAGCTAGCTCGGTATTCTAACAAATTCAGAAAATTTCAACTATTCCAGACGGTCAGGGGAAAAAATGCTTTGTTCAATAAATACGAACACCGATGTGATTTGAGCGGCACGAAACTCATTTAGGCTAGATGCGAGGCATTTTGTTACCGAATGAGATTCTACGATGAATCTAAGAGAGATCGTAAATCTCCACATAATATCAAGGCATCAAATATGCTGACGCACAAATAAGAATTTTTGCATAGTATGCTGAACTGTAACATTGATTTGTATTCATTTATTAATTTATTTTTAGACGCTTTGCAGTGTTTAGAGATTCCATTTTCATTCATTAATCCGAAGACATCACGAAAAACACATTGTTTTGTCCGTATTTTAAAAGTTCTTTTATTTCTTGTTATCTTTGGTATCATGAGTTGAAAATGACTGCATAATATCATTTTTCTTTAAAAGACGTCTTTCTCTCTCTCTCTGTCTGTCTGTCTGTCTGTCTGTCTGTCTGTCTGTCTCTCTCTCTCTCTCTCTCTCTCTCTCTCTCTCTCTCTCTCTCTCTCTCTCTCTCTCTTCCCTCCACCTCCTCCCTACTCACTCAGCTTCATTACGTAATATAACCTGATTCAAAATTCGGTAGAGTCGTGTCTATTTTACAAAGGGAAAAAAATTGTTGCACCCATACCCATGGAAAGTTGTTTAGACTATTTGGGAATAAAGTGATTATGCTTTTTTTGTTGTTTTTTAACTAGCTGACGTTTGCAGATACTATAATAATAAGCCTTTGATTACTCGCGAGTTATAGTTTAAATTATTTAGTATTGTATGTTATCGTGAACCAGCTCTTTTCCTTACTTGATAAGTTTTGCTTTATTCATTTTTTGCACTTGTAATTTGATATCTGAACTGCTTATTTTATTTAAATGTAATTCACGTGAAAATTTATTGATATTCGAATTTTAAGAGACAGTAAATAAAGTTAATCATTTTGTTGTTTTGTCGTATTTTTTAATACTATAAACTAGAGTTAGAGATTTTACAAGGTATCTTTTCTATAATTACATTGCGTTTTATGTAACTCATACTTTCATTTACATTAATGTCTGAGCCACAAGTAGCTCTAGAGAATAAGCAATCGGCCAATGAGTAGCGGAAAAATAAAACTTGTTTGTCGATTCTTTCTTTTTAAATGGTAGAAACCGATATCCATTATTAACGAATCAGCCGATACTAATATTAAGAAATATCGTTTCTAAATCCAATCGCTTTCTTCTTTGTACACTGAAACGGACAGAGCTGGTCATGTTGTGAGGTATAGATATAAAAACGATAGCGCGAGGGAGAGAATGCACAGTTAAGATAGCTTTCAAGGCCTTGAAGAAGATAAAAGACTCATCTTTCATCAAGAAAATAAATATTTCGATAAATCCAAGTACTGTTGATTGTTTTTTTTCAAATCAGAGTTAAAAAAAAGGCAAAAAATAATATTCCACGCCAATAACAAAATAATATGTCGTAGATAGAGGTCGTTAATAAAAAGTTAACAAAAAAATACCAATATCACAAGAGTGCTGTCATTCTGTGAAAAAATAAGTTTATGAAATAAATTAAACTTCCATCATGATATGAAACTAGTCTGATTTTCAGACAGCCTGTCATTGAGATTGAGGCACTAAGAGGATTAAAGTGTCTAGCAAGAGAGAGAGAGAGAGAGAGAGAGAGAGAGAGAGAGAGAGAGAGAGAGAGAGAGAGAGAGAGAGAGAGAGAGAGAGAGAGAGAGAAATCAAAATCGAAATTAAAGAAAATAAGTTTGAATATAGTAGGACTGACGACCAAGTAAAATTATATTATCATTTTTAACCTAGTAATATCACACTATTGTTTTTCTTCTTATGATTTGGATGGTTATTATAATAGTCCTCGAATTTCTTCCCCATATTTTGGATATTAAAGTGGATTTCTTCAAATTGGTGAACCTCAATTAAACCTCTATCATAATCTTTTATAATAATGTGACCAATGCAAGACGCTAAAACAAAATAGCGAAAGATTTTTAAAAACAAAAGCAAGATAATGAGTTTCTTTCTACTCTCTCGATACAGTTTTTTTAATTCATCTTCATTATGTACATGTTATTATGTGAGAATCAGCACCTCAAAGCCTTTCTTTCCATTTCATTGTTTGATACAGTCCGTTCACAACAATGTGATGTCAAGCTTTACCTGCGTTTGAAATAAACTCCGTTCCGGGTTTGATGGAACTGAAAATATACCGCTCCAAATGTACCCAGGGACTGCGCGGGAGTCGAACTGACGAAAAATATTTATGGAGCCTTAAGGGTCGACCGACGTTTCAAGCTTTTATCCGCTTTACCAGTTCTTTTATCTTATTGCAGAAATAGGAGAATGAACAAGAATACGAAATACCAACAGTAGTTTACCAGTTTCAAATGAATTGTGATAAGAATATTAATAAGAATAATCAGCTATTTTGTAAAACCTCAATTTATTTCAAGATTCTCATAACGATATAGGTACGAAAAAAAAATAATGAGCAGCTTTAAACTTTCACAAGGCAGTGCAGCTCTAGAAATGTTTTATTTGTATTAACAAATCCTTATAATTCTGGGAAAATACAGAACTAGCTATTTTCCAGTATGTTTACTTCATTGTGAAAATGTTGTTTCTTTCAATGGTTTTCGAACATGTTCACTTTTTGCACAGTGCAGAGCATACTTTGGAATTTCTTCAAAAAGCAATCTAATTTTAGAGTAGACTGGGCTGTTTGTGAGTATCCTGCAAATCGGTCCTTCTATGAATTATGAAATATTGAAACAAAATATAAGACATTTCTAATAATTTTGTCCGAATATGAATTATAAACTATGTAAACAAAATATTAATTTTTGTTTTCCATTTCGCTTAGGAACCCTCAGTATTTTCTGAGCGGCACGCTTCACGAAGTAGGATGAGTCTACGACGGGAAAAAGGCAAAAACAGGGGAAGTTACCCGTCAGACCAAATCGGTAAGTACAGTCCTCCTGGGTTCTCTTTCTTCTGTGATCTTGGGAAACACTGCCCGCATTGATAAATCAATGTTTAAGTGTACTTCCCGATTCAGCGCAGCTCAATCCAAAAAAAAAAAAAAAAAAAAAAAAGAAAGGAAGAAAAAAATGACGTTCAAGATTACGATTATTTACGTTTATTAATATCGGCCAATGTTGTCAATGATAAACGATAGTTTATTTTGAGAAATGCTTAGATGTAGCTCGATTGATTTAAATAAATCAAAACAAAAAACCCCCCATTAATATTGCATTTTCTCTTCTGTTCCCCCAACTCCTCCTCGCTCCCTTTTTTAGCTGAGCTTGTCTTTGTTCATATTCTTAATAAAATTGTATGTGCTGCACTTTTCGTTTTCACATTAATCTCTTACTCTCTCTTTCTCTTTCTCTCTTTCTCTCTGAGTGCATGTGTGTGAGTGTCTCACTGGCTATGTCCTTGTCTTCCGTTTTCCTTTGCCTGTGTATCTGTTTTTCTTTCTCTTTCTTTTACTCTTTCTCTTATTGTGTCGCTCTCTCTCTCTCTAGTTCTCTCTCTCTCTTACTCTCTCATTCTTTCTTTTTCGCGATTCTCTTTGTCCATATCTCTATTTCCCTCTGTCTCAGTATCGTTATCGTTATGAGGTAACTCTTTCCGTCTCTCTCTCTCTCTCTCTCTCTCTCTCTCTCTCTCTCTCTCTCTCTCTCTCTCTCTCTCTCTCTCTCTCACTATCTGTCTTCCTTCTGCAGATATAATTGATTTCTTTTTCATGTTCATACTTATGCGAAGAACATCTATCGGAACCCCTTATTGTACACGTCTGTATATTGTTACATCTAATCCGTCCCTATTTCTAGAAGTCTCCTACTTTGAAAATTCCTTTCTCCTGTTCAACATTCCTTCCTTCTCTCTTTTCCTAAACTTGCCTTTAATCTTACAGTTTCTCACTATACTCGAATAGGAACGCGTTAGCTAATTCAGAACAGTATCTATCAGTGTACTTGTTGCCACTATTTTTTTCACCCTCTTCTTCCAACTCAAATTTTTGTCTTCTTTGTAAGCTTTAAATTGGTTTATTTTTTTTTAATGCCTACAATGCTAAAATCTTCAACAACATCTATATCGCTTGATGAATGCAATTTATGTCAGGGAAACACACACTGTTCTGTCTGTCTGTATCTGTCTGCCTCTGTCTCTCTCTCGCCCTCTCTCTATCTCTCTATCTATCTATGTCTCTTTTTGTGTCTGCTGTCTCTCTCTATCTCTCTGTCTCTGTTTGTCTCTGTTTGTCTGTCTGCCTGTCTCTCTCTTTCTCTTTCTCTCTCTCTTTATCTCTCCGTCTGTTTGTCTGTCTGTCTGTTGTCTCTCTCTCTCTCTCTCTCTCTCTCTCTCTCTCTCTCTCTCTCTCTCTCTCTCTCTCTCTCTCTCTATTCCTTGCCTTCTCCTATTTCTTTCAATGACCGAATGGCTTCCAAGACGCTTGGCGTACTCGACTCGCCCTAGCCACTATTGATCCGACAAGCGTTCCGCGCCTCCATCGTGAATTTCGCATGGGTGACTAGCTTTAGCTCTAGAGCCACAAGGATACAGCAAGGCGCGGGTTGGGGGATTCGAGGTTGGGGTCGGGGTAGGAAGGAATATGCCCGGCTCTAGTTTGTTTTATTTAGAATCGGGGGAAAAGCTAAGGTGCGAAGCTAACGAGGAACGAGCGCTTGGCTGCTAGGGTCATCCATCTAGATCCGGGCTCGAGATATTTCATTCCTGTGGCGCTCAAGAAATTGACGTGTCAGCTGCTGCAGATGCTGGAGAACTCCGTGTAAGACTCTGTGAGAAAGGGCTTAGGGGACATCAAACAGAAAAGGAACACGGAGACCAGGATCGGTCTGCTGAAAGAGAAACTTAACATGCCTAAATAATCGAAGAGAATATACGCAGTGAAGTTTATATATGTATATGTTTATTTATTTATTTTTTACTTATAATTCTTTCTCGTATTCTTTGTGTTATGATACGATATGGGTCAATGTTATCAATTCAACTTCAGCTGCGTTAATTAGTCAGAACCACTTCCATAATCTAAGTAATAATCGTAACAGAAAACACGACTGCGATTCTCAATTTAAGATTTCTATTTTTTTTGCACTACAGTTGGTAAAGACAGCACTGGACGTCAGCAAAATTAGCCGAAATCGTAATCGTAATCGTAATCGTGCAATGAAATAAACAAAAACGAAACAAAACAAATAAAAAAAAAGCTAACTTCACGCTGATTGACATTAATTACAGAGCTAAGGATGACACTTTTAGTTGATGGCAGATTATCTTCCTTCGAGATCATGGACCTTTCTTGATTTTGAAAGTCTTTCAAAAAGCAAGCGAGAAATAAACATCAATCAAATTACACAATAGCAATCCGCTCTTTGCCTTGATCGGTATTACACTGAAATTTAAATAAAGGGTTCGTTTGAAATATGAACAAAGAAGAGGCAAAACAACTTTTTTTATACGAATGCCCCAAAAGATTGTCTGTTGATCCCATTGCGATATGATCAAGAGAAACAGAGCAAAAAAATAAAAGAGTTTGCATGGATAAAGAGTTCAAGTCGTTTGAATGAGTTGATTTTTTTTAATTGCCCTCTCAGGAATTTTCCTTTATTCTCTTCCAAGATTATTCCTTTGAAAATTTGCTTTCATTTAATGTCTGTCTCTCTTTCTATATAATTACATCAATTATCTATATATCTATTTCCATATCTACATAAAGCTTTCTCTCTGTCTTTTTATTTATCTCTCTACCTGTCTTCACTTTTTCGTCCTAAATTAAATTAGGGCAAGTCACCAAATGGTCATCCTCATATTTAATACTTTTACATTTCAAATTCTTTTCCATTTTGTCGGACTATCTTAATTTTTATATTCGTATTTATAAATATGCCAGATTTTTCATCTATCGATTCGATTCATAAGGTGTTTAAAATCTATATATCCATTTGTCTATTCATCTTTCTAGATATGTCCATCTCGATATCTGTTGTCTATCTCTATATCCTTTCATCTATCTTTCTGCATGCCTTTCTATCTCTTTCTCAATCTGCTTTACATCTAACGATCTTTCCATCAATTAACTAACTTTCTGTACTTTCAATCTCATTCTCCCCCTCCCAGTCCTAATTTCCTCTCTCTTTCTCTCTCTCCCTCTTTTTCTATCTCCCTCTTTCTCTCTCTCTTCTATCTCTAAATTAATCTATCCCTAAACAGGAAAAAGAAAATAATTTCTTTTTTTACGATCTCTCTCTCTCTCTCTCTCTCTCTCTCTCTCTCTCTCTCTCTCTCTCTCTCTCTCTCTCTCTCTCTCTCTCTCTCTCTCTCTCTCTTTCACTATTTCAATACAAATTCTTGTTCGTTTTCTTTTTTCCCAACCATTATTTAAAGCACCTTATTTCTTGAATCAAGAACTCTAAATTCACTCTATCCAAGCGGCATGCAAGAGTTTTATTTTTTTCATTTTTCACTCTCAATGTTGAAAGAAAACAGAACACTCCAACTTTTATATTTTTACCCGGACAGATTTTTGTGGAATGCTGAACAGGAGCCAGCTCATTTCATTTTTTAGATCAAAATTTTTGCATTGCAATCAAAGACCTTTTTTTGTTCGTGTGTTTGAATGAACAAAAGTTAATATTTTCTGTTTTCTTGTCGAAGTTATGGTCTCGCATCCTCCTGTATTATTCAATTATTAATTTAAAAATGAAAAAAAAAACTTTTTAAGTCTTGAAATTAAAGCGCCTCTCTGAGTCCATTATTACGACATTGAGGTCTTATATAACTTTTAGATTTTTAAAAAAGGGTTCATGCATGGCTTAAAAAGAAAAAAATATACATTATTATGCGCGTGAAAAAAATAAATAAGATATTTATTTGATATTAATAAGATTAATATCGATGTATTATAATTCCTTTGTAAAAAAAAAAAAAAAAGGTTCCAACATTAAGAATATTCCTAAATTTAACAAGATCATAATTTTGCATACTTACTAAAAAAATATAAAAAATATAGTTTATTTCCTTGAATAGGCTAGCCGTTTAAAAGATTTGCGTCAAGTAAATATTTTAGAAGAGGCACATGGCATCCTTATTGTTGTATTTAGGAATACGTAAAAAAAAGGATTTGAACTGCAAAGAATCTTGAGAATTACTCAAAACTTAAAGATACTACTGACAAAGTTTCATAAAATTTAATAAGGGATATAAAGAATCCGAAATTTCACTGCTGTCATTTGTGATATTAAAACTTCCAGTTGGGTAAAAATTCACAATGGAATTTTAAATGGAAATGAAATTTCACGCTACTTTATCTTTAGCTTTTCTTTCTTCTCGATTTTACTCACACTTGGGGAATAGTGGGAGATGGTGGCGGATAATAAGCTGTAAGAAAAATGGGAAAGGAAGAAGATTGGGAAAAAACAACACTTGGATTAAGACAAAATACGAAAAGAAGTCACAGAACTGTAAAACTGCAAAAAGACGATGAGGGGAAATGATCAGACATTCAAGTGAAAAGAGGAAACAAGGTGGAGAACTGAAACATCGAGATAGCATTGCTCAATAATTTAATGCTTAGACCATTACAAAGCTATGTTTACACGAAGGCAACAAATCGCTAGCAGTAAATCGCTTTCCACAGAGAATCGCTTGCCACAAAATATTTCTGTGTTTACACGCAGCGATTGAGAGCTCTGCTGCTTTCAGAATGTTTAAAATAAAATAAAATAAATAAATAAATAAGCGTTTTGCTGCTTTCCAGCTATCGCAAGAGACAAAATTTGTTTCGTGTAACTTGGTGGTATTTTGTGAAGTAGTGCTGTTAGCGGCAGTTTACTTTACTTAATCAAACATTTGAGTCCCCATTCTTATAAGACCGAAAGTGCAGAAGGGATATACAGTTATCGATTAAATAGTTTCATTTTAAATTCGTTTTTAATTTTATTATAATTTTTTTTTATCGCGTGCGTTTTAAATACTTAATTTGATGATAAAGTATTCCGAATTGGTAAATCATCCCAGCCTTTTCAAGTTGTTTCATTTTTAAATTTCTTTTTTTTTTTAGGGTGGAATATTCGCAAGATCGAAATAGCGATAAAACATCGCCAAACAAACTACCGAGCGTGCAAGTGCAAAAAACAAATATTTTCCAAAAATTTCTATCAAACCTGCCACGTAGATTGGCAGCATACAAAATCAGCAGTTGAACATCGAAAGGCGGCCCCAAAATAATGAGAATTGCTTATCTTCAAAGACCGTCACAAAACTGCTCCAGACAAGCTGCGCTTCTCAGATCGATGAAATTCGACGCTGTTGCAAAATGTACAGCTATGATTGCGAAACTGCTTCTTTTGTATCCCTCCAGTCTGTCTCGGAGATATCGCATTGACAAAGATGGTGAAAATGATCACTTAAATCCTGAGCAGTTGTGCATTTTGCAACAATAAGTTCAGACCGTCTTTAAAAGTAGCTCCTGTATTCTTAGCTCGGTATTGATAAATGAATGGGTAGGCTGTTTGGATTGTAAAGCAATGGCTTGCAAGCTTTGTATGGCTGTGAATGTTTTAAAATTGAAAGAAAATGAAATTGAATTAATGAACTTGCTGCGGCAGTATTTGAATTCCGAAAACAATTCAATAATTTGAATCAAAACGGAAAAAAAAATAATTGCTATTTCGGGATAACGCGCTCACCATATAAAGGGAAAAGGAGAATGTCACGGATGTTTGTGAGGAATTTGAGAATAAGAATTGAACTTCATCACCTCTGATCAACGTAAACGATACGTTAAGAGTTAAGTTTTACTCGTAATACATAATGCTTTTTAGACAAAGTTTGATTAAATGAGTACAACAGTTTTCAATACCGGTACACTTAATTAAAATGCTGATGCTGCTGTTGTTGTTGTTGTTGTTGTTGTTGTTGTTGTTGTTAAGACAAAATAAACTGAAGATTGTTTAGAGCCAAAGACAAAGCATTATCAAGCGGAAGTGTCATCCGGACCTTTCCTCTCTACTTTTATGATAATTTTTTAACAACACTCAAAGCTGAAAAATAAACATCTAGATTTCATTTTCATTTAATTAAACAACCAATTTAGGATCTTCCCTTGAACAAAGCCTTCTGCCGAATCAATGTTTTTACGCTGATCTTTTCTAATCGCCTTATAATAGTCAGTCCAGCTGAATTGTCTCTATGATGAATGTCGATGAGCTGAAACACCCTTTGATTATAACATGGCTTTTGTAACGGTTCCCATGGTGATCTTAACGATTGCTGATACAGTGATACCGACGCCTGGGTGCACAACTCAACCATGCCAATCAGGTTAAATCTTTACATCTCATCTACACATTAGTTCGAGCTTAATAGGAACTAAACCATTCTTCTTCAGATAATGGAGTGAAATCAATGTTGTTTCTTCTTCTTCTTCTTCTTCTTCTTCTTCTTCTTCTTCTTCTTCTTCTTCTTCTTCTTCTTCTTCTTCTTCTTCTTCTTCTTCTTCTTCGTCTTCGTCTTCGTCTTCGTCTTCGTCTTCGTCTTCGTCTTCGTCTTCGTCTTCGTCTTCTTCTTCTTCTTCTTCTTCTTCTTCTTCTTCTTCTTCTTCTTCTTCTTCTTCTTCTTCTTCTTCTTCTTCTTCTTCTTCTTCTTCTTCTTCTTCTTCTTCTTATCTTTCCTCCTCCTCCTTCTCTTCCTCCCCCTTCTTCTTCTCCCCATCATCATCATCATCATCATCATCATCATCATTGTCAGTTTTATCTTCTCCGAGACCACTGTTTTATGTTTTTTTCCATGTTGTTACTTCCTACATTTACTAAAAAAAATGGCACCAATAACCTTTTTTCGAAATTGATCAACAATTCGAAAGATAAGACGCATATAATAATGTTTTTGGCTTCTTCTAAACTCAGACAAGAAACATCCAATTGTTAAATGCGGCGTTTCGTAACGATTATTTTTGTTCTTGGCTGGCAGTTTCGGGCTTTCTAAGATGGGCGTGTCCTATGTAAGATACATTATTTACATTTTAACCTAATATTTTCGCAAAGGCTTCAGATGAATACTTCCCCTCTATTTTTATATAGGTTAGCCCTAAAAAGTACATGAATATACTTAGAAAAAAAATACTGAAAGAGCTAAGGATATTATTATAGCGTAAAAAGAAAGGTAAATGCATATATTGATAAAAAGGTTAATTTTTATTCACTTTTTTTCCCATGTGGAAAAATTTTGAAGTAAGAGTATCGCAGCAAATTATTTTGAACATTGAAATGGGATACATAGCTCTCTCTCTCTCTCTCTCTCTCTCTCTCTCTCTCTCTCTCTCTCTCTCTCTCTCTCTTCTCTCTCAGGTTAAAAATAGACTCTAAAGACGAAAAACTAGAGTTTAGAGCAATGTTAGGTTGAAAGAGTCCCAACATTGTGACATTTTTTAATATTCATTAGCTTTTTCATTCGTGTGCATGCACTTCTGAAAACTGTGTGTGGATCAGTGACTCTATAATCTGGACCCTTTTTCGAATGATATTAAATTTAATATCTTATTTGTTTGTTTCCAAAAAATGTTATCAGTATTATTTCATGCAGGCCACGATGAGAAAAAAACGATTTTATATTTTATAATTATTCCACGTTATTCCTTACAAAAAAATGTAATTAGAAATACACAGGAGAAATTGGAAAAGAAAATCATTGAACATACGAAGAACGTACTGCTATGATATAATGTAGATTGGGTTATATTCTTTTCACAATTTTGCCTGTATTCTGCACAAAAAAAAACCTACAATAATGTCTTATTTTTTCGAAGTAATTCTGCAACAATTGCATCTGAGAACTATTGTTCAATAATTGTTTTGGGATTTTTTTTGGTTTTATTTGGGGGTTTTTTCGGTTCAAGGTCGGAATATGTACGTCAAAGCTTAATTACTTTTTACCACCTCGTCCATGGAATTAAGATAACAATCTTCTCCCATTGATTGATTCAAAGCGCATTGTCTGATCTGCTTTTTGTCCGCAGTAGAGTCGTGGGCTGTACTTATTGCTGCAATAATACTCCCTCGAATTGCTCCTTTTATATACATTTGTCATGTGTCTGTCAACTTTGTATCAGCTATCATCCTTCATTCAGATCTCCTGCGTGCTTCTTTTAATAGTTCTCTCTCACTCTCTCTCTCTCTATCTCTCTCTCTCTCTCTCTCTCTCTCTCTCTCTCTCTATCTCTCTCTCTCTATCTCTATCTATCTATCTATCTATCTGCCTACCTATCTACCTCATTCTTTTTATCAAAATCGTGATGATGTCTATTTTTTTCCCTCTACCTATACCCTTCTATTCTGTGTCACTTTCTCTTTCCTGCGTTTAGTCTACCAATCAGTAAGTGAACCGATTTGTTTGTCTCTCTGTTTCAATCTCTCTTTTGTTATCTTCCTGCGCGCTGTATTAGATCCTGGATTTAAGTCTGTCTATCTGACTATATTTCTTTTACTCATACATTCTACATGTCTCCGCTTTCACTCTCTATCCCTCTCCCTGTCTCGCTCTCTCCCTCTCTCTCTCCCTCTTTCTCCCTTTCTCTCTCTCCCTCCCTCTCTCTCCCTCTCCCTCTCCCTCTTTCTCTCTCCCTCTCTCTCCCTCTTTCTCCCTTTCTCTCTCTCCCTCCCTCTCCCTCTTTCTCCCTCTCTGTCTCTCCCTCTCTGTCTCTCCCTCTCTCTCTCTTTCTCTCTCTCTGTCTCTCTCTCTCTGTCTCACTGTCTCCCAAAATCGTGAGCTTTAATCATCATCTCGTTCACGGCAGGAATCCCTCGTGTAATTACTGTGCCATGATTTTATAATTGAATTTGAATCCGACGTGCAATATCATTTTGTTCTTTCTCACGCTTCTTTTCACATTTGTAGTTTTCTTCTCTGCTGCCAAATATCTATTTGTTTACTTTCAATATTTATAACCTTATTTTTTTTTAATTGAAAAAAAAAAAAAAACAAACGTGGTCCGCGACCTCTTTCTTCCTTGTTTTCTTTGTATTGGTCCGAATATCTCTCCCTTAGTCTATCTGTCTGTCTATCTCTCTGTCTTTATATCTCTATCTCTCTCTATCATTTCTTATCCTCAATTTCTACATCAATTTTCCATCTCTTTTAATCTCTTCCTGCCTCCCTTAGTCTTTGAGGTTCTCTCTCTCTCTCCTTCTCCCTCCCTCTCTCACTCCCTCCCTCTTTCTCACCTTCTCTCCTCACCACTCTTGGCGGGGGACGATCGTGCTAAAGCTCTAAAGCTATGCCTCTAATCTCCACCGCACATCCATGCAGCGTTGATCGATAAGATGTAAGCTCTTGTGTCATATTCCTATAAGCGATTTGTTCTCATTTTGTTCCATATTATTCCAGGAATCCCAGAGAATACCCTAGGGCTTGCTAATGATTTTTACTGTTTTAGCCCATCCATCTCTATTCTCAAGCCTCTCATGTACTTACATTTTTTACACCCCTCCCCTCCCTCTCCCCCCTTACATACACCCTTTTTTGTGCGCAATTTTTCAAGTTATAGAAATTACTTCGAATTAAATGTTATCCACCTTCATCATCTGTCTAACGAGTATAGGCTTGAAGTATTAATTCCATCATATCTTTGTCACTGTATTATTCGGTTAAAGCAATTTGTTGTAGCACAAATGAGAGTTTAACGTTTATTCGGAAAATCCAAGGTTGGAATTGCACGAGATCGAAGTAGCTATCAAATTTGCCCACGCGTCAGTTAGTATTAGCATTATAGAGAACAATGTAGAAGAGTTCTTCTTGTAACTTCTGACAGCTCAGAATTTATTTGAAAAGAAAGTCATTTAGATACTTAGCCTATTTTCTGCTAAATAACCTATATCGAAATGATCACGCCAATACGAACCTTACTAAAATAAGAGCTTAGGAACTTTACGATGCATCGTAACCCATGCATGCCTAGGTCCTGATTTATAAAACCACTTTTTATAACCCTAGCTTATGTTTTTGACATGGGATCCGATACACTGTAATATTGTACAGATTGCGCTCTAAAAGCATTATGTTACAGTGGTTGAAAACTTACGTAACATCTGTTATTACGGGACAACATTGGAATCATGGAAATGATTATCTATTATTTTTTTTCGTCGCCCATACACAATGACGTCAAACCTTTTTCAATGATTTAAGGATGGTAAATTTCCGTCATCGAGTGTGTTTAAGCATTGTTAAGGACTTGCGTCTAAAAGGTTAAGCCATTATTTTGACAATGTGGGATACTTTTACGACATTCTGAACTAGTCGCATTTCCTTTTTTGGAATTTTTTTTCTGGAAAATATTGCCCCAATAAATGCTGCTTCAGTCTTGTCTTATAGATTCGAATATGAATACAAAGTTTCAGAGGATATGGCGCCAAAACTCTTAACATGGGTGAGATATTAAGGCTCGAGATATAGCAATTAAATTTTTGTAGCAATTACAATAATTAAAGTAAACAATGTCTAACGAGTCCTAAATGTCTAAAGTGTCCGATGCATAATTTTGTTGTCCTTTATACAAATGAAAGGGAAAAAATAGATTGCTTCATATAGTTAAGTTTCGACTGAAAGAAAAAATGTGTGAAGGATAACAAACTGCCCTTCCCTTGATAAACGCCGAATAAACAGTCTTTATTTACCCATTAATTTTACAAAGTATGAAGAAATCCTCTTATTGTAATATAAGTAAAATAAAAGTTTATAAATCGTACACACACACACACACACACACAGAGCAGCAAGTTTGAGAATAAAGCAATGATGATATTTTAGATCTATCGGATTTAATAGAATGTTGTGACCGACGTAAAACAGTGTAATAAAGATAGGTTTGGATCTGCTCATAGATTCTATAAGATATACTCTTTATATTTTTAGCAGTTCTATCGATGATATATCTAAAAGTCCTCTAAGTTTCTCTTTAGAATCCAAGAACCGCTCTATCTATCTATCTATCAATCTATTAATCTAAAAATCAATCTATCTATCTATCTTTCTATCTATCTATCTCTCTATCTGTCTATCTATTTATCTATCTATTTATCTATCTATCTATCTATCTATCTGTCCATCTATCTATCAATCTCTCTTCATTTGTCTATCTCTATCTCCATTTCTATCATTCTCTTCTATTCAATTGCCACCTCTCTTGCCATGACTCTCTCTAGTGAATTGTATTTTCTTCATCCACCTAACTCTTCCCTTTTCATTAATGAATAAGGATGAAACTTTTTATTGCACCGCTTGATTGTGTTCAACTCTGCAGATTAAAAAAGCAAAACGACATGAATTTCACATAAGAATTATATTGAATCTAGTTTACACATCAAGTGTAACAACTGAAATCAATGGACACTTGAAAACATAACTTTTTTTTATCTCTGTGCTGATGTATGTAAAAACAGAAAAAAAATCAATTATC
Organism: Elysia crispata; assembly: GCA_033675545.1. NCBI lineage: Eukaryota > Metazoa > Mollusca > Gastropoda > Plakobranchidae > Elysia > Elysia crispata. The sequence continues at coordinate 3,242,976 of JAWDGP010000750.1, read as the reverse complement.
TCGTTTATGGATACGAAGCATTATGAATAATACCTCAACTTAGTTAAATGTTGCGGAAGGGAAAACACACTTTGATCTCATGAGAAACATAAAAACTTAACCTCTCCTCAGAAAGTTACGTTTCTGTGTCTAAAGATTCATTCCACAATAAATGTGCGTATGAATACACGAGGAAACAAAAGTTAGATACTCAAAAAAAAATAAATAACAAAAAAGTTGCCGAGTTGATGAGCTCTTTAAATCTACCGTATAAGACCATTGTGTGACATGAAATAACAATGATTCACCTGAACATCCAGTCTAAATGTTGCATTACAATCAGAGCGCTTGTTTGTGCTCACGGTATGTCTGACTAATAATCTAGAGTGCCGATACAGTCGCCATGAAAACATTGTTCCGAGAGGACTGGATTCGGAAATCTCTCTCCATCCAATTAACGATGCTTCAGAATTGCCGCCTGTCCGACATATCTCTTTGTCTGTGCCTCTCTCTCTGTCTCTCTCTCTCTCTCTCTCTCTCTCTCTCTCTCTCTCTCTCTCTCTCTCTCTCTCTCTCTCTCTCTCTCTTTCTCTCTCTCTGTCTCTCTCTCTTTTTCTCTCTCTCCATCTCTCTCTCTCTCTTTCTCTCTAACTATCTATCGCCTTTATTCTCTCACTGTCTCAATCTCTATCTATTCTATCTTTCTTTTTTTTTCTCTCTTTCAGCTTCTGTTTCTTCCCCCCCCCCCCACCCCATTCACCCCTGTCTTTCTCTATCTCTCTCCCTCGGTTCACCTCTTTCTTTCTTTCTCTCACCCTCCCCACCCCTTTTTCTTTATTCTCCTCCTCTTTCCTCTTTCCTTTACTCTCTCACGCATCACTTAATGAATCACTAATAAGTAATTCCACAGAGGATTATTGTAGTGGTCGTTATTGGAAGCCTGTGTCAAACCAATGAGTGCTAATTGCTGATTTTGTTCTGAAGGCTGTGGTCGTTGATGAACTATTTTACGGAATATGTATTGTACCGAGGTGGTTTCCTAGAGAACTCAATATATAACCAGTCGAGCTCTTCTATGCCTCTTTTTCGAACAGTACGCGTACGTCTAATGTCGGGAAAAGAAAGTTACAAATATTATTTAGATGAAAGATGATATAATAACATCACATTTTAGTCACACCGCCTTTCATGGACGAGACAATATTTTGCTAGGTAACTTCATATTTAAATGATTATACGTTAATATTTTGGAGAGGTCATAAGATCTTAAAATTTCATCTTTACAATAATTATGAGAATCTGTTTATAAAATTTTCTTTTAATTATCAAAGAAAAACGTTACTCTATATCAGATATGTCTCCTGATATTCAGACGTCCCGCTTGATGTAACGATTTTTGAAGATCGGAATTGACAACGCCTGGCCCTGAATAAATTTTCTTAGATTTTATGAACCTGGTATTCAAATTTTCTTTTTTTTTTTTGTTACCTTTTTCCAAGGATTGTGAAAAAGGAAAGAAGTATGTTTGAACAAAAAAAAAATGTCATTTTATATCTCTTGTTGACCTTTCCATTCCTTCCTACGCCTTAAATCAACTGTCAATAAAGGGAGACTAGACATTATTCCTAAATTTATGTGGAACTTCCCAAAAAAGCCCATTTTTTTTTCTAAAATATTTTTAAACAAAAATAAGCAAAGCTCATATGAAATAATCACCAAATCCATTCTCTAAAATTGGAATAAAAAATAAAACAAAGCAGTAGAATCTCTACTGATAGGTTGGAAAAAAATCCAGCTATAGTCGCATTTTTTTAAACATATAGTTTTAATGTAAATATGCAAGATCCAAAGGAAATTATAGTCACCTGATTCTTTCCCAAAAAATTTGTTTTAAAATAGAACCTGTACAATTAAATGAATTTTAATTAATGCATATTATTCTTTAATTTCGACTCTTTAAGGACCTGTACAGAACCGATTCACTCATTTTTTTCTCTTTTAACTTTAACATGTTTGCTCATATAGGGTAATGTTTCTTCCACTTGCTTTTTGTAAAGAACGCTTCATGAAACGGGAAATGGGTTCCCTGTTGCTCTCTATTTCTCACACTTGCGGCCAGTAGACACTTTAAATGTCAAATTGATCTTGAAAAAGTGTGAAGACATCCGATACCCAAGTTGTAGTTTTCACGAAAAAATAAAGCCAAAAAAAAAAAAAAAACCAAAAAAAAACAAGAAAAAAAAATTCAGAGGCTATTAATGTAATTGATATTTTGAACAGTTACGCAAATTGCGTGTTCTTAAGTTATGGTATGTAGAAAAGCGGCAAACATTTGCTCTTAATACGATGAATATATAAAGTGAAAAGGTAAAGGGTTGCGGAGAGGTCGTGTAGAGAGCACGGTTAACAGTAAATAAAGAGATACATAGCAGGAGAAAGCGAGAGAAAGATATCTATGTACGTATGTATGTATGTATCTATCTATCTATTTATTACATATATATTCGGGTGTTGGTGTGTTGGGAAGAGGGGAAAGGTTGTTATACTCTCTCTCTCCCTCTCTCTCTCTCTCTCTCTCTCTCTCTCTCTCTCTCTCTCTCTCTTTATCTCTTTACTTCTCAAATGAAAAAAGAAAGAAAAATTCTCAACTAATATTTGTTTCTTTTCCGAAGAAGCGAAGCGAGAAACCTAAGTTCCCTGAAAATTCTGATACGGAGAAATGCTGTCCGTCCAACCAGATATTATTCAAACCATCCTCTTTCTCTCCAAGTTGTGTATGTCAACAAGTGATATGGATAGCACAGTTTAAAAAATAGTCAAGAAATTCTGCGACTAGCCGCGAACCAGCGCTTTATTTTCAACTCAACAAGTAAGATATTAACGATATCATCCAGCACTTCATTACATGACACATACCGTCCCAGTAAGCAATAAGGAAGAGTAACTTTCGAAACTTTTGTATCATTATTTTTACTGATATGCAGTAAATGAAAGGTCAACTAGCAGCAATTTTTTTGTTTTGTCTCTGTTTCTGGTATACCCATGAATGATCTAAGGTAACCTTACGATGTGATTATGCAAGGTGAATGCATGCCTTTTTTGGCTAACTTTATATAATGCCAATTATACGCTCATAACTGAACAGCTATGAAATCCCGCCAGTCAGTGCACCTTTAAGCACCTTTTCCGCGGACCTACCTAGCCTTATTCTTTATCCACTGACCCGGTGTGACGTAAGATGTTGTAACTAGACATCCACGATGAAAGAAAGGAAATCCTTAATTAAGCAATAGGGTTTTGCACTTGCGCATTCACATTTTACAATCAACTTCAACAAAAGACCTAAAAATTTACTTTTTTTTTCAATGAAAAAAAAACAGTATGCCAAATTTTGGGAAGGTTTTGTAAAGATCAACATCGATATAGTCAGATTTTGAAGATTATTTCTAAGTTGCGACATGATCCAGAATCTAGATCTAGATCTAAGTTTAAATATTAGGCACGGCTCTTCTCTATCAACATGGCGAAGTGTCTAGTTACCAGCAGGTGTGCAGAGAATGAGAAAGAAAAATATCATTGGATGAAGTTAACAATCGCTCGACTCGGCCAATAACTTATGGGCGTTTCAAGAGATCTTTCAATAAATTGGAAAAATCCAGAACCAGCTGCAGTGCTCATGGCATCATCGGCTTCTTTTATGCTGCTGGAATAGATTCGATTCCAAGCTTGAATCCTCTTATAGCCATAGATATTAGCAATTCGAGACATTTAATTGGAAAACAGTGTGAGTTACAGAATATGAAGAAAAAAGTAGGAGCAGTTTTAATGACAGGAGACGCCGACTAAGGAATTTATAATCTAGATCCCATATGAGCCAAAACATAAAAATTTTTCAAAAATTTTTTTAAGAAACAGTTTCTTCTTTCCATTAAAATAATGGCCTGTTAAGTGTTTAGAACCTCTCTCTAAAACAGTAATTTTAACATTTCTTTTTTTCTGAAGGCTCTCCGTGGATGAAATAGATGATTTCGCAAGGCCTTCGTTATATATATATATTAAATACATGTACTTTAAAAAATGTCTTCTAGGAAATGATTTGTCGATAAATAACTGTCTTGTAGATATTAAGACATAAAACAAGAGATAGCAAGGATGTTGGAAAGTGCACCAATTTTCAAGGAGACAACGCGGAATAAGGTGAGACAGCGTTTGAAAGTGTGAGTAATTTACGTGAAATCTTGTTTTGAAAGAATAAGATTAAGCCGCTAAATAATTGATGGGGTTAATATGATTAGTGGGCAAAAGAATTATTTTCCTTGGTTTTTGCTAAAGGACAATATTGATCGGACGTCTAGAAACTTTTTGCCGTAAGCATCTCTGTATCTCTCCCTCTCTCTCTCTCTCTCTCTCTCTCTCTCTCTCTCTCTCTCTCTCTCTCTCTCTCTCTCTCTCTTTCTTTCTCTCTCTCCCTCTCTCTCTCTATCTATCTATTTATCTCTCTCTCTCTATCTATCTATCTCTGTCTCTACCTATCTATCTATTTATCTACCTGATTATCTATCTATCTCTATCTCTCTCTATTTATCTACCTATCTAAGTATCTATCTATCTATCTATCTATCTATCTATCTATCTATCTATCTATCTATCTATCTATCTATCTATGCAACTAACTGTCAATCTATTGAATTTTCAACCTAGCTCTCTACCTAGCTGTCAACCTGTCAGGCTGTCTATCTCTATATTGATTTTTCCTTCTATTATAGTTTTTATATATATATTTCATTTAATTTTCTCTCCTCCCTCTTTTTCTTCTTCATGATCCCGCTCTATCATTTTTTCCTTATTTTTCGACCAATCTGCCTGCCGTTTTGCTTACATCTACAATTCTGCTTAAAAGTGGTTTATTAAGAAGGAAATCGGAATCAGAATTCATTCACATTACAATTTGTACTTGTTTGTGTGTGTGTATATAAATATATGTGTGTGTGTAAGATAGATTGATTTATAGGTAGATAGATAGATATCTAGATAGATAGATATGTAGATAGATGTAAGTTTTAATCGAATTTGATGTGGATTTTTTCCCTTTCAAAGTAATAATAATCTTTGAAAAATTATGAACAAAGACGACTCAAGGAGCTGTGATGCTTTAGGAATCTTCAATAATTCAAATTATCGTAGACACAATGATCTTAACCGTTATACAAGCCTGATTCATCGCAATAAACGATCTTCTATACTTCTTAGATAGGTTTGTAACCGCGTATTGGATATATCCCATGAGGAAGTGAGTCTCACAGGCACGTAGTTCCTGGACTTGTCAGACAACTTCCGTCGTCTTTTAGAGCATGACAAGCAAAGGTAATGTAAAAAGGCGATACCAAGAGAACACGAAAAGCAGATGGCGATAAGGTACATACGACGTTAAACTCTCTTTCTTATACAGCAGTCTTGTTCTTTTACGACATCCATTTACGAGAAAGGAAAGATAATT
>JAWDGP010000750.1:3202500-3232500 GCA_033675545.1 Elysia crispata | reverse complement strand
TCATAAAAGTTATGTCAGTAGGTGGGCTTTCAAAGAAAATGCATTTTTATGGTTGTTTATTCAGGTGAATATACTATAAAGTGCAACAATCATAGAAAGAAAAAGAGAGAGAGAGAGAGAGAGAGAGAGAGAGAGAGAGAGAGAGAGAGAAGAGAGAGAGATATAGTGAGAGAGAAACGGGGAGATAGAGAGAAATGAATTTGTTTTATTTCTATTGATAGTTTTTGCACGTTTACAACAAGCTCACTGACGTATTAGAGAGAGAAAGAGAGAAAACAGCGAAAGGAAAAGAGAAAAATAAGAAAGAGCAAGAGAGAGAGAGAGAGAATGGGAGAGAGACAGAGAGACAAAGAGATAGAGAGAGAGGGGGGAGAGAGAAAGGAGGGGGCGAGACAATCCTGAGATAAAGATTTTTTTTTATTTCTGTCGAAAAGTCACAAACATGACTTAGCACTGCAAGGAAACTTCAAAATTTACTTTTTAAGATTTTTTTTTCTTAGCCTTTTTTTTTTATTGACTTTTTTTTTTAATCACATACATAGAAAGTGATGAATCATAGACTCAATATCCCGTGGCCTAGCACTCTTGTGAGGGAATTATTTATGAACGGCAATCAGCCAGAGGTCAAACTTGCACAAGTTGAATGCGTTCGTTAACCAAGTAATTTACCGCTGAGTGTCAGCTTGAAGTGCGATGGGTTACGAGGCGGCGCAGGGCTCCAAGAATCGAGACTGAGAGGAATGAATGTACTGAATACAAGACGGATGAAATTGCATAATGTAAAACGAAAATAAGTGATTTCATGATTTTGAATGATGGTTAGTATTATTATCATTATTATTATTATTATTATTATTATTATTATTATTATTATTATTATTATTATTATTATTATTATTATTATTATTATTATTATTATTATTATTATTATGATTATCATCACAATTATTATCATCATTGCCATCATTGTTATGATTAGTATTATAATTTTTATTATTTCTATTTTTGTTGTTGTTATTGTTGCAGTTGCTATTAACTTCTGAATGCAAGTTTTACTCTATTGTATTAAGTACGTGCATGTGAAATAAAGAGAATATTTTTTTACCTTTGTGAGAAAAGGTAGAAGGAGGAGTCAAATTATATGGATTGTATGGGAAAAGAAACATAGAACAATATGAGCATCAACAGAAAACTTGAGCAGCAAGGAAAAAAACGCAATCAATACATTCACAAGCTAGATTATATAAGAAATATCTTTATTTCTCAATGAAAAGCTTATTGTTAATCACATTTTGGCCACTGTTGCAGGTACTATTAAGAGTACTGGTTCTTCTTCTTCTTCTTCTTCTACTACTACTACTACTACTACTACTACTACTACTACTACTACTACTACTACTACTACTGCTGCTGCTGCTGCTGCTGCTGCTGCTGCTGCTACTACTGCTGCTGCTGTTGCTGCTGCTGCTACTACTACTACTACTACTACTACTGCTGCTGTTGCTTCTGCTGCTACTACTACTACGAAGAGTGCTGCTGCTATGGCTACTACACCTACTACCACCATCACCACTATTATTAAATTTATTACTTACATACATTACTACCTTACTGCTACTACTTCTAATACAACTTATACTATTACTTCTCCTCTTCTTCCTCCTCCTCCTCCTACCACTACTACTACTACTACTACTACTACTACTACTACTACTACTACTACTACTACTACTACTACTACTACTACTACTACTACTACTACTACTACTACTACTACTACTACTACTACTACTACTACTACTACTACTACTACTACCACTGCTATTACTACATCGACAACAACAACTACTACTACCACAAATACCACTTTTATTGTTACCAAAGTTGCTACTGGAATAAACGTAATAAAATTATGTGTTATTGAAAGGTGGTCTTGGTCTAATTTCATCATTGCAAAAAATGTTGCTCATCAATAAGTTCTTAGCAGTCTTTGAGTCTTGTTCATGGAAAGAGTTTTATTGATGTCTCGGGAAGACACGCCACGATGGTCTCCGCGCTTTTTAAATATCACTGATTTAAATGTAGCTAAAGTAACCTAAAAGCTTCATTTGCAATTTTAAGCTCTAGTAAAAAAAATGTCCGACTATAGACAGAGATTCGTGGATATAAATTTGAGTTTGATTTTTTTTTTTTTTTTTTTTGCTGCTGTTTTCAGTTTTAAGTAGAAATGTACATCTGATATTTTGTCTCCATAAAGCTTTTAGAAAATTATTTTTTTTTCACCTGATGAGGCCATTGGATGAGAGAATGGTAATTGAATAAAATATTGTTAGAAAATTTATTATTATGCAGTAGTCACACAAAAAAGCAAAATTTAAAAAAAGAAAAGGAAGAAAAATAAAGTAGAGTCAAAACTTGGGCAAGGAAAAGACTTATTGAGAGAGAAAGAAAGAGAATGAGAAAGAGAGAGAGAGAGAGAGAGAGAGAGAGAGAGAGAGAGAGAGAGAGAGAGAGAGAGAGAGAGAGAGAGAGAGAGAGAGAGAGAGAGAGAGAGAGAGAGAGAGAGAGAGAGAGAGAGAGAGAGAGAGAGAGAAAAGAGATAGAGAGATGTTTAAAGTAACATTAGTAAATTCTGGCTGAACGTCAGTTCGTTAGTTTCAAGTTGTCTTTTTCTAATTATTCGTTTGTTTGTTTGTTAAAATTCAAATGTTGTGTATCACTTAATAAAAAAAAAGGCTGAGGAAAGAAAAGTTTAAACTTCTTTAGGAGTTACTGAATAAGTCTGAGAAAGAAAATTAAGCTTCAGCATTTCTCTAATTTAAGGAATCTACAAAATGCACTCTGACGAGTTTTCATCTATACGGAAGCAAATTTTGTCAGCTTTTAAAGCACTTGTTTGATGCGAATTGAAGATATGAAATTTTTTGCGCCAGAAAAATTCTTTGCGAGTTTTGAGACATGTTATAACCATTCGAAATCCATAGAAAGGCCAGGCGAGGAAGAAAATTTAAATTTCAAAATAATGAAGAGATCATTTGGATATAGAACTTATTATAATGCATTCGAGAATATGATTTGAATATTTGTACCAGACATTTATTACAATTATAGACGCATAACTATTCCGAACTTAAAAAAACGCGATTTTTTAAAGTTTTAAAGTAATAATTTCTGAGGTGTTTTTTTTTCTTCTGAATATTGTATACTATGTAAACAAACAACCTTAAAGAAGTTAGCCATACTTGAAATAAGCTTGTCATTCACTTCCTCTAGTGATCTGTCTTGCAAAATTTTATAATGACAGATTTGAGACGGCGAGATCGTTTAAAAAAAATAATTCATGATATTGATATGTAAATAATAGGATAGATAAATATGCGGTTGATAGATAGACAGACAGAACTATAAAGATATATATATATATATTATATATATATATATTTATATATATAGATAGATAGATAGATAGATAGATTGACTGATAATCAGATATAACATACATCAATACATAGAAAAACAGATAGATAGATTGATTGATAGGCAGATAATGACCTCATAGATAGATAGAGAGATAGACGCAACGCGTACTGACAAAAAGAGAACAATAGATAGAGGAAAAAAAAACAACCAGAATGGGTAGATAGATTGATGGATCTATAGATCGACTGGACTGCGTTTGAGCTGCTGCATCGCTCGCAATTTCACCAGACCAAGCTGATTTACGATCCTGAATCTGGCACCTGATTTCCATTCTCCCAGACTAACGGATGAGGTCGGAATATAACAAAGAAAGAAGTAAAGGATAGGACGAACAGAAAAAAAAGTAATGTAGAACTGTGAATGCGTCTGCGCTTTTTTATATTTTTTTTTACCTCTATTTCTTGTAGGCTCTAGTATGTCGAGAGTTGTTTCCAAAATAATAGACTGATGGCAAGAATTCTACCCTTGGGAAGAACTGTATGAATAGCTGGTACAGAAGCTTTATTTTATTTCCTTCCCTCTTGAAAAGGTACTCAAGCGATAGCGTAAGAAAATTGCAAATTTTGCCGACTTAAATATTTTAATTCAAAGCAATAGAATAAAAAGACACGGCTAAAAAAAAATATGACATTATATATTGTTTGAGATTACCTTTTAAAGGAAGAAGAGTAACGCACTTGTATATGTAATAAATAATACATTGTACGATTGTGATGTTCTTTTTCTTTATAACAATCCGCAGCCATGCATGTATCATGAATACAAATGTTTTAAGTTTTTTGTAGTTTTCATTTCCTGGGGTTTTTTTTTTTTTTTGGTGTGAAATAAATTCATGCAAGTTAATTTTTTAAGATCGTTTGAAAAATTTAGCAAAGCAAATTCCTTTTATGGCGTAGGATTTTTTTTTAATGAAAATTCAAGGATTAGAAACGCTTTTTCAATGCAATGCATTTCTTTTTTAATTTGAAACACAGCAAATAATTCATAAAAGACCTGGTGAGATTATGACAAAGAACTGTTCTGATGCCACTTTTGATATACCTCTCGCAATTTTATACATTGTTCTTATTAGTGTTGCTCTTCTTCTTCTTCTTCTTCTTCTTCTTCTTCTTCTTCTTCTTCTTCTTCTTCTTCTTCTTCTTCTTCTTCTTCTTCTTCTTCTTCTTCTTCTTCTTCTTCTTCTTCTTCTTCTTCTTCTTCTTCTTCTTCTTCTTCTTCTTCTTCTTCTTCTTCTTCTTCTTCTTCTTCTTCTTCTTCTTCTTCTTCTTCTTCTTCTTCTTCTTCTTCTTCTTCTTCTTCTTCTTCTTCTTCTTCTTCTTCTTCTTCTTCTTCTTCTTCTTCTTCTTCTTCTTCTTCTTCTTCTTCTTCTTCTTCTTCTTCTTCTTCTTCTTCTTCTTCTTCTTCTTCTTCTTCTTCTTCTTCTTCTTCTTCTTCTTCTTCTTCTTCTTCTTCTTCTTCTTCTTCTTCTTCTTCTTCTTCTTCTTCTTCTTCTTCTTCTTCTTCTTCTTCTTCTTCTTCTTCTTCTTCTTCTTCTTCTTCTTCTTCTTCTTCTTCTTCTTATTATTATTATTATTATTATTATTATTATTATTATTATTATTATTATTATTATTATTATTATTATTATTATTATTATTATTATTATTATTATCATTATTACTAAATATAAAAAAATAAAATGAATAATAAAAATAGTAGTAGTAGTAGTAGTAGTAGTAGTAGTAGTAGTAGTAGTAGTAGTAGTAGTAGTAGTAGTAGTAGTAGTAGTAGTAGTAGTAGTAGTAGTAGTAGTAGTAGTAGTAGTAGTAGTAGTAGTAAAAGCAGTAGTAGTAGTAGTAGCAGTAGTAGTAGTATTAGTAGTAGTAGTATTAGTAGTAGTAGTAGTAGTAGTAGTAGTAGTAGTAGTAGTAGTAGTAGTAGTAGTAGTAGTAGTAGTAGTAGTAGTAGTAGTAGTAGTAGTAGTAATATCATTATTACCATTATTATTATAGTTATGATATTTTAATTGTTTTTTTTTATTATTCTCATAGTCGTGGATTGGGGCAAGACCACAGATTTCACATCTTCTCTATGGGAGAAAGCCAAAAAGCTCTGTTTTGTTTTCTTTTCTCTTTTTTGAAAGAAAATTTCATTACATAGGGTTTAAGCAATCACGAAAAAAAAAAAAAACATAATCTGTTTGAGTTTTAAAAAAAAAAACGATTGAAAATGGGCAAGAGCATTTCATATGTTGCACACAAACCCAGTTTTGTAAACAATATTACTTTTTAATGGAAGAACGATCAATCATTGTTAGAGATAACTTAAACAGCCATTACGCGGTCCAGACCGCTAGCTTAAATTAACTTCTTACTTTTTGAACGAATCGCTTTCTTTCTTTTTTATTATTGCCACATAGAACTAGACACGGGCTATATTAATCTTATTTAAAAGATTACCGTCTCCCTCAACAAAATTATTTACGGCGTTAAGTTATCTCCAGGGATGTGGTGGACGGGTCAACACATGATGCCCGACCGTTGACGCTAATCGGCTCTGGCCAATGACCTACTTAGTTGAGCAGCAAGCTTACGCAGCTGCCGCTCAAGCAGGGTGAGAAGAGAAACTTACAGGGAAAAGTTAGTAGGAAAAAAAAGCAAGTTTTCTTCCCTAACTTGTATTTATACGGTTGGTGCGAAGCCTGTTGATTAAGTGAGAGAGAGAAAGAGAGAGAAAGAAAGAGAAAAAGAGAGACAGAGAGACAGAGAGCAGAGAGAGAGAGAGAGAGAGAGAGAGGAGTGGGGAAGAGAGATAGGTAGAGATGGTCAGGGTTAGTGACAGACATCGAGGGGTGATAGAAAGAAAGACGGGAGGGTGCGGAGATAAAGCAAAATAGACAAGAAGTGATAGAGAGAGAGAAATAGAGAGTGATAGAGAGAAAGAGGAGGTAGATACTTATAGATGGTCAGGGTTGGTGACAGACAGCGTGGAGTGATAGAGAGAAAAACGGGAGGGGGCGGAGATAAAGCGGTGATAGAGATGATAGAGAGAAAAACAAAGAGACAGAGAAGAGATGGAGAGGGGAGAGAGATAGAGAGAGAGAGAGGGGGCAAGATTTGTCCAATAAAATGAAGTCTAAGAACTACCGTAGTATGTTTTGAGTTAGCTTAATTACGTATAACCTACATCGACCAAAGGAGAGTCCATTGCGACTGATTGCTGTTTTTAATCGGCCCCACGAAATGAAATGAAAAATAAGTTGAAGTGACTCAAATGACTCTTATGGAGATTTCAACCCACATTTCTGTGATACTTTGTGCTTGTTTGTATTGAATCTTTGATAAAAGAGACAGGTGGTCCCTTCGTGTTTGTCTGTCCCGGCTCCCAAGAGTATTTCAGATGAAGGAGAAGAGGTCCATGCAGTGTTTGATCATATGTTTCCTGACAGGGATGCTGGGTATCTAGCGCGTTGGGTGTTTGGTAGGGAGGTTCCACGCTCGAATTTTGCTCAGGGATATTTGGTGTTCGTATGGGATCTCATCTAACTAGCCCTGCCCTGGGGCTTTAGAGATGCCCATTAGTTTCTAGGACTGTGGAGGTTCCAGTTACACTGCAGTGTTGGAAATCAAATAAATCTGTAATTTTCAAATCTATTTCACAGGATTTTAAACGCTTTTCAGAAGAGTATAACTTTTCGTAAAATTTGCCAAGAGGTGTACTGTCTTGTAGAAGTTTTTAGCTGCATAATTATTAAAAGCTACGAGATAACGAATGGATATGTGGATTTAGAAAGATATTTAGATTTTTACCAAATTATATTGCTGTTTTCATTAGTCGTTGCCTATGGGGCTGAAAACTATCTTATTGCCTTCTTTTGCTACAATTTCCAATTGCTGTCCCAAGGGATCATTCATCAAGAAAAGGATGCACAAATGATAAATGATTCTCGATCTGGAGATGATCTATTATTCATAATTATCGAGGAAGGGAACTTCCCTTGAATCATCCCAAAAGTGCAAAGAAATAGAATGTCTTCATTCATTGTCACATATACTTTCTGTACATGAGCATTTTATAACATGAATTGCAAAGGCCCTTGATTTTTTGATGAATAGATTACAGCCAGGATGCACTGAAAATGGACTCGTTTTATGCGCTCAGATTTATTTTGTGTTAAAGTTTCATCAGTCGCCCAGCTTGCCTCATCAGATGATAGCTTGTTAATAATTTTCAGATACGAATTTTTATCTTTGTCTTGAGAAACCCTTCTTGGAACTGATAAATGATAAAACACTCTTTTAATCTTTAATGGTATAGTAATATACATAACATGATCAGAGAAAAATGATTTTAGAATTTTGTAAACTATTAAGTTAATTATCAGTAGAGAGCCAGGGATAAACGGAAAAATTTTGTAAAAATTATATAAAAAAAAAAACAATTAAAAACATTAATAACAATCAGCTCCTCTTTTTGCATCATGGATTTTAGAAAATCAATAGGAAAGCAGCCATTGTAGGATGATAAAGGCGATATAACGGCTTGAATTTTCAAAACTTCAAATATCTTTTTTTTTTGTTTATTTTTTTATCTTTTTATTCCAAATTATCAAACAAAACAAAATAAAATGTCCCACTGTCCTTTTGTTCCCATGCATTTCTATCATTCATTCATCAAATTTATTTAAAGTTGCAGGAATCTGGATGAGATAACATAAAACTATTTTCACAGCAACATAGAAAAAAAATTGTTTTTCAAGAATTCTTCCCAAGGTTATTGGGATTGTTTTTGTTTTGTTTTGTTTTTTTCCGACTGTTTTGGTTTGGAATCTTCAAGATGAGGATTTACTCTGTGTTTCACGTCATCTGAGTTCAAAGACGAATATTTCAAGTAGATAATAATAGGTTTTTTTTTCTATTCTATCTTTGAAAATTCGGTAAAGAGCCGCGATTCAGTTTATAGTCTTAGCAATGCCTCAAAATGGACAAATTGAGGCTTACGGGGAAGTCCAGATTTATTTCAGATAGCTTGTTTAACAAAGTTAATTTAGCTTTGCTTCAAAGGAGTTATCAAATGACAATTTTGTCAAATGGTTACCTTTGGTCTCGATCGAGAAATGGATGGGAAAGCGGTGTGGAGCAGGACAACCTGGGGGAGAGAGCGAGAAAGATAGACAGATAGATATATAGATAGATAGATAGACAGATAGATAGATAGATAGATAGATAGATAGATAGATAGAGAGAGAGAGAGAGAGAGAGAGAGAGAGAGAGAGAGAGAGAGAGAGAGAGAGAGAGAGAGAGAGGGAGAGAGAAAAGAATGTGGGAGGGAGAGAAAGTTGGAAAATAGATATGGAGGAGTGAATGAGGGAAAGAAAAAAAGAGAGAGAGAGAGAGAGAGAGAGAGAGAGAGAGAGAGAGAGAGAGAGAGAGAGAGAGAGAGAGTACGTGTGTGTATGTATGGAAGAGGAAGAAGAGTTAGGTATATACATTGATTTCATGAGGGAAACTCATAGAAGAGAAAACAAGATGAGAGAAAGAAAAGATGAAGAAGGAAAGACGATGGAGAGTGGTTTGAGACACAGGGACTGCTCAGTATTCGAACGTAATTAGGAAAAAAGAGGATGTTAATAAACAAATGAAGTCTCTTCTTCTCATGTTACTTTTTATATTCAATATTACACTGCTGTTGTAGCATAGCAGTCAAGAGTACACAATGTCATAAAGGAAAATAATAGCACCAAAGCTCACAATAAATAATTGTCTAAAACAGCATCCATCATTATGTTGTCTGGATGAGCATAGAGTTATCTTTATAAATGTCATTATATTAACACAGGTAATAAAGAGCGAAAGAATATTCCGAGCTTCGACCTACTGGTTATAAATTTCGCAGCTACCTCCGGGGAGTTGTAAGAATTATCTTAATGATTAGGTTTTATTTTTGCCAGTCTAATTTGATGTGTAGCTGCTCTGCGTTTTGCCCAATAGAGACGACAAAGTACCACAAAAGATTTTTTTTCTAACCACGGGGTGCTTCACAAAAAAGAGCGACAGATAGACAACGCGTATTAAAGAGGTAGCTGAATTGAATTAAGTGTAAACACGCACAATTTAACGTTTACAAAAGCGATGAACAATGATATTTCAAGCATTGTAAGAAAAATACCCTTTATATCTTGTGTACACAAATAGCCTTTCTAGCGTTGCAGGACAATATTTTTCAAAGCCAGCAATGCGTTTTAGTACATTGTAATGCTTTAGACATATACACTCTAGGACATAATCTTCTGGTTTGAATTACAGTTGTTTGCAAGAATAATGGCTTTTAAAAGTCACATTGAACTTTTGCATTTGGGATACTCAAATTTAATGTAAGATCGGAAGAAGTACTCTTCAAATCTAAGGAGAGAAGTAAAGATTTGAGAGTGTTTCCTTTTTTCGGTAAAGCTAGCCCACCGAAGTTTCCATGTCATCGGCATTGCTGTAATTCGACATAAATGAGTAATGTCTGGGTCTTTTTTTCCAGAAGAAGACGTCAAAGTTATAACATGATAAATTTATCTTTGCTTGCAATTAAAAACGAATAGCCCCAGGCTAAACTCTGTGGATCAGTCAAAATAATGGCGGGCCGGGGTAGGATAACAAATTCCAATCTTGGATAATTATGTTGTCAATAAGAAATCCTGTGGGGGCACTACTGCCTCAGTCATCTCAATAGCTGCTGCCACTAAAAGACATTCTCCTTAACGCGAAGTCTGATTAGATCTTCCAAGTCTCCTCTTACAAAAAACTGGCGACTGTATTTTTTTGTAAAATAATAGTCCGAAATTATTTTTGACCAGCATTATCTTTTACTTGTACAGACAAACTGCTGGAGGTAAAAATGACATTGGTTTTTGGCCTTGGGAAATTGGAGCGATGTCTAGACGTTTTATCAGGAAAAATCCCTTAAGAAGTCTAAAAAAAAGTAGGCTTCGTAAGAGGATTTACTGGCTGGGGGAAAAACTGTGGACAAAATAAATTTCAGGAATCCAAATCTAATCTTTGGTTCTTTGAGGTATTGGTTTTAAGAGTTTTAATCTAAGGTACTGATCGATTTCTAAGCATAAGCTAGATTTTATATTTATTGTAATGATTCTTCTTTAGTTAGTTGTTTTAGTGCACCATTTACGCAATTTTAGGATTTATTGTAATAGAACCAACGACGCTTTTTGTAACAATAATCCTTTCTTTTTAATTGTGATATGGCTACTACCAACGGTATATCCAATAACTATGGAAAAAAAATATTGAAGTAATGAAAGGAGGAGTAAAATGTTAAATTTACTTTCTGGCAATTGCGTACCCACAGTGTCAAAATATGAAGATATATCAATACACGGCTTTCTTTTGCGTTTAATTGACAAGAAAGCTTATGATATGTATTTCATAAATGAAAACCTGGATATTAGATTTAAGAGATATTTATTCATATCTCTCGACGATTCTTTTTCGGCCGTACATCGTACACAAAAGAAGATACAAGAGTTTTTGCTACCAACGACTGTTTAAAAATTAATTATAAATTATGTTTTTGATAAAAATCTACGTTCTATACAAAATTCCATTCTTTAAAGCAAGATTTTAACATGTTTTGTCGGCATCTACCCATTTACATCCGTGTTCACAATCTCTAAACCGTAACGATTTATACTATGTTCTCTGCGATAAAGTCACGTCTAAGAATTTCTTTCTTTTTTTCGCGGAATTGTAAAATGTAGCTCTAAATCTATGTTTAGAGCGGGAAAAGGTGATAATGATTGTGCTCTGCGCTGGCGTACCCCGGATTTCCCCACACGCACTGGTCAAACAGTAACGTCAAAAAGTTCCAGGAAGAAATCAATAAGAATTGGCTAACTTCTCTCCCATCCCCGAATGTATCAATTTGTGAAGAGCTGCGCGAGGAAGGCCAGACTGAGCAATGAAGATGGATAGACAACGGAAAAGGAAACAGAAAAAGAGAAGCGATAAAAGAGTCGCGATACAAAGTCTGGGGTGCTGGAGGGACGAGAGACGGGGTGGAGGGAGTAACGCAGGAGGAAAGATCTCCATCGTCGACGAAAAAAAAAAGTCTAGATTGACGACAGAGGTGGGCACTATATAACGGAGACAAACGTATCGTTATTACGTTTTTATTTTCGGCATTAACTATTTTACTATAAACTCAGTACACCCATAAGGTAAAACGTCAAAAGTTCGGATGTTTACTAAATTCAAAACAATACAACAGTGAAAGAGAAACTAGCGGAGAAGGGCGAAGCCTCGATACGATAGAGATGCATTATGGAGAAGTACAGAAATCATATCGATGAAAATACCCAGTTCGGGGTAGCACTGAATTGTTTTTCCCTTACAAAGAGAAGCAAAGTGGGGTTATTTCTTTGCTTTCTGTGAACTGAAAGCCTCCAGTAACTGATTATATTTGTAGACGTACCCATGCGAGCGAGCGGTACAATTATGAAAAGTAACATAACAAAGAGAAAATGATTTGAAACAGAAGATCAGACAGACGCCACTTTAATGTTAATGCGAGTGTCCTTGTGGGCTCCTTGAGGAGAGAGGAATAGCTGAGAGCAGTTAGAGATGCTCAAGAGATAAGAGTGGTTGTGAGAGGGAGGAAAGAGAGGAAGAGAGATAGAAAGGTGTCTGAGAGAGAGAGAGAGACAGAGAGACAGAGATAGAGAGACAGGAGAGAGAGAGAGAGAGAGAGAGAGAGACAGAGACAGAGACAGAGACAGAGACAGAGAGACAGGGGAGAGAGAGAGACAGAGACAGAGACAGAGACGGAGACAGAGATAGAGAGACAGGGGAGAGAGAGAGACAGAGACAGAAATAGAGAGACAGTGGAGAGAGAGAGAGAGAGAGAGAGAGAGAGAGAGAGAGAGAGACAGAGACAAAGAGACAGAGACAGAGATAGAGAGACAGGGGAGAGAGAGAGAGAGAGAGAGAGAGACACACACACACACCCACAGAGACAGAGACAGAGACAGAGACAGAGACAGAGAGAGGATGGGAAGACGGGTAGGCAGACCGTGTTTTAAGAAGATTCATAACAGGAAAATCGATGACGGACGGAAGCATAATTATGAACTACGAGGTATCTGAACTGTCAAACAAACCTGAAAAAAAAAGAAAGAAAAACTGATCGAAGCAGTTATGAAGGAAACGTGTATTATAAAAAAAACTTATGGAAGGGGAAAATGATGAACATTGAGATATCAGAGATAAAAGCATTATCCTCCTGAAAATGGCAAACAATTAATCGTATGAAATACTCTTTAATTAAATGTTTTGTAGATCGAAATGGATGGATACTTATGAAAAAAGACAAAATCTTACGACGACTGTTTCCTTTAAATCAGGTGGGAACTTTTTGGTTGTTGCTGTTGTTGTTGTTTTATTATTTGACACAATCAATAATTTTCCAAGCAATTTTATTTCGTGATTTCGAGAACAATGAAATCATAATCTATAGACAATAAACTTAAACAATAGTATTTCGAAGCTTATGACTATTAAGTCGGAAGTAGTCTACTTGCTCGATATCTTGTTAAACGTAGCAGCAATTGCAGTGATGTTAAAACAGTAGCAAAAGTAGTGGTAGTGGAAGTAGTGGAAGTAGTAGTAGTAGTAGTAGTAGTAGTAGTAGTAGTAGTAGTAGTAGTAGTAGTAGTAGTAGTAGTAGTAGTAGTAGTAGTAGTAGTAGTAGAAGTAGTAGTACTAGTAGCAGTAGTAGTAGTAGTAGTAGTAGTAGTAGTAGTAGTAGTAGTAGTAGTAGTAGTAGTAGTAGTAGTAGTAGTAGTAGTAGTAGTAGTAGCAGCAGCAGCTGCAGTTGCAGTAGTTAGATATCACTAATGTTAAGTAGCGGCAAAGAATACTTTTAAGTTCCCTTAGTTTCAGATAAAATAATCCACCGTAAATCTGGAGAAAATACTTTCTTTGTGTGTGTCCTTCGGGGGCACTTAATACAGGCTAGATCTTTATTGCTTTCTATTTTAACATTATTTTCGGTCACCTGTATGTCTGTAGAATCAATTTTGCAATCTGAAAATTGTTTCCAAACCAGACTAGTGGATCAGGGACATCAAGCATCTGGGCAATCTCTTTTGAAAACATGTAAATCTGATAAGAACACGGCGCTTGTTTTATCGAACAGAAGCCATAGGCTTAACGATTTTGTTTAAAGTACCTTCTATTTATCTTAGTATAGCCTACTGTAAGTTTTCGTAAAAATAAAGAGATATTTCTTGGTTTTTTTTTTGTTTTTTGTTTTTTTGAAAAAATCGGTTAATCGACTCAATTAAAGTATCGGCTTTTCTAAGTTTCCCACAGAAAAAAAAAGTAAAAAACATAATCCACATCTTGCTAGAGAAACAGGGGTTTTTTAAGGAAAAGGAAAGATTTGTCCTTAGGCATTAAGTACCGCCCATGCTATTCTTAACCATAATCTCGGTCAATTTCTTGCGCAATTGAACCCAAAAAGAGTGAGAGAGAGAGAAAGAGAGATAGGCAGAGAGAGAAAGAGAGGGAGAGAGAGAGGGAGAAAGAGTGAAAGAGAGAGAGAGAGAAAGAGAGAGAGAGAGAGAGAGAGAGAGAGAGAGAGAGAGAGAGAGAGAGAGAGAGAGAGAGAGAGAGAGAGAGAGAAATATGTTTACGGTTTTGGGTGGGTGGATGTAGAAGTCTAGTGAGTTAGTATCCTGGTCTCCGGGCAGCAATCTGTGAGGAGCCACGGGTCAAATTACTCGGGTCCGTCCACACTCACTGATCTAATTAATGGCTGGCAAGCCGGCTCTTGAGGGGGTCCAAGTTGTCAACACAGTGGCTTCCCCTTTCCAATAACATGTATTGCACTGCTCAGCGTCCCTTGTTTCCATCAATGCAGCGGGAAAGAGTTTATTGAGTGGTCCGTCGTTCTTCAGACCTACCCGAAATATTTTGAGTACACACAAGAAATGTGTTCATTTCTTAACTTTTCCTATACTTGACTTCCAGTGGATGCTGTCCGGCCAAAACCATTGATTTCAACATCTTTAGAACAGGTTCAATGCAACAGATTAGATAGAAAAGAAAGGCATGGTTTCAGAATCCCACGCAGAGAGCTTAAGATTTCGAGCCCTAAGAGAATGATCTCTTCAGGCATCAGAGTGGGTGTTATAACCGTTGGTCATTAATCTTGCATACACGTGTATTTCTTACCTATAATCTACACGAAATAAAAGAAAAAGTGGTAAAAGCACGTTGATCTAAGGCAATTTTAAAACGCATGAAGCTCTTTGTTACCTGGGTTAGAAAAACATTACTGGCTCAAGTTAATACGTCTCTCAATATACTCAGTACAATACCTCATGTTCATTGTTTGTACTGCAGAACAACAACAAACAAAAAAAAGCACATCGATCAAGTCAGACAAATTTCCAACAAATGAATATCACATGGTATTTCGGAATTACCCTTTTCATAGAAGCAGAAAGTCGAGTGAAGTCACAGAAAATAAACGGAGACTCATCCATGGCTTGATAAAATAAAGAATTTGATTCCCTTAGTTATAAGATACCCTTTAGAGCATAGGGTCTTATGCTTCCCCATCCTCCTTTTCTCTCTCATTACTTTTAAAGTCACCGTTTCAGAGTGGAACACAATGTGATAGAAAAGATTTCTAAAGGGTCGCAAATATATCTCAAAATTTCATAGCAAGAATTGTTCCTACCTGAGACCGTCTAACTCGCCGCCAGATCGAAGGTTTCAGTGTGGTATCATATTGACTCAATATCAGAAGTTCCTTGGCCATGTGTTATGGTATCCCTACCTAGACATGCATTACATGCTTTCGGATAGACTAGAGTAAAAAGGATGGCGTTATCACTCCCTTTAGTCTGGACTAGAGCTAAATTTAGACACTGGCGCAGGATTCCGTCCTTTGAGGTCGTCGTTTACGTTATGGGGCCCCATCCACACAAACTCCCCACAAGCGTATCTTGGACCTTTAAATACATCCGTCGCAGTATATGGGTCGGTTTCAGGCGACATTTGTTTTTTCTTTTGGCTAAGCTCCGTCTAGGAGGAGATGGCTTGTTTGCAAAAGTTAAAAAAAATAAGGCAATTGAACTGAAATCGCAAATGGAATTTTGAAAAATAATGGGGGAAAATCTAGCTAAAATTTTAGGTCTTGGAACGTATATGATAGAGGGAAAAGGTAAGAATTAGAACTACCTGGGTGTTTTTTTACGATCTGAGTCTGCGAGTAACCACGGGTGGCAAAATAAACATAAATATTTATGTCTCGTGGTAGGTAAATTCGGTTTTGTTTTGCTAATGTTGTTTTTTTTTAATTTTTTTTTTGTTTTGTTTTTTTTTTGGAAGGGGGAGGGGTCCAAAGTTGTGGCTGCAAATAAAAGAGAGGAAGTCTTCACAGAATTTCATAGTGAAGCTCGATCGACAGCAAGAAATGTATGGCCAGCTATTTGGGTTCCATCTTCTTTCTCTTTGGCGATTTCCTTTACTGTTATATAAGATTTCAGAAATAACTACGATCACTTCTTCATAAGTGTATGGGTCGTTTTATTTTGTGGTTTTCCCCAGACGTGTTTGTAATTAAAAAAAAGACCTATTTTATTTTGTTTTTTTGTTTTTTTCCATTATTATTTTGTTCCATGTTTTAGACACTCACAAGGCATCACGTTCTAGAGCATTTAGACAGTCTTAAATCAAACTAGGAATGACTAATCTAGACTTTCTTCAACTGTTTACGACTTATCGGCACTTTTCGGCTGTATCTCTTCCTCCTCTACAACACGACTGACTTATGGAATAGCTGGGAGATTCTTTATCAAATGAAAACCTAGGTCGGAGAAGCATGATGAGTTGTTTTATTTTCCGGCCGGCTGCATATTGCTGTTATTTTTGTCTTGAGGCAGTATTTTTTTATTCCTACATGTAGTAAATACCGGTAAAGGTTTGTAGCAGAATATTAAATATGCACTTTAATTGCGCACTTAGTGCTGTTTGTGTCATTATTTTCACGCTCCAGTTGTTGTAATTTCTTTTTTTTATTTCACCTGCACTTTATTCATTATTTGTATGGTTCCTTTTAGTGCAGTCGATAACGATCTTATTTTCTTTGTGAAGTTAATATAATTCTTATTATTTTTATTGCTCTTAATATTCTTTTTTTCCTTGTTAGATATTATTTTGCTATTTTTTTTATTTATTAATATTTATGTCCTTTCTTATCTTTATATTTATGTTCTTGTTTTTCTTGATAAATGTAATATTCATGGGGAGTTTTTTCTTGTTATATTTATGTTGTTTTTTCTTTGTATGGTTAATATCTTTCCTAGTTTCATTTTTTTTCTTTTTGTCGATATCCAATCCCGTCTTCAGTCTGTATTATTCTTAGTGTTTTGGGTAAAATAAATGATTGAAGTAACCGTTCCTTCGTTTTGTTTAATGTCTGTGTGTGTGTGTGTGTGCGCGCGCACGCGCTCAATTAATATCAAGGACTCTCTTGGTGTAATTAGCAATGCCCCTTATTGCTTCAAGCATAGTCATATAGGACTCCTACCTATTTTCAAATTCTGTATTTCGTTTGTATAATTCCGAACCTTATCCTCTGATCAGATAAATTCGTAAAATACAACAGGGTCTATCAATCAATCAATCAATCACATAGAAAAATCAATCACAAACCTTGCTCTAGCTTGAGACCGACAAAGAAGTCAAAAGACGTGAAAACATAATAACATATGGAAAGGACAGGGATCGAACCTGCACCTCGATACAGCACCCATCGACATGCCGAGTCGAGACCAAGCACTTAGACAATGAGCCATCCATATCCACCAAAAAAGATTCTTCAGGGACGACTTTTATGTGGCTTGAATAGACTTATAATTATGGGATCTTAGAAAGATGCATATTTTACTGAAGACATAATTTTAAAATAGAAATAAAGAAAGCAGTCAAACAACGATAGAGGCTGTGACAGACGGTGGATGAGCATATAATTATCAATTCATCAATCAAAAGGCAGAAGCTAGTTTAAGTCAATTCAATAAAAAATTACTGCGGGTTTGTTTGTTTTTTTTAAGTCGTTCTTCAAGTCCCACATGCTAGTGTTATTGATATACTGGATAATTTCGTCGTTTCTTTGGAAATTTTATGTCGAACATTACTTCTACTCGATGCAATATTTAGACAAAAATGTAATATTTTTTCTTTTATAGCTAGAAATTTTATCTTCCAACTAGTCAGGTGGACCCTTTTATCGATCATATTGTAGTGCAGTTCACCGACAGTTAATCTTAGCGAAAAATTGATAAAGTTATTCGAAAAGAAGTTCTTTAAACATCAGCGAAAGGACAGCAACGTCAAAATGAAAAAAGGAAACAACACAACTTTTTAAACACATCCAGTTCCTTATCTGTGCCTTTTGTAAAAAAAAAAAAAAAAAGTAAAAAAGAAGAAGAAGAAGAAAAACCTGCACTGATGTTGCACTTAAACCTTTTGCTACAGACCTGATAATGTTCCAAATATTCGATTTTGTTTCACAGGTCAGAGTGAAATTGAGATGAACCTAAGGTACTGACCGTTGTCGTGTTGCCACTTTCAGGGTTCAAATAAAATGAATCGATTTAAACCAAGTCGGTATAAGATTAGTGCCAGCATACTAAAATTATTCTTAGCTAAAGTGCAGGTATTCATTTTCAGTTCACGTCTTCAGAGGGTTCTTAATCTTCATGATAACCTACATTTTGATCAGCATTTTAAAGTAGACGGCGTTCGTTCTTTTGATTTGGATCGAAATGTTTACTGTTTTGTAATCTATTCCCAACCGTTTTGTTTTCTTTACTTATAATTAACTTTTTTACTATTTCTTACTCTACCATGTGAAGTAGCTTTCTTTCTGGAAGACCTATCATTTAAAAAAAGCATGAAAAATATAAAAAAACAAAAAAAAAAACAAATTGCATTCTAAAGATCATATTTAGTTGTTGTAAGAATCGGTCCAGTTAAGAAGTTTAATACAAGAGCAAAATATTCCTTATAGGATTTTAATTCGATGATAATCAATATTTCGTATTATTCATAATAATCAACTATACGTTGAAATGAGAAATACCATTGCTTATCATTATATTGATTAGATTATTAGTTAGGTTTACCAGATTGGCGTACTATCAGAAAGGCAGTTAAAAAAAAAGAAGAAAGAAACATATAATAGGAGAGAAACATTTTTAAAAGATTGAAAACATAGACTATAGCATTATCACACTTCTGTAATGAAGATAAATATCAGAGTCTTTGCGCTGCTTTTACTATGAAGGCTATATAGTACAACATTTTTTTTATACGTATATTTTCAGTAGGATTGTTTGTACGACATTAAAAGATAATCGCAAGTTTTAACAAAAAAATCGAAACCCTTTAAATTCATTTCTTTTAAATCAGGCGCTCACTGATACAATTTCGTGTATTTAAATTTCCAACCAATAGATTATTTCAAAGAACGAAAACGCTCGTTCTTTAAACCCAATGGAATTCGTGAGCGTAAGAGAAGTTTAAAAGAAATACAAATATTTGATAAAGGCGAAACTTAAAAAGGAAGACAAAAAAAAAATAGCAATGGTATTATTCTTTTTCTTTGTACGAAGTTTGTACATCCCGAAATGTCATGTATAACTGTTTTTAAATTTCTAGTGCTCTCTCATTTCAGTCCCATTCCCCTATCTTTTTTCTTCATCTTACTAAACTATTCTCAATCTTCTCTTTATATCCTTCTCTTTCTCTCTGTCGTCTCTCTCTCCCTATATCTCTCAATATTTCTCCAATTTTCTCTCTCCCTCTTTGTCTGTCTGTCTATCTGTCTGTCTGTCTGTCTGTCTGTCTGTCTGTCTGTCTGTCTCTCTCTCTCTCTCTCTCTCTCTCTCTCTCTCTCTCTCTCTCTCTCTCTCTCTCTCTCTCTCTCTCTCTCTCTCTCTTCCCTGATTCCCTGATCCATCTATAAGTCAATATTCCTGCCTCTCCTATCATGTATCTAACTATTTTAATATTTACATCTATTTTTGTATAATTATACTTTAACTCTCAATGTGATATGATATCTCGAAAAGGGTGAGAGAGGGAAAGAGGGCGACTTAAACAGGAATGAAAGAGGATTAGAAAGATATTAGTAGAGAAAATGGTGAGCTGTGGATAAATGAACCACTAGGATAACCGTTTCTCTGAGAATATGGAGAATGATAAGGTTTTCTCGTTACAGTTTAAAATTTCCTTAACATCTTACATTACAGGAATTTTTGGAGAGAGAGAGAGAGAGAGAGAGAGAGAGAGAGAGAGAGAGAGAGAGAGAGAGAGAAATATGTGCACAGATTTATTGATAGACATTGATGATAGATAAATAGATAAACAAATCGATATGTAATTATATAAGTAGGCTGACAGATAAATAGATAGAACGATCGCTGAAAAGATAAGTTAGATAAATATATAGACTGATTTATTGATAAATAGATAGGTAGATAGATAGATAGATAGCTATAGATCGATAAATTGATAGATAAAATAGATGCAAGTATGAATAAATAAACTATCGACACCGAAAATCAAACAGCCAGTAGGTTACAAACAATTCGACGAAATCAACAGAACAAAACAAAACAAAAATCAAGAGACGGAATGATGATTCGGCAACAGATTTCACCCTCGACGCTGATATTTTCAATATTGTTGTAGGAGTATGAGTTTCAAAGAAAAGTAAACAATAAGGGGAGCGAGTGTTTTGCAACTCACTGGAAACAACTGGCTAGGAAAGCACGCGCACCTCACGAGGCAAGCTCTGTGGTTTGCACGGTGGCAGAGGGCGCTTCCATAGTAGTAGCCTCTGTCCAGATTTTCAGGTCATTTTTCCCCCTTCTCCCCAGTGCCAGTGTTGCTCTTTCCGGGCTTCCCTAACCGCAAGAGCGCTAGAACTAGACTAGCTGCCTGCCGCGCTCACGGCATCGTATGTGATGGCTGGCCTGACAGGCCGCCCGCTGGTTGTGGCAGAGGGAAGCGTTGTATACACCAGCAGCCAGGGACACATAAACATTTCTCGTTTTTGGACATCCGTATTTTGTTACTTCTTCTTGGTGATAATGAAAGGCTAGAGGTTTTTTTTTAATCGATAATTATTCATCCATTTTGCTCTGCAGTTATTATGTCTGTTATGTTTTATAGCGGTTTTTTAGTGATATGCCATTAATTATGGCGTGCCCTGCCAATCGTGATGTGTACAACTGTGCATCCGTGTGAAAAATTGAGCTGCAACATTCAGTTAATGCTACATTTGTATCGTTTGATTTGGAAAATTGGATTTCTGTATAACAACTCTTTAATGAATTAAAAAAATATTTACAGTGTGGAAATTAGTAAAATTAGTAAAAAAAAAATATGACTTGGTATGTGGTATGTGATTATTATCGAATTCGCAAGATGTTGAATGAAATTCAGTAACTTAAGAAGGCGATATATTGTTTCTCATTACATTTATAAGTTTAGCTAGCAGAAACAGCCGACGCAGCAGAAGCATAGGTTGTGGTTATGATAGTGGGGGTTAGAAGTAGTAGAAGTAGCAGCAGCAGCAGCAGCAGTAGTAGTAGTAGTAGTAGTAGTAGTAGTAGTAGTAGTAGTAGTAGTAGTAGTAGTAGTAGTAGTAGTAGTAGTAGTAGTAGAAGAAGAAGAAGAAGAAGAAGAAGAAGAAGAAGAAGAAGAAGAAGAAGAAGAAGAAGAAGAAGAAGAAGAAGAAGAAGAAGAAAGAGAAGAAAGAGGAGGTGGAGGAGGAGGAGGAAGCGCAGGAGGAGTAGGAGGAAGAGGAGGAACAGAAGAAGAAGAAGAAGAAGAAGAAGAAGAAGAAGAAGAAGAAGAAGAAGAAGAAGAAGAAGAAGAAGAAGAAGAAGAAGAAGAAGAAGAAGAAGAAGAAGAAGAAGAAGAAGAAGAAGAAGAAGAAGAAGAAGAAGAAGAAGAAAGAGAAGAAAGAGGAGGTGATGGAGGAGGAGGAAGCGCAGGAGGAGTAGGAGGAAGAGGAGGAACAGAAGAAGAAGAAGAAGAAGAAGAAGAAGAAGAAGAAGAAGAAGAAGAAGAAGAAGAAGAAAGAGGAGGTGATGGAGGAGGAGGAAGCGCAGGAGGAGTAGGAGGAAGAGGAGGAACAGAAGAAGAAGAAGAAGAAGAAGAAGAAGAAGAAGAAGAAGAAGAAGAAGAAGAAGAAGAAGAAGAAGAAGAAGAAGAAGAAGAAGAAGAAGAAGAAGAAGAAGAAGAAGAAGAAGAAGAAGAAGAAGAAGAAGAAGAAGAAGAAGAAGAAGAAGAAAAATTGGAGGAGAAGGATGAGAATAAGGAACAGTAGATGTAGAAGAGGAACTATGCAGTTTAAAAATGAGATTTTAAACAACAAAACACATGAAACTAATATATACACAAGATATACAGAATTTCGGAAAGCAGAAAACAGAAAAATGTCATCCATAAATTATTTCTTTGCACGACACATTAATGAAAACTTACTTAGGCAGCGGTCTATTTGATTTCTTCCTGTGGTACTTCATGAAAAATCTGTGATTTGTGTGAATGTAATTACCGCTATACAATTATCCTTCCGTGTACTGTGTTTCCCTTTCACCCTCACGGGTATAGTTAGATCTGTCGACTTACAGACTTTATGAATAATTAATTTCTTTTGCCTCTCCGCAGCTTTATTTATTGATTCGATCTGAAAGAAAATTGAAAAGTGGAGTAGAACTTCTCTAAAGAAAGCACAGCTAGACTTTGATAACATATAAATATATCATATATGTACCAAAAGTATTCCAAGGAGGCCTATACATGTTGTGCTTTAACAGATTTCATTTTCTTTTAAGTTTTCTTTTGTAGCTAGATGGACGTTATTTTCTAAAGAACATTTTGATGCTTTAATTACTAATATGCTCATTTCCAACTCTTTATGATTTAATTTTGCTTAGAACTTAAAGGAACAACCGCAGCACGCAAATCAATTTTTAGATTTGACTCGGGATAATTCCACAGAACTGGAATAAAAAAATTCAAAGTTTTAATCGTTAAGAATAATCCGTAACTCCTCCTCTTCATTTTTGCTCTGTGCTATCAATCAGTCAGCTTGTCAGCTTGTTTGCATATCACCCTCTTTTGTCTATATCCATTTGTCCGTCTATTTGTACAGTTGTCTGTCTCTCGCATTTCCTCTTTTTTTCTTTGCCTCTCTCTCCCTATTTAAGTTTCTGCCTTTTTCTATCTCAATCTCTGTCTCATTGTCTCTCTACCCACTTACTTATCCCTCTCTCTCTCTCTCTCTCTCTCTCTCTCTCTCTCTCTCTCTCTCTCTCTCTCTATCTATCTATCTATCTATCTTTCTCGCTCCCTGTCTCTCTGTCTATCTATCTATCTTTCTATCAATGTATATATATATATATATATATATATATATATATATATAAATCACTCTCTTAAATTCACTCTCCATCGAGTTATTGCCTAGGTGGTTTTTTTGCAATTCAATTAAACGAGGTCTTCTATCAAAGTATTCATCACTTTCCTAATTATTAATCTTAAAAGACCTTCAACGAAACAAAACCAATCATCATTTATATGTAGTTACATATCTTGTACGCAGGGTTTAATTAATTTTTTTCATTTTGATTAATTTTTTAGATAAGTTGAATGGCAAGAACTTCTGAGGCCTAAATAATACTTTTGTTTAACGCAGAAGTTAAAGGACACATTCATAATTTCCAACAGTATTTTTTCCTAATTCGAACACCGTGGCAAATCAATACTGACTTACATCAGATAAGATAAACCAATGAAAAAATTTGTTTTTTTTTTTTTTTCTTTTCTTTAGTTTTCAGTACCATGCAGTTTATTTTTTTATGAAAGATTTCGAAAAGGTTCAATTTTGTTTTTTGTTTTATTTTTGTTTGTTTTTGTATTAGATATTGATGGAAAAAAATAAAGATATATTTTAATTTAAGCAAAACAAAACAAAACAAAAAACGATGAAAAAACTAGATAAGATATACACATATTGAATGATTTGCTTTATATTAAGGAAAGTTTCTAAGTTCTGAAGTTAAAAGAGAAGTTGTCAACTCGGAATGTTCTTGTACAGATGAACAAAACTGAGTCATAAAAGTTTTGCAAAGCGGTTAAAAATGAAGTTGTTGCGGATTTTGTTTCCTACCACCTTGTTAGTCATTGAATTGTGGCCGCCCGCTAGATTCTACGCCGAGATACACAGTTCTTGAGGAAAAACGTAATAATGATTTAATGGATCTCTTTTTTGTTCGAAAAACAAAACAAAACAAAAACCGGCCCACCTTTAGCCAACTGATAGGAGACCATGAGGTTCTAAGTGGGGGCTATTGCAACGCAACGCTTCGTATCATCTCAACGAGAACGGCGGGTTCTCTGTGATGGAACCTGCGTTAAAAACGACCTTAGCAAAAATCCAGTGTTTTGGTTTTTTATGAAATCAAACTGACCGCCATCAGCTATACCGAAAATATCTATCAGAGCTAAACAGATTTAGGCTATTGATAATGATTATTTATTTTTCCTTCTTCTTTTAAGGCTTGTGATGTCGAATAGGAATGTTTTCAGTCACTGAAAATTAATTTGTACGTTGACAGCCAATATGGTTATATAACGTAGATTTGTGGAATTCACATCTCTCTAATAAAAATATCTGGCGCTGATCCTAATATTTCTATAAGGTAAAAACCTTTGAAAATGGCTCGATATTATTTTTGTGCACTTAAGACATTCGTATTTATGGAATTTCTACAGAACAGACCGGGTTTATTTTAAATTTTCTGTTTTAAATTCGTGCGTGAAAAATGCTTAAGTTGAATATTTGTTCCGGTTTCTAGTCCTGTACAAAAAACTGCTTGATTTAAGAATGCTTTTAAATGGATCACTTAAAGAGACCTAGCAACAATGTGCTAAAGCAGTTTCACACTTCAGACCGATTTTTCCAATGCACTGAGGAAAAACTTGAAAATTCTTAAGATTGTGAGTCTTCAATTGGCTAAAAACAATGTGAACCTCTTTGAGATAATTCGTGGTTTTTATTTATGAACGCCGCTTTAAAATGCTAACTTAAAATGAAACCTGGAGGACTGTTTCACTCCTACTATGGCTAACGATGGAGGCACAGCTTTCCGCT
Source organism: Elysia crispata (assembly GCA_033675545.1). Taxonomy (NCBI): domain Eukaryota; kingdom Metazoa; phylum Mollusca; class Gastropoda; family Plakobranchidae; genus Elysia; species Elysia crispata. The sequence goes on along the minus strand of JAWDGP010000750.1, from coordinate 3,207,792 downwards.
CGGCTCTTAGCGCAGGGAGTGGCGCCATCAGGAGACTGACGCGATCCAAGTCAAAGCAGAGGCCAGGATCCGCTGAGTCCTCATCGCTCACTCCCTCCGGCTATCCTGTGAACGGGGGCGGAGGCAATGGATGTGGTGGCTGTGGTGGAGGTGGCGACAGTGTCAAAGCCGTCGTCAGGCCGACCCGCAGTAGAAGTGGAAGTATCTTTCGACGCTCAGCGAAACGCGCCAGCAGTAAGAGCGCCGTCAGTCTTGGCAGCTGCAGCGCTCCTGGTCTCCGAGAGGACGAGAAATGCCAAGATCACGGGAAAGGAGAAGAACCTGTAAAAGACTGGCGCCACACTGTATCGCTCCCGAAACAGCAGCCGCTGGCGCCGGCTACGGCTCAGTCCATCCGGCAGCTCATGGATCCAGAGCAGTCGGTCTCGATCTCTCCGCCGAGCATGCGCAGGCACCACTCCGTGCCCCGTCACCATCAGCAGCAGCGTCCGACCTTGAGGCATTTGGCCCAGGATGTCATTGTCTTGGCAACCAACGGTATATTAGCCACACCTCCTGCGTCCATGTTCCGTACGCCCGATGGCCACTCGCCGTCCTCCTTGTCGCCGTCCGGTAGCCCTTACAGTGACCGCCACTGCGCCTTGGGCTTCCGGGTGAGCCCGAAAACGAGTCCAAGGCTTGTGAAAAGGGGATTTTATGGCAGCCCCACACTCAGTAGCCCTAAGATTCGCCGCGGAAGCCCTAAGAACAGCCCCAAAACAGTGAAAGCTGGCTTGTGTATGACACTCTCTGCACAAGGTGAGGAATAAGTTGATAATATGATTGTCAATTTAAAAAAAAAGAGAGAAATTACTGCGTCTTTGCTTTACAAAGACGTAACGCAAAGATCTAGCTTTAACGTCTCATTTTTTTTTACCTGTAGTAAATTTTCGCCTCAGTGCCAACATAATGACGAATTGATATTTTAAAAAAGGAACAAACAACATTTTTGAATTTTTTTTAGGTAAAAGAACGTACCCGACACACCACTACGAATACAGTTCCTTTTTAATTTTAAAATTTTCATTGAAAAGTAGCTCAGTTTAAAAGGTTGAAACATTAAGTGTATCAAAATAAAGGCAAACATTTTTGCCAATCGAGAAAGATCTTTTATACATCAACGAATTAGCAGTGAAAATCTATGTATATTGTTCATTTAATTTTTTTTTTTTTTTAGGAATGAGAATAAAATACGAGGTTAACATTATTTTATACTTCTCTCGTTTTAATGGATAGATAGCAACTGACAGCACGTTCAGCGTTAAGGGGAGCTATTGCCCTCTCGAATCTTAATTCTCCATCTTAATTCTAATCAAGACAGAGCTCTTCCCAGTCAGACATTGACTCTCAAGATTTACCCCAGTGATAGGAAGAGCTTTAACTAGTTTTACTTCTCCTTCGGTTTCCGAGGAAGCGTATACGGAAAATTACCTCCATATACTCAAGGCTTTTTCTTATTATTTCTGCCTCAAAGGTGAGCTACGAGTCAAGGGGTACTAGCATTGAAAGGGCCATCTGATAAATAAATTATCTTCATAAACAAATATCAGGTTTGGAAGGTGGCGTGTTAGAGTGTGGAGAGAGAGAGAGAGAGAGAGAGAGAGAGAGAGAGAGAGAGAGAGAGAGAGAGAGAGAGAGAGAGAGAGAGAGAAAGATGAGAAATTTGTAGAGGATTTGTATCTCAAGTACAAGCCTGTTGCCTTGCCTCCCGTGCCAAGGCCATTTGGTTTGTACAAAATTAAGTGTCTGGCAATTAATGGATATCGCTCGCCCATGTGGCCCTAGCACTCACTGTTTGCTCTCGACCGTTCGTCTGGAATTGGAATATCAAAAGTTCTCACTGGTTTAGGCAGGTAGATTATGTAGAACGTGTTCTGGAAGATATGGCCCGGCATGCTAGCTAAAAAGAAACAAACCAGACACGAGCGAGTAGAAGTTATTGCAGGTTAAGACGTTTTCGGGACCAAGAACATTGAAAATAATTATTTTAGATTAGAGTTTGAAAAAGTCATGGAGGTGTAGGACTATGGAAGAAAAAGAATGAAATAGACAAACAGACAGACATGTAAAGAGACTCACAAAGAAACAAGTTAATGAACAGGATTATTTTTTTTTTTTTTTTTTTTTTTTTTTTGAATATAGTTCCATATTTAATTGTATTATTTATTCGAGTTTTTAGGTTAGATCTACATCTCTACCCCATATCCTTATCTTTTCGCCATCACAATTTTTATCATTTCCTTTTATTCCCATAACCGGCGTGCTTTAATGTGTATATGTATCTCTCACCCTTTATCTCTGCATACCTCTTTGTCTCTAGTTGCTCGGGTATCTCTCATTTATTCTCTTCTCTCACTCATATCCTCTGATTGCTTTCTCTCCACTCCCATTCTCTCTCTCTCTCTCTCTCTCTCTCTCTTTTTTTTTCCTCTCTCTTATCTTTGTCTCTGTTCGTTTCTCTCTTCCCCCCTCCGTCGCCTTTCTCCTATACTTGTCTCTAATTTGGAAACTTCCATTCTATCTATATTCATTAGTTGGGCAAAGGCCAAGAATTTTATGAAAATTCTGCATATATTTTGTAAGGAGGAAAAATCAATATTTGCAGATACATGTATACGATACACAATTATGCCGTCTTATAACATCCAGATTCCATTCTATAAACGTGTTAGAAAATCCCAATATATTATTTAGACTGGCATTAAGAAGGGTCATAATTTTCCCCCTCCCTGTCATAACGCTGCTTTTATTCTAATTTTTATAGCTGATTCCCCTATATGACATTTTACGAGCTCATTCGGGGGAATCCCCTATTCTTATCTCGTATACATTTGCAACACAAGCATTCGTCCACCATACTTTTGATCTACAAATCAATTATTTGCAATACAAGCATTTGTCCATAATTTTGGTCTACAAACAGACCTATGAACTTAATTTTCTGCAAAAGTTTAAGAATATTCAGAATAATTACAAAACATGCTGCGTTTTACAGATCCTTGATGATTACTCATTCGATTTAATCCGTCTGTTTGTAACGATCCGTATGGTATATAAAAAAAAACCCAGCCCTGCCAAACTATAAGAAATGCATCGACTTGGGAGAGGCAGCATTGACTGCTCTGTGTCGTAAATCAGTCGCAGATCACAAAAGGGGTTTTGCTGTATTGCTGTATTGCTACATTGTGTGCTTCTAGCGTTTTTCCGTTGCGATACCGACTTACTTTTGCTTTGCAAAGCATTTGTGATGTCCAGATATGTATTATAGTATTATTCATCTTTGTGAGTACTTATATTTGCATATTTTGAAAAACTGGAGAAATATTTGGCTTACTTGACTTATTTACTTTAGGCATTTATGCCGCCAGAGCATGATGTTTCAATAATCTGTGTAGTATACTTGTTGAGAGCCATCAATAGTTCGTGGTCTTATCATTATTTAAAGATTGATAGCAATCAAAACAGATATGCCTACAAGCCACTATCCGCTTTTTTTCATATTTCCAAGTTTACAAAGAATAGGAAACAAAATACATTATCGAGAGCAGGAAAAAAAACACTTGAATTCTGAAGGAGCAACAGGAGAAAAAGTTCACAATGGGCTTGATATAACAAAAACCAATCGATTTATGCGCAGACTTTTAAAAATGCTTCCACGTGCATGATTCTGTATCTAAAACCACGAAAGTATTGATTTACTCGCTGGAACGATTGATTAAAATAAATACAAGCTTAGTTTAGACGCCCGCTGGTTTGACATTCATTAAAGCTTAGATTATGCGACCAAACCTTTAACTTTGTTTCTTTTTCTTATTTTCCTCTTATCTCCTATCGGTTTCTCTTCGATATCTCTCAAGCATGAAGTTCAAAGATACCAGCATTATTTTCCGTCTTGCGCTACTATCAAGATTTCTTTTGATCACTATCTTTTATTTTGTTTGCTTTGGTTATCAAGCCTGCTCAAGTGAGACAAGTGTTGTCTTTGGATTAGCAAAGGCACTGGCTCACTCTTGAGCTAACAAATTTTTAAACTGATTAGGGAAACCTAATTTTGCAATTCTAAGATAGAACAAACAACCACTGAAGAAAAGTATAGTGATGTATCCTCGGCTCTCGAGGTTCGTCGCTAGTTAAAGATAGCCAACTCTGAGAGTTTAACCCAAACGCTCTCACAAAAAGGCCGATGCGTTACCGACTAAGCCATTTTGGGCCTCTTCCTCTCTTCGACTCATTTGCAGTGGTTATACTGCGAACTGTTTTTGCGATTTCGAAAGCAACATAGCAATAATGTTACCATAATAGTCTCCATCCGATTCAATGCATAATTCATGAGGCCGCCATGCCACATGCCAAATGGCCAGCGGCGTGTTTTGTGTTCGCCTCTGAAGAGAGAATTTTCTTCGTATCTGCGCACAATTAACAATGCCTGAAATTAGTTCCCCCATTATTTTGTTTTCTGCTGGAGCTCTTCAACAAAAGTTGGCTTGAAAATAAAAATAAAAAAAAACAACACCATAAGAACAAGAATCCTAAGCGTTACATATTATATTTATGTCGCAAATCGATCCCCCTCTTGCTAGATTGGAAGAGGTCAATGGATTAGGTCTATCGAGATGATAGCATGGAGGTGTTGAAATATCGCTCGATGCTTGTTTTGTTTTTGTTTTTATTTTATTTTTTCTTATTGTTTCGTTTTCTTTACTATTTTAGATTAATTACGCATTCTTCAAGAAGAAGTGACGTGTTGCTTTTTTTTTTTTTTAAACTGTCAGAATTTCACTCTCACGAATCCAACAAATATCTTTTCTAGTAGACAGAGTAGGAGAAATCTGGCAAAACCAGCATTGTTTTTGTATACTGTTTGTGTGTTGTTATTGTTGTAGTTTTTCACCATCACCATCACTATCATCATCATCATCATCATCGTCATCATCATCACCATTATCTTCTTCTTCTTCTTCTTCTTCTTCTTCTTCTTCTTCTTCTTCTTCTTCTTCTTCTTCTTCTTCTTCTTCTTCTTCTTCTTCTTCTTCTTCCTCCTCCTCCTCCTCCTCCTCCTCCTCCTCCTCCTCCTCCTCCTCCTCCTCCTCCTCCTCCTCCTCCTCCTCCTCCTCCTCTTCTTCTTCTTCTTCTTCTTCTTCTTCTTCTTCTTCTTCTTCTTCTTCTTCTTCTTCTTCTTCTTCTTCTTCTTCTTCTTCTTCTTCTTCTTCTTCCTCTAGTAGTAGTAGAAGTAGTAGTAGTAGTAGTTGTAGT
>JAWDGP010000750.1:3185000-3200000 GCA_033675545.1 Elysia crispata | reverse complement strand
CATAATAACTTCATTTTTCCGTAAACTTTCAAAAAAAAAAAAAGAAAACAACAAAAAAATCCCACTCCATCATTTTTTTTGCCCGTCTTTACTCTATTATTTCGATATAAAAGGTCTACATATTCATATTTCGCTTTAGCGTGCCTACAATTAGAAAAGTAATGCAATTCTTATTGCATTATATATTGACAAATCATTATTAAACATTGATGTCAGTATCGGTTAAAACGGGAGCCTATGAATTCTCGGCTACGCTGTTCAACTTTAAGACTTTTCATGGGAATCCATAGCCCTCCAATAAGGGTATGAAACGATTTCTAAACAGATAGGGAAAGAACAGAATTAGCTAAGTTTCCATATTGATAAAGCTGGTGCGAAAATTGCATCCTCGCAGTATTATCTAAAATGTTTATGCGATGATATGAGGTAAGCTAAGAACTGTTCTATTAAAGTGTTCGAGTGTTCAAGTAACAGAAATCATTTCTCAATGGATATGGTTTTCTAAGAACAAGATTAAGGCCCGCAAAAAAGACTTCTTTTCTCAGGACGTTTTACTTAATTTTAAAAACACATCATTGCCTTTTTGTAAAAAATTGATAAGTGCTCTCTGGGCGAAACCAAGTGCTATAGGTTTGGTTCGCTAAACTACATTACGTGAACACTAATAACTTTAAATTTAGCATTCAAGTTAGGGGAATGCGGACAGAGAAATAGAGAAAGTATAGTAAGAGAAGAAAGAGAAGAGAGGGGAAGAAACAGAGAGAGAGAGAAAAAAAAAGGAAAAGAAGGAAGAAAAAGAGAGAGAGAGAGAGAGAGAGAGAGAGAGAGAGAGAGAGAGAGAGTGAGAGAGAGAGAGTTTATGTTGCACAACATTAAGCGTGAATAAGACTGATATTAGCTAAATGATCTAGGATTAGAGACATCGCGATCGATTGAAATAATATAAAATTGATAAGAGAAAGAGAGAGCAAGTGAGAGAAAGAGCAACATACGGACAGACAAAACAAGGAAACTGCAACTCTGAAAAGATTGAGTCAATAAATAAACTAAGTTTAAAACATATAAAACAGAATTTCGTATTTGTTTTGATACATGTCTTTTTAAGTATATAAATAAGATTCTTTTACCAAAAAGAGCCACTTCGATCAATCATGATGTTTTTTGTTTCGCAAAATTTAAAATTGGAGAACAATCAAATGAAAAGTTAATTTTTAACAGAAATTTTCAATTAATAAGATGCTTCTTTTTAAATCAACAGACAAGAAATAAAAAAGAAGTTTAAACAAGATGCAACGAATGTGCCGTCCTCATTTTTAAATAACAATTAATAATCTTCTAAAGAGAAAGAATTACAGCGGCATATAAAACAGTATGCTCAACATGGTTTAGAATCTGTAAAAGAGCTTTCCTTGGATTAAAAATCCTGGTTTAATGAATAATAATTTAAAAAAAATGACTTACCATTATTTTTCTTCTCTCGTTATGGGCTGTGGAATTATATGGGTCATACGTCCACCGTACTAAAGCAACGCAGTTTTCTTTTTATTTACACATTCTGTTTTGCGCTGAGTGAATTTTACCTTTGACGTAATGTTCGTAAGTACTCTAAGAGACGTTATTTCAGATACTATTTTCGAAACCAAAGAGTTGATTCCTCTAGGGGATTTCTAGCGGGCTAGAGTTTTGTCACTGGTGTCTTCGTGGATTAGCAGCTGTCAAGACTGTGTTCTCTTAGCAACTGGAAGTTTACTGACATTAAACTGGAGCTTTGGGCTGGTGTTTACTTCCCTGTGTGATATTACTCGATACTCTTGACAAATCGGATTAGGATTTATAATTATTTTTGTTTGCGATTTCGAAATTCGTGGGTTTGCAGTGGTTGATTATTACTGTTTTTGTTGTTGTTTTTTATGTTATTGTTGTTGTTGTTGTTGTTGTTGTTGTTGTTGTTGTTGTTGTTGTTGTGGTTGTTGTTGTTGTTTGTTTGTTTGTTTTATTTATTTATTTTTTGCACTCAAATTTTGTAATAAGGAATGCGATTTTAAAAAGAACTATGCCCCTTATTTGAAATTGGAACTCATGAGTTTCAACATGAGAAGCGCAGAACTATTTAATTATAATCGTTTTTTCCTATATGCGTGTTTTATGTTTTTGTTGTTAATTGTTTTTTTTTAATCAGTTGAATGGTCACACCATTAAACATTCCTCACTGTCAGTGCTATTGTTTGACATGTTGACAAAATTTGACAGCATAGATAATGACTTCTTACTCGGTAGCATAACTTTTAGCAAAATCAATCTTATTACTTTGAAGCTTCACGTCAAAAGCTTTGATTGAATTTCAACGGACTTTCCAAATTAATGGAATAGATGGCACTGTAGTGAAAATTTTACATCAAGCCATTCAATTTTTGTTATTGTGAACACAATTCTAGGTTCATGGGATTTATATAAAAAAAAATATGCCGCTCATTTCCCACATATCCCAAAACTTCGTAATGAATCTGATATTCACCCACACTAGGATCATGCCCGTAGCAGATCCAGGTTGTTTGAAAGTTAATTTCGCTCTAATAAAAGTAAACAATGGTGTTCGTTGGACCGATCGTGACAAGTCTAGAGAAAAAAGATTAAGAAAAGATTTTGTAGCTCACGGTTTTGATATCACGCTACGATAAAGGATACTTATTAGGTTCGTTACGATAAAGTTCCACCTCTGCTATGGATATTGAACTACAAGCGCCCAAATAGAAGGATTATAAGCACGGTGTTTTAATACACCACAACCATCTCGTGCTTACCTTCCGCGTGTTGCACGTTTTCTCTGTCTCTGTATCTCTCTCTCTCTCTCTCTCTCTCTCTCTCTCTCTCTCTCTCTCTCTCTCTCTCTCTCTCTCTCTCTCTCTCTTTCTCTCTCTCTCTCTCTCTCTCTCTCTTTCTCTCTCTCTTTCTCTCTCTCTCTTCTCTCTCTCTCTCTCTCTCTCTCTCTCTCTCTCTCTCTCTTTCTCTCTCTCTTTTTCTTCTTCTTCTTCTCTTTCCCCCACTCTCTCTCCTCTTCTCTCTCTCCCACTCTCTCTCTCTCTCTCTCTCTTTTCTCTCTTTGTGTATCTACATATCTCTATATATTTCTCTCTCTATTTTTCTCTCCATTGTTTAAGTATTACTCTTTCTCTTCCTGCTTGATGTCTACATATCTAGATCTACCCATCTATCGTTTTATCTACTTCTCAATTAGTATGTCTATCTATTTATGTAGCTGTCTGTATGTCTTCCTGTCTTGTTGTATTATTTAACTATATAATTATTGATCATAATATTCGTCTGATTTTCTTTATTCTGTCGACTTTGTTTCAAAGTCCTTCCTTTAAGTGATCTACTAAAGTCTTCTTTTTTATCATTTCAGCATCTGTTGCTCTGGTATCCATTTTATCCGAACATGCATGGCCTGGGCCTGCTGACGACTTTAAGCTCTTCCTGTTTATCTCACTAATCAATGGATCTGCATTTATTACTGCAGAAACTCGCATTCTAAAAACATTAGAGAAGTACACAAAAATGTTCAGACAGTCGTAAAGCTGGTGGAAGTACAGATTTATCACTTCCTCGCGTGATGACTATCACTTAACCAACATTTGACTAAGCCCAGTCCTATGGGAGCGCTATTTTTAGTAGTTTCTTTTGAAGGAAAAAAAAACAATTGAAAAAAAAAACAAAAACAAAAACAAAAGCTACTCGTTGTGTTGGATGAAAAAGATTTAACTGTAACAGTGATAAAAAAGGGCCCATAGAATCTCCTTATATTATGGATGCAATTGGGTTGTTCCATTGTAGCATGTTTTCGTTTTTCGTTTTTGTAGAATTGCTGGGATAACTTAACGATGCAGCAAAAGAATGTGAAAGCATTTGCCTAAAAGATAAAAAAAAATTGGTGCCTGAAGTTTTTATTGCTTTATCATGTAGATTCAATCTGTAGGATACATGTGACAAATGTTTATGCGAGCTGCAATTTGATCAATAATTTGTTACTGCTTCATGTTTCAAAATAATTGAGAGACACTGCAGAATTGTTTTGCCAAGCAAGGGCGCTGCTGTTAAGGTTTTGAGAAGAAGAAAACTTTATTGTACGCAATGTAAGGATTGGTATTATGTAAGAATGCATATTTTTTCATTGCAGTTGACAATCTGACACGCAACTCCTGACTTTTCTGCATTCGTACACTCTAGGCAGATTTGACTTACGGTCCACTTTTGCGTGACGTGCGTGGATTCGACAACATTATGATATTTTCTGAGCTTTAGCGGCGCGCTTTTGAGAGTTGTATGTGTTTGGCGGGTAGGGGGTTAGAGAAGCATTACAAGCTCCTGTCAACACGCGTTGCTCACTTTGACCGACAGCAAGAGTATTATTATCACTCACGGCTCCCTAGCAGACCTCGGAGTTCGCTGCCTGACTGCACGAGACTAGACAGAGTACCTCGCGTCTAACAACTGGAACAGTCTGGAAAAGAAGAAAAAAGAAATATTATAGGTGCTAAAAGTGCAAGCACTCTCCTCGTAGCAGCAACGAACGGTCTCAACCCAAAATCAATAATACAACAACAACACACAAAAAAGCTGATACTTTCCCAAGTTACTCCAAGACCCTCCCTATAACGTTCATCACTAGACTATGAATTCTCGTACAAAAGTGCCAAAGGTGCGCTGTCTTCGGGGAATTCATGTTATTTGTACTTACATCAAAATGAGCGTTCACAAGATTTTATAAATAGATCTAGATGAGATTTTACAACATATTGAGCCAACTGTTTTTATTCGTTTTTCATTTCTTATCTTGCTTTTTATCATTCTGAATGATATACTTGCAATTTCATCCATCAGAATGGATCACTTTCTAAATATCTATCACCTTGTTGTCATTTTGTCTTCTTAACTGATAAAGTTCTAGATGAACTTACATGGATCCGTTAACTTCTGAAAAACCTAAACAGTAATTTTTATTAGATAAGAGAGGTGAAAAAATATCAAGTGGATGACAAAAAGTGCAGCTTCATAATATGCGAGGTGTAGAAATTGGAATAAATCATGGGAAAAGAAAAATGATATAGTTTACTAAAGTTCGCCAAAAATGCAGTCAAGCCAACTTTTCCTTTTTTTTTTTTTTTTTTTTTTTGTCAGTAATGTTCTTCCTTCTAAAAAGAGCTAACTTGGGTTATAAAGACATTATTTTGTCCTTTTATAATAAATCACAAGAAAGTCGCTGTAAATGAACATAAATAAATGTGTTTCTTATACATATATATATATATATATTCCTGCCCAAGTCTCATAAAGATAAGCATTACAAAAATCTTAGCCGCATTCAATCAGTGAGATCTTGGCATGCGTGACATGAGGAGAGGAGAAAAAATAATCAATACCTATACTGTTCCTCAAGGTCGAATCAATCAAAGTCAAGCTAGTCATTTTTAGGGTTTAAAGAATTGATACCTCCACATCAAGATGATTCATTTCGAATTTATATATATATATATATATATATATATATATATATATATATATGTATATTCTACATAAACTTGCGTTAGAAAAGAACAATAATGATAAACCTCATTAGTATCGGATAGCGCACAAGCGTCGTTTAACCAATATTATTCAATTACGAAGAGACCAATTGAATCAGACGAATTTGATTCAATCAGAAATGGCGTGATCTTACCAGTGACAGCTAATTTTCTCCGTGTCGGAGATAAAGTAAATAAATGTACATATAATATATATATATATATATATATATATATATATATATATATATATATATATATAAGGGAAAGAATTCAGTTGTGTATACCATACATGAAGCCATTTTAGTCCTAAGTATGCGAAAATTAATAAAAAAAAAAACAAATTCATGGGTATATGTAAACTATTTTTATTAATATCATCACTATCATCATTATCCTCATCATCGTCATTATTATTATAATTATCATTATATCATCATGGTCATTATTAATAATAATAATATCATCCTCATCATCATCATCATCCTCATCAATGGATTTTTGGGGGGCTCCATAATTTGGCGCAAAAATCCTTTCGCTAATTCTAATATGATGTAATCATAAAAAAAAAAACCATTATTCTAAAGATATAGATAATGACTGGCCATGAGAGTTACTTACATGGGATGTAAAAAAATAAACAACTCTTATTCGAACGTAAGCTCAAAAGGAAAGAATCTCACATTGTCAAAGATCCCCGAATAAGAGTCGAAGAAGCTGTCCGTGGATACTTATGTGCTCTGAGGTGCCATCAGTTTATTGTGCATTTTAAGTGGTTACAAAGTTTTTTCTTTTCTTTTTCTTTAAACGATCATTTTCCAATGGCTGATATTTTATTTACAATTTCACCAAGAAGATTTCGAGAAGCCACTTGCGTCAATCTACATTTAATGCACAGGTTATTTTTATTTTATTTTTTTCAATGGCTTATCTAGGATAAACGGCATTATAATAAGTTTCTTTAGATGTGAGACTCGTGATTTGAATAATGTGACATTTCAAGCACTTTACCAAAGTTCATCCTAAGGTAAAACTGTCTGTCCCCCCCCCCACCCAATCTCTCTCTCTCTCTCTCTCTCTCTCTCTCTCTCTCTCTCTCTCTCTCTCTCTCTCTCTCTCTCTCTCTCTCTCTCTCTCTCTCTCTCTCACTCACACACTCTCTCTCTTTGTCTCTTTCTCTCACTCTTTCTCTCACACTCCCCCACGCTCTCTCTCTCTCTCTCTCTCTCTCTCTCTCTCTCTCTCTCTCTCTCTCTCTCTCTCCCCCTCCCTTTTTATTCAAAAACTACTTCTGAGTTGTAATTTGTTCACATTAGTATATCCTAGAATGATAAAATATTACTTCAGCTTTATCTTCATTCATGTCGATTTTGCTATTATTAGTCCACTTTTCCATGGTTGTAGGTTACGCTAGTTCACCTCATGGAAGCAGAGATTTATACAATGTGATAAAACCAGCACATATTGTTAATGACGGTCTTGATTGAAATCGATTGTCAGTAGTTCCTAATCTCATTGACGCAAGGCAACGTATACTTTACCATTCTCAGCTCTAGAGCAGGCCTTTTCACACATTATCATGGAAGTCGCATTATTGCCAGTACTGAAACCTTCGAAGCTTTTTTCTGCTTTTCATTAACACGTTTTTTTTTAACTTTATCGATAATCGATATTGTGCGACGGAAAGAAAAAAGCTAAAGTTTAATGCTGTCCTCGCCAAAAAAAAAAATAATAAAATGCATTAATTTCTATCTCTAAAAACTTTTTGAATATCACTTCTAAACTGTAAACTGTTCTAAGTGTATTAAAAAAACTTAAGAAGTCAGGACAATCTTGCTCACATTGGCGTTATACGCTGTGAGTAAAAGTCACAATCAGATAAAATAAGTCAAAGGTAATAGGACCTAGCCTTCCAATAAATTATGCTTTAATTGTTTAGAGCTAGAAATGACATCACACTTTTTGTTAATATTGGGCTAGAATTAATTAAAGCAGGCTAAGTAATGTGCCAAAAATCGTATTGAAAAGAAGTATGGATTATAACAGGTCTTATCATATTAACAGTAAAACGATTTATCCGCCGTAGTTAGTGCAGCTCACAGAGGGAACTTATTTCCTTTTACGCCGCTGTAAAAAAAACAAAAATACTTTGATTCGCCGTGATTCATTTTATTTCCTGAAAGGACCTAAGGTGCTGTTACTTTCGTTTTATTTTATTTCACAAGTATGCATCAGTAACGTCTGGGTTGTAGTACTCTAGTCCACACGCAAGTTTCCTCTTAGCAAGTCGCCTTATCTAAGGACTGACAAAGTCTCTGTTGGTATTCCCTTCTACTTTGCCTTAAGATAAGGTACACTTTAAGACTGCACTTTATGTTCAAATAGATCTAGAGCATATATACTCCAGATGTACTTTATTAAGCTAGGAAAGTTGCTTATCGCCTGTGTGATTTTCACGGAAATACTACGCTTAGATACTGTGAGAAAAACTCGAATTTATTTATTTGTTGTTGTTATTGTTGTTGTTGTTGTTGTTGTTGTTGTTGTTGTTGTTGTTGTTGTTGTTGTTGTTGTTAGTTTCGTTCTTCTACAGAACATAGCTGTAGTCCACCAGTCGAGATGAATCTTTCTAATCGGGCCTCGTGACTTTAACCAGGTTTCTAATCTGCGTAGATATATACAGCAAAAAGGTCGAGGAACAGGTAAAAAAGGAGAATCAAAAGGAAGAGGAGATTCTTATGATTGTTAGAAAGAAAAAAAAAACATGGGTTAAAGTATTGCTGTGGCATATTTATTTTACGTTAGTTGTAAAACTAAAGCAATAGCAAAGAACTACTTTTAGGATTGACAAACAATGCAACCAATTAAGATCCGTCCTCGAAATATACATGCCTTTGGTGGCTATTTCAGAAACTTTTTTTAATTACCGTGTACCACCTAAAAGTAAATTTAAAAAAATAAAGAGGGATGTACGGCTGCCTGTAAGGTTTTAAACATTTAGTATGGGACTGTTTTCTATGCCTTTGATCATAGATGCGTCATAAATATTTAATTTGGAGCTTTTGAAGGGTTCGTTTCACGTTTTGTCTCATTGTTTACCCTTCGATGGCAAACAAACAAAAATAATAAAATGGTACTGCTTTCACTTAATCGCTATGAGTGCCAGAAGAGAGCAGTGAGATTAAGTTTTACTGAAAATGGATTTGAAATAAAAATATTATTGTTGGTAACGTAATTTTGTAAAGTTGTATTTGAATACCCCGAAATTCCCGAAAATAGAAATTAATTAACCACTCCAGCTATCATACTCTATTAATACATTTTTTCATCTTAATCTCCCGGGTATAGATTTTCTGCTTTATTTATTTTTTGTAATTTCTTCTTCTTCTTCTTCTTCTTCTTCTTCTTCTTCTTCTTCTTCTTCTTCTTCTTCTTCTTCTTCTTCTTCTTCTTCTTCTTCTTCTTCTTCTTCTTCTTCTTCTTCTTCTTCTTCTTCTTCTTCTTCTACTACTACTACTACTACTACTACTACTACTACTACTACTACTGCTACTACTACTACTACTGCTACTACTACTGCTACTACCACTACTACTACCACTACTACTACTACTACTACTACTACTACTAACACTACTACCACTACTACTACCACGACTACTACTACTAACACTACTACTACTACTACTACTACTACTACTACTACTATTACTACTTCTACTACTATACTACTGCTACTACTACTACTACTACTACAACTACTACTACTACTACTACTACTACTACTACTACTACTACTACTACTACTACTACTACTACTACTACTACTACTACTACTACTACTACTACTACTACTACTACTACTACTACTACTACTACTACGTCTCCTCCTCCACTTCATCCTATTCCTTCTCCTCCTCCACCTCCTCTTTTTTCCTCTTCTTCACTTTCATACGAAGAACATTCGCCTCTGCCTCTCAGACATTGAGATCACTCACTAAACTTACTCTCTGCACTGGCCCTATATTGAGTGTCTTCTGTCATCCTTCTCTGCAGAACGCTCGTGGGGTGAGGAGGTGGAGAAGTCGCTGCACATTCTAGTGAAGCTCGCCACCAACTGGGAGTGTGTACCGGCCATGCTGGACAATCTGCTGCCTTACCTGAGAGGTATCCTACCCTGCCTGGAGCTGGCCGAGGCGCCCAGTGTGGAGAAGTCCATAAACGAACTTTTCAACACACTGCTACAGGTAAGACCTAAACCAAATAATATTATGGCTAGTGAGTCTGACCAATATTATCTAGATAGAAATCGTTGAGTCTCACACAAGATTAAGACAAGATTAAGAGGAAGAATGAAGTAGAGTCTGAGAGATGGAGATTGAGTGGTATATATATATATATATATATATATATATATATATATATATATATATTAGAGATAGAGAGAGAGAGATAGAAGCAGAGGGAGATAAAGAGTGAGAGAAAGGAAGAAGAAGAAAAACCATGAATATATTCATTATTAATTTTCTACGAAGGCTTTTCACATGGCTGGATACAGACTGTCAAGGACCCCAAACTTTGTCCTGCTTGGTGTTGATATTGAGATAACTTTCCCGTGCTGTTCTTCTCTAACTTCTCTCTCTTTTCACTGTAATTCACCCAGCGGATCTACCGTATTCCTCATGAGGACCGCCGGAGTTGGTCTTATTTCATACGTTTGCTATGAGATCTTTAGGGATTAACTCATCGCTTCGAGTCACACCATCCTCGACCTATAATTAATGGTTTTTCCTTTTATCTCCCAATTCCTATGCTGTCGTTCAAAGATAATCCGATGTTTTTCTATACTTTCATGTCGTGGTTATCATTTAGAGGAAATTTTTATTCAAATTCTATCTTCTCTCAAAAGGTTTTTAATCAACATCTTACCTACTTGGTACACAAGTAAAGTGGCGAATAAAAGATAGACGTAGGTAGTTAGCCACTATAAGCAGAGGCAAATTAGCCAAAACAATACTATGTGTTACAAGTTTTTGTTTTTCTCTAAACCTGAAAAAACGCAGAATTACTTCTCTTTGTTTTGCACGACAGAATGTCTCATTCCAATATGCCTCTTTAAGGTTTTGGTCTGAAATCAACAACAGCGACTACGGGAGAATTTTTCCTTGCCACTTTGTCAGATCAGCTTTCTGAGGCAGTGATAGTTTCTGTTCTTCCCTTCTATACTTTCTACCTTCCATGTTCAGTCTTCAGATAATACCTTTCATGAACTTTGAGTAAAAAGAAATTGAAGTATTCATGAGACAATTTGAATTCTGACTCGATATGTGAAACAGGACAGGCATATTGCATTTCGCAAATGTATTGATTTTCACAAATTTATAGCAGGCCTAGTTTCTTTCTCATCTTTGAAACAACAGAAAACAAAAAAAAAATTGCTTAAAAAATAAAGAGGTAACAAAATGATTCGGTATAATGAATGAAATATCTTTGGCTTAATGAAATGAGAGAAATAAAATATTTAAATTGAATCATTGTTAACCCAAGCTCATTGTCTGCTTGCTCTTCCGCTTTCAGCATTATATTGAAAGACAAATGATATGCTTGTATTCTGGTAATAATTTAAATCCAGCGCTAACAGGGAAATTTTCGGATTTGATTTAGAACAAAAAAAATACCTGGTAAAATGAATAATTTGAATGAAGTTCAATTACAGTGTGAATGATTACCGAACTTTCTTGTTGAGCGTTGGAAAAAAAAGTAAAAAAAAAGAAAAAGATGGAACTAGACAAGGCAAGGAGAAGAGGAGGGAGGCCTTAAGATATCTTCCAATGTCACTGCGGCTCGAAGTACGAGCATGATTTGGACTGGAAGCCTCGCCATTATGGATATCAGGGACATTGCATATATATTGTCCGAGGAGAGGATCATCAATGTCTGTTTTACTGAAGTTCAATACCGGCGTCATCATCAGTTTTGTCAACGCTACAGAAGCAAACATCAACCAAGCAAAGAGACGGCGAATGTCGGTCGAGGCAGAATCAAGCTAAACCGAGTCCACAAAACCAAGCCGCAATGGTGGAATGGTATGGGTGAAAATTTAAATTGAGTCGTTTAAAAATTCACAATTCGAGAAATCCTTCTTCAAGCGCATTGTCTGCTTGTCCCTCCGCCTTGAGCATTATAATTGAAAGACAAAAGATTACGTCAGTATTGCTAATAATAGTCTAAATCCAGCGCTAAACAGCAAAACTATCATAATATTTGATTTAAAACAAAAAAAAAACCGGTAAAATGAATTATTTGAATAAAGTCCAATCACTGTGTGGACGATTTTTACCGATTTTAATTGCTGAGCGTGAAAAAAAAAAAAGGGGTGGGGGTGGGGGTGGGGGGGAGATGGAACTAGACAGGCAGGGCAAGGAGGAGAGAGACCTTAAGCTAAATAACTTCGAATGTCACTCCGGCTCGAAGTCCGAGCTTGATTTGGACTGGAAGCCTCGCCATTATGGATACCAGGGACATTACATAAAAAGTCTAGGAAAGAATCAAAAGTATTGATATCGACGTGACCATAAGTTCTGTTAACGCTATAGAAACAAACATACACCAAACAAAAAGATGAAGCTAAACCGAGTCCACAATACCAAGCCGCAATGTGGTGGAGTGTTGTGAAACTTGAAATTATACAAAACGCCAGCGACAAAACGGTTTTTAGCCTCTTCGTCTACGCCTAAACGTCGGCATTAATTTTATCCCGGAAAAACGCTGATCAAAGGCTGAATAGCTCATTTCGTGCTCAATAGACAACAGCATTGTGACTGCTGTAGAATACAAGTATTTTGCTTGCTTAGACCATGTTAGGGAGACAATTAGAAGAGTCTGCTGTGTTTGCCAGACCTTGGGGGAGGCGGAGGCAGCGAAGAGTTGCCTCCCTGCCCAGAATAGTATCTTATACAAGGAGGTTACGTTCACAAATCGATTTCAGCGTCTCAGTCCGTGGGATGAATACGGGATATGACTAGAGAAGCAAGAGGGTGGTAAACAGTAGGTACACCCGATAGATGGAATGCCCGATGTTCTGACGCGAATCCTGGCTTTGGCCTCTAGGAAGAGCGCTTATAAAATGGTGATTGCGTTCCTCTCTCTCTCTCTCTCTCTCTCTCTCTCTCTCTCTCTCTCTCTCTCTCTCTCTCTCTCTCTCTCTCTCTCTCTCTCTCTCTCTCTCTCTCTCTCTCTCTCTCTCTCTCTCTCTCTCTCTCTCTCTCTCTCTCTCTCTCTCTCTCTCTCTTCCCTTCTATCTAGCTAGCTAGCTATCTATAATCTAATGTACATTTTTTTCTTTCTCTATCCTTTCCCTTCTCTCCCTTTCTTTAAATATTCCCCTCTTCCTATCTATCTCTAGCTGCTTTTCTTACTATCTTTCTCTTTCTCTATATATCGATATCTCTATCTGTTCTATATTGTGTATCTTTGTTTTATCATGTCACCTATCTTTTTTTTTACTTGCAATAATCTCTACACACCTTTTTCCCTTTTTTACCATCTAAATTTTCGTTTTTCTTTCATTCTTCTCAATTTCTTTCTTAAGGATTTGTTTGTTCCTTTTTAATGTTTTATTTATTTTATGTGGTTTAGTTTTTTGTTCAATAAGCCCGTAACTTAAACAAGTAAAAGTTGCTATAATGTCATTGTAACAGCAGAAAAGAAAAACATTTATTGTTTTTGTTTATGCGAGAAGGTTGAAAATATTTTGAAGATTTAAACACGAAGGATACAACCAAGCGTTTGAAACTGCAAGACATTCTAAAAGTTGCCAATTTAAAAATTTCAAAAATTTTAGTTTAAATTCGATAAGCCATTTTTTTTTTTCAAAATATCAGAGTTAGTAATTTATTACAAGTAGAAAAAAATGTTCATTTATATTTAGAAACGTTAGCTTTTCAAAGACATGAATATCAAACAATGAGCCTGATTCTTTTTCCACAATATCGGAGCTAGTCGTTTCTGCCAATTTGAAAGAAAAATATTCGTTTCAGTTTTATTGATGGTAGCTTTTTAAGAGAGAAATAGTATAAAAAAAATTACATGAATGTGAATAAATCGGAAATTTTCATCTCTGTATCCGGAGAGCAGCAGAACAAGTATCATTATTCTTAGATTAATTACATGGATCAGACATTTTGAATTGTTAAATTGGAAACGCTATGTTCATCAAATGTGCTAATTTTTTTTTCAATTTTGTGAATGCTGTACATTTCTTATTGCAAATCCTTGTTCTTCTAAACTTAGGTGTTCCTTTCATTTTGAACATCCAGTCTTTAATATGCTGCTCTCACTCAGGAAAAAAGCAAGGAAAACCTTTCATTATGTTCAGGTGTTTTAAATTTGTATAAAAATGTGCAAACTTATACATAACTTTGTCTATTTTTTCTGTTTTGCACTTCATAATAGTATAAAATATGCTGAGTAGCAAACATTATAATATATACTGCAAGTAATTTATATTTACCTTGATTAAACCTGAAGAAATTAATACAAAAGAGATAAAAAATAAAATACCCTCCACACCCCCCACACACACATACACTCACACCTTTTCCTGCCCCCCCCCCCCCCCCCCCCATCTATCTCTCCGCATGATAAAAAAAATATAAATAGAATAAGCTTGAAATGTATAAATATACGATCATATGGCGATAATAAAAAAAATTGTAATCAAATAAGTTTCCCACCTTACCATGCCTCTCTTCGGAACGACTTTCACTTGTTCAAGGTTTCTGTAAATCTTGTAGGGAATATTTTTACAAATTTGTCGGACCGGGGCTGCCGTGACAAAATCTATAGAACAGTTTCAAAAAAGATGCCAAGTTAGTGCCGCTAGAATGGTAGGGGGCAAAAAAAAAAAAAGAAAGTGAGACCATGTAACAACCTATACATACCATCACAATCCATTCATTTTAATGGGGAAAACACTTTTGAATATGAATACATATAGAATTAAAAGGTATTGCGGGGGAAAATTTTTGAATATGAAAACATCTAGAATTAAAAGATATGGCGTGAAAAAATTTTTGAATATGAAAACATCTGGAATCAAAAACTATTGTGAATGAGCTTTCGGTGCTGTTGTACCTTAAATCTGGGATAACCTACCGCAGCAACTTAGTGAAAGAAATTTAGAAAAGACTTTTAAAAAAACCTAACACAAACGCATGTATACCCCCACTTTACTTAGATCAATGTAAAACCATGTTGTTCTTTTAAGTCTTAAACCTATTGTTCGAACGTTTTTTGTCATAATGTAATAATTATTGTTCAAAGTCATTTTGTTGATGACTAAGATTTTAAAGAGTAAAAGTGCTCTGAGCTATAGTAGTAGTAGTAGTAGTAGTAGTAGTAGTAGTAGTAGTAGTAGTAGTAGTAGTAGTAGTAGTAG
>JAWDGP010000750.1:3162500-3182500 GCA_033675545.1 Elysia crispata | reverse complement strand
TACGCCGTCGGTCTGTCTGTCTCTCTTTTTTTTTTTTTTTTTTTTGCTGAGTTGAATTTTTTTCGATTCCTTTAATATTTCATTGCACTGGACGTCGGAGTCAGCACTGTGCACTGACTTTGACGCCGGGTTATTTGGAGTTCTCACGAAGTCTCTCACGAAGTCTGTTTAATTTCCAGTGTGTAAACTTAGCGATCGGTCAAGGTTACCTTGGGATTCACTGTCTTTTGCATTTCCTGAAAGTGATCTATAATCTGGACTCTGCAGAGTGAATTCAGGTCAAACTTTCCGAAATTGATGGGTATTTCGGCCCGTTTAGCACAGGGCAGCTATAATAAGAGGCACAGATAAGATTATTGAAAAAAGAGGATGAAGAGGGAGACGGAGAGAGAGAGAGAGAGAGAGAGAGAGAGAGAGAGAGAGAGAGAGAGAGAGAGAGAGAGAGAGAGAGAGAGAGAGAGAGAGGGAGAGGGAGAGGCACGAAGTGAGGAAGCAAGGAATAAATTGTTTGTTTGTTTTTGGGGTTTTCTTTTTGTTTTGTTTTTTGTTTTGTTTTTTGTTTTTTGTGGGGGGTTTTTTGTTTTTTTTTTGTTTTGTTTTGTTTTTTGTTTTTTGTTTTTTTTTTTTTGGGGGGGGGGAATTATTGCATAGCAATTCGAGTTTTGAAGACTAGGTACGAAAACGATTTTGGAATCGGTGCCTCTTGTTATCATCATAATTTTTATACTATGTTGAAAGCTTGAATGTGAATGTTGTGGCGATACTGCAAAGTCGTTTTGTCAGAAACGAAAATTCCTTACTATAGTTAACAAAATGGTGAATGTTTGATAAAAATTAATAGTTTTTATTCTCCCGTTCAAACAACTTTATGTATCATTATGGATGTGTCTATTTTATTCCATTTTTTTTTTCTTCCCAGACATGTTTCTCCCAGCTGCATCACGACACCAGCCACGAGGCCAAACATTCCATTTTGTTAGAGCTGTCCAAACTGTTGCACGCCTCCCTGGAGCTGATGAGAGGGAAGCAGAGCCTTCATTTCACGGCTCTCTCCACCGTCAACCGCATCATGGATATCTGCATCGTGAACAAGAACTACGAGTTCGGCTCATCGCCACCTCATCAGCGAGGGGTAGAGGCCAGTGGAGAGGGCAGCCAAACCCACCCGGCAGCAGACCGGCACGAGTCCTCTACCACTGCTCAACCTCCGTCTTCGTCCACGTCTACAGGGCCGTGTGGTGGTGGTGGTGGTGGTGGTGGCGGTGGCGGTGGAGGAGGAGGAAATGGTGGGGGAGGGTCAGGGCCCGGGTTTTCATTTGGCAAGGCATCAACGAATGCATCCTTTAAAGGATCTCTGTCCTCGGGAGGGGGAGGTGTGGAAGGCGGAGCAGGCTACGTCAGGTTTCATAGCCACGCCCACCCGCACACTGGTCTCAACAGCCGTCTGACCGTGTCTGGTGATAAATACTCGTCTTCGACATATATGGGCGTGCCTAGTCCTTTAGGCCCCACCTCCCCTTGCTCGCCCTTATCGGGGTCCATACCACCCAGCTCACAAAGCTGCGGTGGTGGTGCCTTTGGATTCTCTGGCGCCTCAACGTCACAGCCCCAGCAGAGCAGCTCTTCCACCATCACGTATTCCTCAACGCTCAACCGCATCTCTTCCCTTCACAAACGGCGCACGAGCCAGGTGTCTCACGACCACCAACAGCAGCAACTACTCCAGCAACAACAACAGCAGCAGCAGCAAGGAGGAACGGCTGACGAGGATGAGTTTGGCCGTAGCGGCGGTCCAGCCGGGGCCATAGCAAAGACGCCTTTAGAAATCTTGCTGTCGCTAGATCCCAGCCAGATCGTGTCGTGCCTGCATAACAACATCACAATGCATAAAAGGATCATTGGAACCCGGCATAAGTGCACACCCAGCGTGAGGCAGAGGCACTGCACTCACCACTGCCTACAGATCCTGAGCGCGCGAGTTCTAACCATCATGTGTCACAGCGCGCACGTTCAGCACAAGTTGGTCACCAGGGGACACCTGAAGATGCTTGTAGAGGCTTTGGATCCTAACCATGACCCTGTGAGTATACATTATGTGTATTAGCAAATATAAAAAAGTTGAAGAGTTCTAATTGCGGTAGCCAATGATATCTCATACATTGCGAGAATTGTCTGTATTAATCGTGCGTTATTTCATATAAATCATTTATATTTTGAAAAAAAAAAAAAAAGATCAATAGTTTACCTTCATTTTTAAATTCTTTAAAAAGGCTAACAAAGTGGTCTTGTGTTTTGTTTTTCTTGTTTGTTTGTTGTTGTTGTTGTTGTTGTTGTTGTTGTTGTTGTTGTTGTTGTTATTGTTGTTGTTTCAACCAAAAATAGAGAACATCAATTATATAATGATCTAAACACAATTATCAAATAATTTCTATGTTATGTATGAAATGATTTCTATGTAATTTATACTCACCATACTATTTAAACTATCGCTTTTTCAAGAGGAATAATGAATAGCTTAATCATTTGAGTTAGGATGCATAAAATTCAACGGATCGATGAATACAAAAAAGCGTGAAAAAGTCTTTCATATGCTTCGTTAAAAGGTACGACGGCAAAGTAATATGGTTTGATTTTGTATTGCTTGAGAATTACATAAAATCATAAATAACGAACAAAATATAAATCAGAGGTTTGGGAGTATCTTAAAATAAATAAAGAGTTCAAACTGTATCAGTTGAAGTGATATGTACTTACATGGAAAATAACATAAAATCATAAATATGAACAAAATAAAAACAGGCGTTTGGGATTATCTTAAAATGAATAAAGAGTTCAAACTGTATCCGTTGAAATGATACAAGTAAGAAAAAGAAAAACAATTAACCAGAAGAAATAACTTGAGCACCATTCTTACTGTCTTAATACTATATATATATATATATAATTTATATCCATACATATATTGATATTGCAGTCAGATATTTTATTATTAATATTAACCTACTAAATTAGGTCATGAAATTAATTAAAAAATGAACACAATAACATTTGATCCGAACGTACTTTAAAGCCCGAGGTAGTGACCTAAATAATGGCAGTATTATGTTAACTAAGGCGAGATAATGATTTCGAAAGAGATTACACTCATCATGAAAGTTATCAGTCCTTGATTGGGCCAGTTCTAGTCCGAATGCTTCCCAAGGTCGTTCGGAGAGTTTGTACAAGATTGTGATCGGTTTAGTCGTGTAAAACGCATTTGAAATAATCATGTTAGAGTTGAGATTAATTTTCCGCATTCAGAGATATAAAAAGGTAGATTTTGGTAGGAATTAGATTTAGCATCTCTCTAGTTCGTCCAAATGAAATCAAAACCATGGTAAATAGTAATTCATTGCTATTTTTTTTAAATCAATGTTCTAACTGCCTTAACGGACATATTCGTCTCACTGCT
Organism: Elysia crispata; assembly: GCA_033675545.1. NCBI lineage: Eukaryota > Metazoa > Mollusca > Gastropoda > Plakobranchidae > Elysia > Elysia crispata. The sequence goes on along the minus strand of JAWDGP010000750.1, from coordinate 3,179,049 downwards.
TTGCAAGGGTTTGAAGCAGCAAACTCACAAAACAAGACAAACTTCTAGTACCAATTATATATAAATCATGGTTTTTGTAATAATCCTTTTTTTGTGTGTGTGAATACAAAGAAGACTTGAGTAAAAGAGGACGCAACCACGGCTCATTTGTTCACCGTGCAGGTGTTTTTAACATTTCACATTCTGTTAAGGTCAACTCTAAAGTGTCTTCTGTATTCTGAATGTTGTGCCAGGGTTTTAACATGTAGCCGTTGACTTTGTTTTCAAACATGGTCGTCATTATCAATGCATACAATCTTTATTCCTTCTACTATTTGCCTTTTTTTTCCTTTTTGTTCATCTCCATCTTCTTTTTCTGCTTTCTCTCTTCTTCTATTTCTTCTTCTTCTTCTCCTTCTTCTTCTTCTTCTTCTTCTTCTTCTTCTTCTTCTTCTTCTTCTTCTTCTTCTTCTTCTTCTTCTTCTTCTTCTTCTTCTTCTTCTTCTTCTTCTTCTTCTTCTTCTTCTTCTTCTTCTTCTTCTTCTTCTTCTTCTTCTTCTTCTTCTTCTTCTTCTTCTTCTTCTTCTTCTTCTTCTTCTTCTTCTTCTTCTTCTTCTTCTTCTTCTTCTTCTTCTTCTTCTTCTTCTTCTTCTTCTTATTATTATTATTATTATTATTATTATTATTATTATTATTATTATTATTAGTAGTAGTAGTAGTAGTAGTAGTAGTAGTAGTAGTAGTAGTATTATTATTATTAGTATTATTATTATTATTATTGTTGTTGTTGTTGTTGTTGTTGTTGTTGTTGTTGTTGTTGTTGTTGTTGTTGTTGTTACTATTATTATTGTTATTATTATTATTATTATAATCATCATCATCATTATTAAAACATACGCACAGTCAAAATTGAAAATTTCCTCAAAACATCGCATTTTTTTTTACTGCTTTTGGGAGGTATGCATTGCTTTTAAAATTGTATGACTTGTTGAAGAGATTGCTTTTCAATTTGATTGATACCAATACCGTAAGTTCTTTCGACGCGGAATGTATGCTAAACCAATTAATTTAAAAATGACATCATACAATATTTTTAACAGAAAGATGATAAAAATACAAAGAAAGCAGCCATACAGTTTTTGCTTTAAATACTGTTGCTTATATTGACAAAAAGACTTGTTTTTTGCACCAGAATTAAAAGGTTAAAGGTTAGCTCAGTGCCATCGATTTTTCTAAATGTAATGTTAATCCCAGCTCTTCTTGGGTGCAAAATCAAGATTTTGTGATCCCAAGTGCCGACAGCAAGAGATTACAATACCTGATGCTATTTTGAGTTTGAATCTTTTAAACTACACGATTTCCGTATATGCTTCAATTCTATCTAATCAGTCTTAGAACCTAATTTGTCGCAGTCCTTTGGGATTTTAACCTCAGAACTTGAGTTCCGAGGACCAGCTGTCAAATAAGAGGCTGACAATTCACCCAATACCTTGAACTACAAAGCCTTTAAGCCAATCCGATAGATTCGTTATTTTTTTTTTAAACCTAATTAAATCTCAGCATAAAACCATAAGATAGTAAAGCTGAAAAAGGAAAGCTTTAAAAATTCCCATCATTAAATAGGTAGGATAAAATCTTTAAGCTTTTACAGATTTAAGTGCGATTTTTTTTTTAAAATAATAGAACCGTTCTTACTCTTTCTTATAGATAAGTCTAAACCGTCGTGTGTAGGGTAACCTGGGGCAGGTTGTAACACGGGGTAAGTTGTAACAGACATGGCTTGGGGCGAAAATTTAGTTCTACACCGCCAAAACTTATTGGCCGAATGGTTTTTGCAACGAAGCTTCCCTCTCTGTATTTTGGCAGCCATTGCGTACGTTCGGAAAAAAGTTGTCTGCTGAACTCATTTTCAAGCACCGGTGAGTAATTTTATAGTTTCGACTAATATTTGTTCATGTACTAACAAATTGACTTAAACTTAACCCGTTTATAATTTTGTATGATTCTTTAAGCTTTTATCAATGGCATTCATAGGCATCTAGTCTGAAGGGTTGAATGGGAAGGGCATTTTACAATGAAAACAACAGGAACCATGGGTGGGGCAGGTTGTAACAGTACGCCGGGGGCACATTGTAACACTGTTACAACTTACCCCAGTTTAATTTATTCACATTTTTTGACGGTTGTAAGGGGGAAGTGTATTGATCATTATTTTGATTAGAGAATACTGCACAATGGCTTCTAAATTATGACTAAAACTAAGAATATAAAAGCACTATTTTGTAAACTAAACGCTTCCTTGTCGTTACTGTTATGGGATAGCTTTTTGTGACTGTAGGTTCTTGGCATATTTTCATTTTATGTTATCTTTTTATCTTTTACAGATTCGCAAAAATGGTGAGGAATTATCAAAGAAAAACTGAGCGAGCTGAAGTGCCACAGGAATTGTACAATATAGCAATGCAGGAGGTAGACAGTGGCAAAACCATTAGACAAGCTGCAAAGGACCATGGGCTTTGTCATGTGAGTCTGCATCGGAGGTTAAAGAAGCGGGAGCAGGGAGAGGCACCTTGCATGGGTTACAGCAAACATGCACAAGTTTTTAGCCAGCATCAGGAACAGGAACTTGCACGGTACGTGACCTGGTCTGCAGAACTACGCTACGGTCTGACACCTGTAGAAGTAAGGCAGCTTGCTTATCAGTGTGGAGAAAAGTTTGCTATCAGGATGCCCCCTTCATGGAGCGAGAACCGGCAAGCTGGAGAAGACTGGTTTTCTGGTTTTAGAGAGCGCTACCAGTTCTCACTTCGAAAAGCTGAGAATACCAGCTTAGGGCGAGCTATCGGCTTTAACAAACCAGCTGTCGACCTTTTCTTTGACAACTTGGAAAACGTTTTGTCTAGGCAGAACTTCGGGCCTCATCAAATATACAATGTCGATGAGACAGGTATGTCAACAGTTTCGAAGTCATCAAGAGTGGTGGCAAAAACGGGAACAAGGTCAGTAGGTCGAGTCGTGTCAGCCGAAAGGGGGACTCTGGTGACACTAGTCTGTGCCATAAATGCCATAGGGAATTCTGTACCTCCTATGTTCATTTTCCCGAGGAAGGCATACAGGGACCATTTTATCCGAGGAGGTCCACCTGGATCAATCGGAAGGGCAAATGGATCCGGTTGGATCAAAGAGGAGGATTGGCAGAGCTATGTGGAACATTTCATCAAATTCACAAGAGCCTCACAAGATTCTCCAATACTTCTAATTTTGGACAACCACGTGTCCCACTTGTCCATACCAGCCATCGACCTGTGCCGTGAACATAACATCACCCTCCTGTCACTTCCACCACATTGCTCACACAAGCTGCAGCCCCTAGACAGGGTGGTTTTACGGCCCGCTAAAGACCTATGTCACCAGTCGATGCCACGCTTGGACCAGGGAGAACCCAGGGAAATCCCTGAGCATCTACGATATCCCTGGCATTGCTGGCAGTGAGCTTCCCCGAGCTACGACGCAGCACAACTTGATTGAGTCTTTCGGGTGTACTGGAATATGGCCCATGAATCGGCACGTTTTTACAGACAGGGACTTCGCAGCCTCTTTGGTAACCGAGCGTCCGCTGATACCATCAGGCTCTTCATCAGATCCGAGTGGCCCACCTGCTGCCCCAGGACCGAGTGGCCCACCACCTTCTGCCCCAGGACCAAGTAGCCCACATGCTGCCCCAGGACCGAGTGGCCCACCACTGCTGCCCCAGGACCGAGTGGCCCACCTGCTGCCAAAGGTCCGAGTGGCCCACCTGCTGCCCCAGTTCCAAGTGGTCTGTCAACTGTCCCAGGTCCAAGTGGCCTGCCTAGTGCCCCAGGACCAAGTGGTCTGCCTGCTGGCCAATCAGCATCAACTCCTGCCACCCCGTCAAGATGTCCGACCAGCCAGGGCGCTTTCTCCCCAGAGCTGGTTATGCCCTTTCCTCAAGCAGTTAGGGCAGCTAATAATGGCAATGGTAACGACAGACGCAGGAGGAAAAGTGCCATCCTAACTGACAGTCCTGTCAAAAGACAGCTTGAATTGAACAAGGCCAAGAAGCCCAGAACATCGAGAACGGCGAGGTCAACTAATACCGGGCAGCCAAAGAGTCATAAGCGTGTAGGAAAAGCACAGCCTAGGAAACGACAAGCGTCACCAGTTTCCTCGTCTGACTCTGACGACGAAGAAGAGAATATCTGTTTGGTCTGCACCGAGCATTTTCATGACAGTCGTAGTGGAGAAAAATGGGTCCAGTGCTCTGGCTGTAACTTTTGGGCTCATGAAGACTGCACAGACATCGGATCCAGGACTCTTCTTTACATATGTCAGAACTGTCTATCTGATTAAAAAAATATCCTTTCTAACCTTTCAATCAGTATAAATATTCCTTCCTTTCACACAAAAATGACATTTTGGCTTATTTTAATGTTACGTTTAACTGTTACTATACTGTTTCAATGTTGCCCAGGGTCTGTTACAACATGCCCCAGTCATGGGGTAAGTTGTAACAGAGGGCAGAAGAGAAGACATGTGGCGTGGTTCGTAAAATAATGTTCCAAATTGTCTGAAACGTATTTTAAACGTGCGTGTCACTAGGCTTTCTGTATTTAACATAGTTGTAAACCCGCGCTTATGGTCTTTTAGAAAAAAGTGTTACAACTTGCCCCGGCTTACCCTACTGGGTTAAGTATGTGAAAGAACTTTAAATGATGAATCAGTCCTTGTGAATTTGTGACTTTCTCTCCCTCCCACATTTGTTCACTTTTTCAACCCCCTCTCTCCCATTCTCTGTTTCTTTCCGATTTTCTGTTGTTGGTGTCTTTTCCTCTTTTTTTTCAATATCACAGCTCACTGGATTAAAATGATTCGATTTTGGACAGAAGTAAAGGACACTCGCGTTTGTTTATTTCGCGTGGTATTTCTAAATTTAATTTCTGTGTTGTTGTTTTTTTTTTTAATTCTTAAGTTTAACACTGTGGAAAATTTTAGTACAGAAAAAAATCGATAGTCTGACTTTATTCGTAAGAGGAAACGTACGGTACGATGTTAATTGTCTGAAATCTATCTTGATCATTTAACCCTTCCGTTTTTATTTAGAAGTACTTTGGTTAGTAATTTCATCTATATGTATTTGCATATAACTATTTGGATATTTTAAATTTATTCTTTAGCTGTTTATAATTTATGAAGTTTAAATATTGCGACGCCTTGGACTATATCGAACGAGATAATCTCAACATGTGATAATATGATTATGATTAATTAAGTCTGAAACGAGTTTAAAATGTCTAAGGAGTAATAAAATTCTTAATTTGTTAATTTTGTCTCCTGCAAGAGATTACAAATGGCACTGTCACGTTTTAAGCCAAACCAGAAGCCACAAGTAAACCATCTTGAAAATTTCTTGGCTCTACGTTTTGTGGTTATCTAGGTCTAACATGACATGACTTCCAAGTCCATGTTTGTACTTGTAGATGCATTATCTAGTCAAGATAAAAATAAAGAAAACAGTCAAACAACGTTAGAGGCTGAGACAAGCAAAGCTAGTTCTAAGGATTTAAAGATGCAAGTGACTGTAAATAAAGATATAAATAGTATAGAAAAATTAACCCCAAATCTAAGTTTAGCTCGAGACCAACAAATAAGACGAAAGACGTGAAAACATAAAAACAGAATGGAATGAACAGGGATCGAACCTGCACCTCGATGCGGCACCCATCGCTTTCCCGAGATAAGACCAGGCACTTAACCACTAAGCCAACCACATCTACAAAAAAAATAGATGCTTCAGGAACAGTGATTTTCATGCTGGCTTGAATAGACTAAGAAGTTGAATCGCGAGAACTTCATTTCATCAATGATTGATATGTCAGAACATGTTACACCTAGCTGAAGCCTTTTTTACCGCCAAGGCCAAGAATAGTTACGAGTAATTAGAAATAGAGAATGTTCATTAACAAGATGAAAAGATTAAAATTAGAAATTCCATTCAAAAGAAATAAGTAAAGAGGACGAAATTAACTGAGGCATATTTGAGATATGAAAGACTGTTAAACAAGGTAAGGGTCTACAAGTAGCTTCTTCTGAAGTTATTTTGATCAAGGACATTCTCTCAATCTAATTCTCCTTCGTCTCTAGGGATTCCAGAGAAAATGAGAAAAGGCTTTGAAGGTGCAGGATAAAGAGCGAAATAGGAAACAATATAGAAAATCAACTAATTCTGAACTAACCTAAGATAGTTATAAAACCTCATCCGAAGGCTATGAGTTTACGCAAAAAAAAGTGCCTAAATGTGAATTGCCATGTGGAAATTCATATATTCATGATAATTAATGTTCATCTATCATGATTTATAAATAGGACTTGAATTTTATAAACTTAGCTCGCTATTCTTGTTGGAAGTAGAAATTTTGCTCTTATTATATTCAGTGTTCAGTCGCTACCACAGAAATGCTCAATGGCAGTTAGTAAAGTCAGATCTACTCTGCATTGTTTGAAACCAATAAAAAGTCTTTTCAAGTTTAAGTTTATCTCTCTTGAAAGCTTTGCTCTTTCTCCCTTTCTTTCTCTCTCTATCTTTCTCTCACTATATGTATGCTTATATACTAATCCATCGCTTCACATGTCACCATAATTATGTCTAAAACTTTGTTCATGTTCGTATTTCACACCTCTATAACTTCACACCCATTTGACATTCGACATTTCAAATTTTACTTTGATTACTATTCTTTACTTCCTGGCTTATCAGTAAAAATTCGAAGGCTCATCATGTTCGACAATTGAAATTGATTAGAAAAACCACCAAAGGGAATTAACTGTATCAAGAGGAACTAATCGCCTTTGAGAGGACATTGGTTTAATCTTCGTCATTGCACGCGCTATTTATGTCTTGCTAAAGCGCCTTTGGGCTATATAGGCCAATCTATACTACATGCGGGAAGAGACTAGGCTCGAATTTCTCTGTACCAGAGGCAATGATGTGAATTGGTTAATCATAGTTTACAGGGAATCGAAGCAAATTTATTAGTTTAGTTTATTCTTTTTAACCTTCTGTCCTCCTTTCCGTAGCAAATCAAATCAAACTTTTAGGTTTTTAAGTGCATCGCTCTAGCTTCATTCAAAACAATAACTTTACAACTATAAATAGGTGAAACTAGCATTGTATTTTGTTAAATCTAGGCCTAGATCTATAATGTAGTTGTGGGGCTTATGTCAACGCTGAGGAACTTTACACTTTTTTTTCATTCTACTTTAAAACTGATGGGTAAGTTCACTATTGTTACAAATCCAAAGCATTGAAAGCCTTCGTATTCGGGTGCTGTATTACAAGATTAAATCAAGATGCAGTTCTGGAGATATTTAAAAATATTTGATGATGAATGTTGGCTTGAAGCATTCCTTAATAAGTTCTAATGCTTCAGTGCGTTATCACCTGATGAAGCGAATAATAGGGAAATCATTTTAGTTTACGTGTTGAATTATTTTGTGCTTGTTTCGCACTTCGATCACAGTCATCTAGATCTAAGTTGTATTTTTTGTTTTGTTTTGTTTGGGATTTTTTTTTTTTTTTTTGTTTTGTTTGGGATTTTTTTTTTGTTTTTTTTTGTTGTTGTTTTTTTTTGTTTTTTGTTTTTGTTTTTTTGGGTTTTTTTTTACGTAAATCTGTGTCTAATTCTTACTTGTGTGTCACACTTCGTCTTGTGGGATCCTTGGACAGCATAAAGTTATACCAGACAGCCGAAATCAATTGTCTCTATTTTTACTCGTATTATACTCGAAAATAATATTTGCTAGACATAATGGCCTTCTGATATACAAAAGTTGTCTGTGCTTACTGTACTGTCTGAGAAGTTAAAGCGTCGTAAATTTCATGTGTCGAGTAAAAGCTACGTTTTTCCTTGAATTATGCTTACATACCGAATTAAAGAACGTAATATTAAGTAATTTTTTAAACAATGTTGAATATTATGTAGGAGAGTGACAATAATTATTTTATTATGCTCCGTCCTATTTGCGTCTTTGTTTTGAAAAAAAAATGTAAATAAGTTACCACCTCAAAAGCTGTTTTCTTTCTTTTTCATTTTTCTATTGGGGGTGGAGGATGGGAGAGGGTGGGAAGGAAGGAGCAATTTTCATACTTTCACTTGAATGTATCCTCTCCGCAGGTTTTTTTTTTAATTATAAGAGTTTGTACTTTTTTCCTGAAGTATATAATTTTTAAAAAGATTTTATTGCACGAATCGCTTATCTATTAACTTATACACATGATGAGATATGAAGTGATCAGATTCGATGCTTAGATAAACATTTCAAGATGTAATCCTTCACCATTACAGGTTCTTCCGACCTTCGGTGAGGAATAAGTTTTTAATCTGTAGAATTTTGGCACTGACTCAACACAAAAAAGACATAAAATTAGAATACACTGCTTGAATAACTAATCTTTTGATTAGATTGCAATCATGCATTCTTTTCAATTCATTCCCCGATATATCATATTGTTTGACTGTTTTTTGTTTGTGGAAAGAGACCATGAGCAAAACCTGTAAAGGGAAGTCACCACTTATAATACGTAATTTATGAAAGAAAAAGTTCTTGAACCCTCGTTTATTTCCCTTCCGTCCGCAGCAACTCCTCTGTTTGTTACTACAAGCTCTAGCGTGTGTTGCTATGACACCGGCGTACCATGCCAGTCTGTCGGACGCAGATGTTGCGGACATGCTAATGCAGTTGTTGCTGCCGTCTGATGAGTGGTACTACACCAACCACAGCACCAAGTACGCGAAGTACGTGAAGTACCACGCAGCCCGCATCCTGGTCTACATGGGAATGTTCCACAAACTCGGCGGCCGAGTGGACATTTTTGACAGGCGACGTAAGTCGGGTTCTTACAATTTGTGTTTCTTTTCATAAAATTTAAGTAAGACAATAAAAAGGTAAAGAAGATGTCACGGGTGGTTCTAAACACGCTGGAAATAGTAGGCGACGTGCTCTGTCTCACAAAAGATGGCGCATACTGTAATTCGTGCTTTTGATTGTTAAAGCTTTTTAATATGATAGGAGTATTGACCACTGTTCGCCAATGACGAAGTTTTTTTTTTTGTTGGAAAACGATAAAATGAATTTTTTTTCTCCCTTTTGAAAGTCCTGGTTAATGGATACTAAAACCTTGTTAAAATGAATCGAGCTAAGGATTTGACTAGTAGTAGTAGTAGTAGTAGTAGTAGTAGTAGTAGTAGTAGTAGTAGTAGTAGTAGTAGTAGTAGTAGTAGTAGTAGTAGTAGTAGTAGTAGTAGTAGTAGTAGTAGTAGTAGTAGTAGTAGTAGTAGTAGTAGTAGTAGTAGTAGTAGTAGTAGTAGTAGTAGTAGTAGTAGTAGTAGTAGTAGTAGTAGTGGTAGTGGTAGTGGTAGTGGTAGTGGTAGTCTTTTTATTATGTTATTATTATAAGTAGTAGAAGTAGTAGTAGTAGTAGTAGCAGCAGCAGCAGCAGCAGCAGTAGCAGTAGCAGTAGCAGTAGTAGTAGGAGTAGCAGCAGCAGCAGCAGCAGTAGTAGTATTTTTACTTTTATTATTATTATTATTATTATTATTATTATTATTATTATTATTATTATTATTATTATTATTATTATTATTATTATTGTTGTTGTTGTTGTTGTTGTTGTTGTTGTTGTTGTTGTTGTTGTTGTTGTTGTTGTTGTTTTTGTTTTAACTGCTTTCAATGTAAAAATGTTTTTTAATTGTACAAAAGCTTCTTCGTGCTAATGTCTAAAAGAAAGCGGTAGAACAAGGAGGAAATTACTTTTCGCTTTACCACAGTTCATTGATGAATAAAAATGGCCTCGATAAAATCAACTATTCATTTGGGCTTGTAATGTTATCTTAATTGCCTTCAAGTTATTCCTTTATACAATGCTTAGTGATATCGGTTATCATAAGCAAACACTTTTCCGCCTGCTCTCTTATACTTGATCGCCGTAGATTGTTTCATAAAACCTGTGTATGTGATACCAGAACTTTTTTCAAGAGGAAAGAGATGCGATGTCTTGTTCTTGCAGAAAATCTTTAGTCGTCCTTTTTTTACGGGTTAAATTCTTATTTTACGTGATATTTATCAATAACGTTATAATAAAATATGTGTAAACTGAGCGGGAACACTGTCCGCCGTGTATCTTACACGGGACATAATAGAGTGAAACTTAAGCTTAAAGGAAAGTCATCCGTTTAATTTGGTTTATTTAAAGATATTCTGTAATATCTCGGATATTAATCATTTTTGTTATGGAGGGATGAAATTATTTAAAACGTTGATATTTTCTAACGAGTGAAAAAAAAATATTTCACCGGTTACTTCTCTCTCTCTCTCTCTCTCTCTCTCTCTCTCTCTCTCTCTCTCTCTCTCTCTCTCTCTCTCTCTCTCTCTCTCTCTCTGTCTCTCTGTCTCTCTCTCTCTTTCTCTCTATCTCTCTGTCCCTCTCTCTATCTCTACATCTATCCCTATCTCTATCTCTATCTCTCTGTCTCTCGCTCTCTATCTCTATCTCTATCTTTCTGTCTCTCTCTGTCTCTCTTTCACTCTCTGTCTGTCTGTCTGTCTGTCTGTCTGTCTGTCTCTCTCTCTCTCTCTCTCTCTCTCTCTCTCTCTCTCTCTCTTTCTCTTCCTCTCTCTCTGTCTCTGTCTCTCTCTCCAGCTTTTGCGGAGAATACCGCTAACTCGCTGCTACAAGTACACTCACCAGAGGACAGCTTTATAGAGCTGATGGCGATGGGAAAGATTGTCATGCTCAACAGCAGAGGTCATCTGGAGGCAGCGTCCATGGAAGGTCTCATTGCCGAAATCATTCAGGTAGGAGAGAAACAACAAGAAGCAACAGATTTTTGTTCATATTATGATTTTAGACATTCATGCAGCAATGTTGTTTTGTTGTGAAGTTTTGTTCATCTTTGACTGAATCCTTATATCTTCGTCACAACATAACACTTCGATTTTCCTCACTTACTCAATAATACAATAATACAGTGCAATATATGGGTTCGGAAAACTCCTGTAAACCTATATTTGACTAAATTTTATTCTATAACATCTTTACTCTGTGGCAAAATAATGGATGGTTTTAATAATGATAGCAACTGTAATTCATCTGTTTATAAAGTTAGTTGCCAGCTTCAACCTGGAAAATTTACGCATGGTGAAACGAGTTTTTTTGTCATGTCTAAGTCTCGATTTTAGCCGGTTCTTGGTGTCCTAGAAATCTTTTGTCGGTCATTGTAATTTCTAAACCTTTACAACAATGGTAAGAATGTTTTAACGTTGTTCCTTGAAGAAGTTATTACAAATTCAATACGTCTAACATTTATTTTTCACACAAATAGTGATCAGAAAAGAAAACAAAATTACTGCTAGCCATGAAAATCCTATTCTGCTATTTGGTTCACAAAGAAATAACGCCAAAAAGTATTTGTCTGGCCTACGCTCTGTATATATACACTCATAAACATAAGAATTGTATTTACAAAAGAGAAACTATAGACTTTGAATTTGTTTTCGTAGGATTTTCATTATGATCTAAACATGGTCCAAGCCAACACACATCAGATTTATTTACCATGTGTTTAGGGAGCTCAAAGTAATATTGGATGAAAAAAAAATTAAATGATTTGAGATGCAAATGAAATTATGAGTCTTCTTCTTGTTGTCTTTTATTATACAGTTATGAAAATACCAAAACTTCCAAAATAAATAGTTAGCTTATTTTTTTTAACTACAAATCTGTTTGTATCTCCTTTACAATATTCATTTTTATATAGGTTAAAATAAATGGACACCTTTAGGCTTTTTTGTGTCCAAAGATGCTAATACCCTTAAGTGCATAAAAGGATCTTCAAATAGATTAAAAAAGTACAGAATCAGCTGATTTCCCATATCACATGATCATGAATCTCTTGATCTGAGTATATGGTAAATGAAATATTTTGTTTCGCTATCGGCCTTACAAGATCCATATAATTATTTTTTTCTTCTCCATAATTGGGATTAAGCATCGTTTAGTGTACAGGGCGGGTTCCTTTTGTTATTTCTGTAATCTGAGTTACAAGTTACAAGTATACATTACATGTAAAAAAATCTGAAAAGAAGAGAAGGTCACTTTGATAGTGTTTTTGGCGAGCTCTTTTGGAGTTCTTACTCCATGTTTTTTTTTTTTTTTTTTGTATGACAAACAAACCTTTTACTTCTTATGTGCCTTTGTCTGTGTATTTGTCAATTTTCCTCTTTTCTGTCTTTTTTTTTAAATATTTTTCATTTGTATTTAAAAGTTTGTTTTAAATATTTTCTGACAAGTATGAATGCGTCCTCTTAGGACAATTTTCACCTCAGTGATCAAGGGGACTCATGCTCATGATTATTGATTATTCTTAATATAGGCTTTTTTTGCCCGCGAACGCACACTATGCAAAAAACGAGTCTTACAATAAATATTTTCAGTGCCATAAACCTCTCACTCCCTCCAAATGAGCTAAAGGTTGGTCATGTTACATTCTAATGTTTTAGTTATTAAGAGCAATGCACTTTCCTCAGTGACGACACTGCACAAAATTACCCGAGTTCTCTTTAAAGGTAGTAGATGTTGGGCGATTATGATGAAATAGTGTGAATAGATGATTGATTTCAAGACTAGTACCTTTTTTTTATGTTTATTGCCGTTTTGTTTTGTTTTCTCAAATTCTACATTCTTACTTACAACGACTGGGTCCTTCCTAAAAATCCATTGTCAAACCAATATTAATCCCGTAATTTCTAATTCTAACTTTATCCATTCTGTATTACAGGAAGCCGCTACAGAGGAACGCGAGTGTCAGACGCCATTAATCCGCTTCAGCGGTTCTCAAACCAGCTTGACCGATCTACTAGAGCCACCCGAAGCCGCAGCAGCAGCTAGCACTGGCCATCATCTTCACCGACCTTCCATGGTCTCACCTCTAATCTCGCCTTCTAGCTCCATGGAGTTTGTCAAGTCAGTCAACAAGCAATCTGTGCGGGAATATTTCCTTACAGGGCTTCCAATGGTGGTCCATCCAGTGATTGTGCTACGGCTGCTATCCCATCGCTTGTTTGGAAACATGATCCGCCGCAAGACGTTGTACTCCGATGCCAAGTTAAAACCTCCTAAGGTAGATAAGGTCGATTCTTGCCCACCCAGAAAGCAAGATTCGGCTGAGCATAAAGATCACGACATGCATTATGGCGCAGCATTTATCACCAGCGAATCTTCCACTTCGTATTCGTCGCGTGCGATTCAAAGAGAACATCGAGGAGGGGCTCAGCAACAGCAATACCAACAGCAGAATCTTCACGCCGCCATTGAAAGCTCAAGCCCGCCCTCAAAGAGAGTGGTGACGGTGCCAGAGCTAAATACTGCGGCCAAGTTAGAAGCAGAGCAGCGCCAGGTTCCGGGAAAGAAAAAACCGTGTCTTCGTGTGATGATATCGGACTCCGGGATAGATGAAGAGGAAGGACACATTCACGATTTAGATGACAGGGACTTTGAGAAAGCACCCGTCACGAGAACGTCAAGTGGTGGCGTCGTGGGCAGTAGCAATTTCTACACTCAGAATAAAAATGGAACAACGACAAGGCTTGCTCTTCGCGCTATCGGGGAAAGTTTGGTGACTCCTCTTGATCTAGATATAAAATCAAAAAATAAGGAAGGAGCTGCGAGCTCAAGTCACGTGAGCCCACCGGCTGACACGCAGGAGATCCTTGCCTTCGACATTCCGACCAAACAAAAGAAGCTGTTCCGATGGCCCAGCAAGAAACGCCTGTACAAATCTCAGGCCAATGTCCAGATAGTGCACCAGGACAGTTTCGTCAGTGGTGGTGGACAAGTTACCTCGGGAACCCCCAGTGAAGCGTCCACGCCAGAGGTCGATATTGTTGCATTCCAGCGGGAGCTCATCAATCTGCCTACGTTTGTGATGGAGACTCCACAGATTGAGGGCTCGCCTGTTTTTATACGATCGAGCTCAGTGCCTGAGAATCTGGCCTCACGCCATCGCTCGAATATCATCAACAGCTCCACGGGACAACTCCACGTCCACACGGACATAGCTGATGTGAAGCACAGCCCGACCAGGCCCTCTTTTATCTTTCCGTCTCCGACACACGGGCGCACAAATTCCTCGGGTATCAAAGCGGGTTCCATGGTGACAATTACCACCACTGACGTTGGTGGAGGCAATGAACGGGTTCTCCATAGTCCATTGGCTTCATCGCATGTTCGTTCTTCCGTGTCTTCTTCCGTGCTTCCAGGTGGTTCCCAAAGAACTCGCAGCATCTGCGGGCAGAACAGCGACCCCCTCTCAAACATATCAAGACCTTCAAAGTCAAGTGCTTTTACTTTTAGCGGCAATGCTATGACCGCATTAGACAACGGCGCCACATCAGGCGAGACAGCATCTGCAGCAGCAGCAGCAGCGGCGGCGGCCTCGGAGACTACAATCACTGTCCGCTTTGAGGCGCCTTCATCCCCCAACCCGTCCACATCTAGCCAAAGCCCTCAAACCCACTTTGACTTTCCCAACATCCCACCGTCCTCGAGTTTCTCTAACCACCTGAGCGTCCGGCCCGAGTACTCAGCAGCTGTTAGCCTTGCCCCTCTCTCGCAGCCCCAGCAGCATGTCTCGTCCTCCACCCCAGCGTTACACTCCTTGGAGGGCAGGACCTCGCTGGTGGGGAATTCCCTCCACGCCACGCCCATGGCCACACCAAGCAACGAGATTCCCCTGCAGCATAGAGGTGTGCTGAGAGTGATAGAGGCCTGGACCAAGATCTGCCAGACAGACCTGGAGGGGAACTCGCTCATGGCGCTTGAGACCCGCGAGTTTCTCAAAAGGTTATCCGCCATGGGTCACGAGTATAAGATATGGTGTCAACGCTTCGGGACCAACCTACGGCTGGAGGTGAGACTTTGAGAACAACAAATTTTGGTTTTTCTTATTCTTATCACATGAGTATGTGGAGGAAAGTATATTAATCTATTGTTATTGCTGTTTCCCTAAATATATAACGAAACGCATGTAATATTTACTTAGTTTTTAAAACATCCATGAAAATCAATTTGTGAAACAGAATGAGAGTATGAATAGGAATATATAGTCTGAAACTCGAATCAATATCAAATGGAAGGAGGATGGAGTGAAAGGAGACGGAAAAGCCTAATTATTTTTTTTTCATTTCCTAACGTAAATTGAACCATATCACTTCCACAGGAATGCATCGCTGCCGAAAAAGCAACGGAGTCCAAGGAGGATAGTGGATCCATTAATATACAATATAAAAAGGTAAGATTCGGAAAACAATTTCTCCGTGTGTCTTTGTCATGCACATAGATTATAATAGCGCAACCTGGTGCTGCAAAATTAACTCGATCTCATATAGATCGAGAGTATTGGTGTTGCACTGACAAGTGTATTGTCTACTTCAACGTATATATTACCCATAGGAAGTTCATCTTTGAGGTACTTCTGCCTCTAGGAACTCGGTGGAACATACTCAACTTTAGTCAAATATGCATCACTATAAGCATTGTATAGTTCCATTGAACGATGGGTGACCCAGGTAGATTTATTTTTGAAAGATAAAAACAGAGTTTAGAATAGGTCACAGGAAAAAATATTCATTAGAAACATTATGGAATGCAGGAAATGTTGTTAAGGACAACAGAGATAGCCAGTCAGAAAGACAGACTTGTAGGGCGACAGATATAATTATGAAGTTAAATAGAAGTCAGTTTAATTTTGGTTTTACTTTTTTCTTTGTTGGTGTTGTTGTTTATCTGTGTACGTGTTGTTATTTGTGGTGTTTTTGTTATTTTTTAAGGAGGAAGGGGAAGGAGTAACAATGGTATTTCGTCATTCACCTGTGTCTTTGCGATGCCCTGAATTTTGTTTTTCCAACATGAATTGATTTCTCTCTGATATAGCATATTCATACTCTCAAATTCCTTCAAAATTATTCACACTCCTTCATATTTACACTTGATTCTAAAGATGATAATTTTAATGCAAAGTTCTAAGTCTGTCAAGAATCATAAATATTAACTTCTTTCTTCACTGCTTGTTTTGGCGCAAGTTTTCTCTTTGTTGTAGGACACGAATTCATCGTGTCGAACACACAATTGAGTTGTTTTGTTGTTGGTTTTTTCTTTTCCAAGGATGGATTAATATTTTCCCTTAAAATTTTACCATTTGCTGTACAATTTTTCTCAGGCCCAATTTGTGTTAAGAAAGTGACCTTTAACAGTTACTTTATTTAAGCACAATATGATATACGTCCAGTAGAGTCAGTAGTGATACGACGTTTCGTTTTTGATTCGACAGGCGTGGAACAGAGTAAGAGATAGAGAGGCAGAGAGATAGGGAGAGAGAGTGGAGGGAGCGGAGGAGGGGGAGAAGAAGAAGAAGAAGAAGAAGAAGAAGAAGAAGAAGAAGAAGAAGAAGAAGAAGAAGAAGAAGAAGAAGAAGAAGAAGAAGAAGAAGAAGAAGAA
>JAWDGP010000750.1:3005000-3160000 GCA_033675545.1 Elysia crispata | reverse complement strand
GCAGAATGAAACTACGTCTATGATGCAGGAAACCATCGAAATAGATCTGGTTATCTACATATTGAAATATATTGATTTTTTTAGCAAGGCATAAAGAAATAGAAACTTGGGCGTTTATAGAAACCTACTGCGAATAAAAAATTGGCAAAATAGAAAAATACGGGCTGGGCTGGGTGTGTGTTTTTTTTTTTTTTTTTTTTTTTTTTTTTTTTTTTGGTTTCTTTAAAAATGCTGTGAGTTTAATTGTAAAACATAGTTCATTTTAAATGAGCAATGTGTATACCATATATAATTATACAATATAATGTATATGTTTGTGTGTATATTAATATATATATATATATATATAGAGAGAGAGAGAGAGAGAGAGAGAGAGAGAGAGAGAGAGAGAGAGAGAGAGAGAGAGAGAGAGAGAGAGAGAGAGAGAGAGAGAGAGAGAGTTATAGTTTTTGTAGCTATTGCTCTCAATTTCTCTTTACCACAAAACACAAAAGAACATTATAATACTTGACATGCTCACATAGCAAGACTGAAATTGGAAATCCTAAAGACAGGTCGATTAAAATTATTAATGTTTTTACTACTTCCTAAATCCATTTTTTAGCCTTTTGTAAATGAATGTAAAATACCGTCTTCGGCATTGGGGCCACAATTATTTTACACCAGGTGACCCAAGTTACAGCATTTTATTATGGAGCGGACATTTTAGTGGCTTGCCACATGCACACTCTTCAGGGATCCAGATATCTCTCTTTTTTTTTACGGGTGTGGCCTGGTGCTCAGGATAACATTAACACCACCGTCATGATTTTCCATGCGACACAATACCGCTCATTGTTTCCCAAGGAGGCAAAATGTTTTTACAGCATTTGCAATTCTATGGACCTGCCACATAATTAAGAAAAATTAATTGATATTGGACATTAGCTTATCCTGTAGTTTCTTTTAAAACGCTTAATAGAAGGTTATGAATTCCAGCAAAACGTACCGAAATGAATGAGCACTGCCTTGCGGGAATTCATATCTGCCTACGTGTTTAAATCATTACGATAATAATATTATCTTCATCGTAAAGATTTGAATTTTGCAAAAATAATTCTGTACTTTGCCCAATCTGTTTTTAGATCTTTTTAAACGCTTATCAGAAAGCTTTGAATCTTCGCATTAAGTACATTAAAGTGCACTGCCTTGCGGGAATTCCTAGCTGTTAATACTGAATGTTTTTAAAAATCTGGATTTTATAAAATTAGTTAACTGTTCTGTGCTTTTGATGGTTGTTGTTTTTTTTTTTTTTTTCCTTTCAACGACGGTTGAAGTTGATTGAGATAGTTATAATATGTGAATCAAAAGTTCATGTCTTTTGGGTTTTTTTATTTCATGAATAAATTTTGAAAAGTTCATAACACCTTTTTCCAAAAAAATCATATTTCCTTAAATGTTTAAACATTATTTTGTTTGGATCAAGTTGAGAAGTAGGACGGCGTAAATCTATATCAAGTAAAATCTATAATTTTCGGTTTAGCTTCATTATAAGTAACACAATAAAATGCCAATATAGTTCCCAAATTACGTTAAGCAGCTCGAACAATAATTATTGTGTAACAGTGGTTTACTTTTTTCGGGCTGCTTATCAGAATAATTTATATGAATAGCAATTATTATTATTATTTTCATCATCATCATCATCATCATCATCATCGTTTTTATTATTATCATTATTATTATTATTATCATTATTATAATTATTATTATCATCATCATCATCATCATCATCATCATCATCATCATCATCATCATCATCATCATCATCATCATCATCATCATCATCATTGTTATTATTATTATTATTATTATTATTATTATTATTATTATTATTATTATTATTATTATTATTATTATTATTATTATTATTATTATTATTATTATTATTATTATTATTATTATTGTGATGATGGTGATGATGATGATGATGACGATACTTCCGTACCTACCACCGTTGTTTGCTTGTTACTAGAATCTTCTTTCTGATGTTTGAACAATACAAGATAACCACACAGGTTTAGATCTACTCTTGCCTCTTTACATTTCCTTACTTTGCCCGTGTCGTTTAGAGCTACGTGTGGTTTAATTCCAAGCGGAAATGTTTTTCCGATGTAGAGAAGCAGATTTTTTTTCCCTTTGTGCACTTCAATATTTACATAGGCTTCATGGTTTTTCACTAAGTTGCCAAACATTATGGGTCCTTTAATCAATTAATGTATGTTTGTCTGTCTCTGTGTCTTTATGTCTTTATGTCTGTGTCTGTCTATCTGTCTATCTCGGACTATCTTTTTTGCTAGCTATGTACATATCTGCTTGCCTCTTTATCTGTCTGTCTATCTTTTTATCTAACAATCTATTTTTCTGTCTAACAAGCCAGATTCTTTTATCTACACTTTTCGCCATATCCATCTTTTTTTTTCTCTCTGTTTGTCTTTTTTCCCTCAAGACGAAACATGAAAGTGTATAAAAACGGTGTATAAAATTCTTGAATTGTTAGGTCAAGTTATTGGTCTAGTCCTATGTTTATTTATTTTTCTTTACCGTGCTCTGAATGTAAGCATCTATTATTCTCTTTCTCTTCATTCAAAGTTCTCTTTGAACACAAAATAACTTATAAAAACAGCGTGCAAAACTGTTATTCCTAAATATCACCTTTCTGTCCTCGTTTCTTTCCTTTTCTGTTTTTTTTTTTTTTTTCAATAGCAAAGCACAGTACAGAAAGCGAAAGGAAAAAATATACATATAAAAATAAGACAAAGCGCAAAAGATAAATAGGAAACTCGAGAGATAAACAGACCGAAACGGAGAGACAAATAAGGTGAAAGTTAGCGAGACAGCCAGTCAGACAGACACACTTGTAACTATATAGACATCCTCCCGAGTCCCACACGCTTTTCCGCTTGCTCTGCTTGGGTGACTTCAATCCCTCTTCATCATATCGAGCTAGATGATCCTTTTTTCTGATTTAATGTATTCGATGCACAGTTAAGGATTTGTATTTTATGCTTTACAGCATTGCAAATTACATAGTCATAAAGATATTTAGTGGCTATGTTTTTAATTATTTTGCACGGCCATTATTTTTTTCCTCTGATTCAACGCGTCGCCTTCATCTTTGGGCCTTGTGGGACTGACATCTAACATATTGCTGCCGTGCGTGATGCCGTGTAATAGCTGCTGAACACAGTTCCTTCTTCTTTTGTTTTATATATATTTTTTTTTTTTTTTTTTTTTTTGGTGTGGAGCGGAGACAATTATCATCATCATCATCATCATCATCATCATCATCATCATCATCATCATCATCATCATCATCATCATCATCGTCATCCTCATATTCATCATTATTAATACAAGGTTATCATTATTATTATTATTATTATTATTATTATTATTATTATTATTATTATTACTATCGTTGTTGTTGTTGTTGTTGTGAGTAGTAGTAGTAGTAGTAGTAGTAGTAGTAGTAGTAGTAGTAGTAGTAGTAGTAGTAGTAGTAGTAGTAGTACTAGCAGCAGCAGCAGCAGCACCAACAGCAGTATTTTTATTGTTATTGTTGTTGTTGTTGTTGCTGCTGCTGTTTTTGTTGTTTTGTTGTTACACTTTTGTACTTATTTATTCCTATGTATTAATATTGCCGTAGGACACAGAAATGAATTTGCACGAAACTGCAAGCGCTAGCACGGTGCTTTCAAATTCATCGGACAGAATCAAAACTATAAAAAGAAAATGTTAATGTTGCAACAAGAGTCACAAAATTGTATAGTATTGTATTATGCTACAAACACACTTCGTTTTCTTGTGTTACACATACGCTTTGTTAGTTAAACTTGAACAAAGTGCCATTTTTTTTTCTAATGTAAAAAGTTGCATGCCTCCGTGCATCCTTTAATACATAGACGCAGATAAGTTCCGTTCCCGAAGCTCTTCAACTGAATTATTATCGGTTTGTATGAAGTATGTCTATGGTCATATCTCTTCTAGACGTTTATATTCACCATATCCGTCCTGATAGAGTAAGATAGAGCAATGGCCTGTCTGTTTTTCCTTTCTAGGTCACGCATGGAATCTTTACTAAGTTGAAGTCGTAGATTGAGCGAGTCTTGTTTATTCTTGTTGTCAAGGAAACAAAAAAGAGGAAACAAAGGAGGGAAAAATATCATTACTAGTTGTGTTGTGTCAGAAATGTTACTTAAGCCATCGTCATCACTAACCGTAATGTTATTAGTTAAGAGCCACAAAGACAAAATATTTTACAAACACTTTTTTTCTGAGAAACTAACATTTTGGTCTCCGATATAATTATAGTAGCTTTAATGAATAAAAGCAACAAAGACAGGGAAGCTTGCAAAAAGCCGGCAGATCACTCACTCTCTCTCTCTCTCTCTCTCTCTCTCTCTCTCTCTCTCTCTCTCTCTCTCTCTCTCTCTCTCTCTTTCTTTCTCTCTCTGTCTCTGTCTCTCTTTCTCTGTCTCTCTTTCTCTGTCTCTCTCTCACTCTCTCTCTCTCTCTCTTTCTCTCTCTGTCTCTCTCTGTCTCTCTTTCTCTGTCTCTCTCTCACTCTCACTCTCTCTCTCTCTCTCTCTCTCTCTCTCTCTCTCTCTCTCTCTCTCTCTGTGAAATGGATTACTCTCGAAAGTGCTTGAAACAATAGCGTTCACGTATTTACGTGTTTTTCATCTATTTTTTTTCAAGTCACAAGACACAGTTTGACCCAAAACATATGAAGGAAAATAATGTTAAAGAAAGAGTAAATCAGTTGGTTTTTTTAAAATCAGAATCCTATCAACAATGCAGAATGTTTCACCCTGCAGACAGTGGCTATCTTAACCCGGTATTTAGATCTACCCAGCTACTGCTGGGCTAACCCCACGCTGAGTGTAAACAATACGCGGTTTCACCCCATGCGGCGTTCTTTCTCTCACCTCGAAGAAAGAAATTTTGTTTTTTTAATTTGTATTCCTTTTTTTATCCCCAGGTCACTATTACCTACTGTCTCAGAGAACTAAAAACTTAAAATAGCGTTTATTTGTTATAGATCTTATCGTTGTCATAATTCCTCTCTTTCCGAAACCCTTTTTAGTCATAGGCCATAAAAAATTGCTCATAATTATTTAGATCTTATGTTTACTGTAACAGTAGCGTTGATAAAATAAACATTTACTACCGCCTTAGTCTTATTATAGGCCTACCTACCTACCTCTCAATCCCAAATTGATCATAATTATTCAATCAACATTTATTACACATAATTTTTGCCGATGTTATAAACCTATAGACGTGGGAATGGGAGTTTTAACCTGTAAGGTAAAATGACTACAATTGCGTATCTATCTGTGCCGAATAGTTATCAATGGCTGGAAGATGTGACTAACACAGAAAACTAGTCTCCGCTAGCTGCGACTGCTAATGTTGAAGCTCTGAAGGTATAAAGTCGCGGTGCCCTATAACTAAAGTCGACAGGTAGGAAATTCGAAGTTTTCTTGTCGATATTTTGGTTCAAACGAAGCAGCTCGCTACTTGACATCCACAAGACGCTAGCGTCTGTGTCGTTTGAAGGGAAGTGGGAGGAAAAAGTATAAGGTGTGTGAGTGTGTGTTTGTATGTGGGGCGGGGGGAGGCTAGAGTTGGATAGGCGCTTTTGTTTTGAAGAACCGTTTTAGGAAACTTAAGTTGGACACAACATTATTTTTATTTTTTTCTCTCTCTCTCTCTCTCTCTCTCTCTCTCTCTCTCTCTCTCTCTCTCTCTCTCTCTCTCTCTCTCTCTCTCTCTCTCTCTCTCGTCTTCCTCCAGATCGCTCCCAATCTCACTCAGAACCAATCCTGAAAACTCTCCCAGCTTGTTGACAACAAAGGGCACTTCTGCGAGACGGAGGATCTAGCTGTTACCGAGGGGACCCGTTGTTAAAGTCCCGAATGCATAGGCCCCTAGCGGCGAAGTGTGGTTAACGGCAAGGCGTAAACGGGTCAGGCTCAGAGCCACGTTGGGTCAAAAATTAATTCTCAAATCTAGATCTAGATTAGATCTCCGGATCTGGAGCCGTGATACTTCGTCTGCCGCTTTTCTGAATTTCAATGCTGTGCTTATGCAGGGTGCGTGATATAAGGTATACGCTTACATATTATATCAGAGTTAGAATTATAACTTCCTTTTAGTTGTAAGTGTGCAAATGCTAGGTAATCATGATTAATCCCCCTGCATATTCGAAGGCAGGATTAAAATAATACGGCGAAGAATAAAGTTTAAGTGGACCGCACATAGATCGAGGGATTTATTCCGCTGGAGCCAAAATGGAGTTCCTTTAATTTTCCCTTTAGCTGTGTTTGATCATCTTTCGACCCGAAGTGTTACGCTCCATGAGCAAACACCGGTTGTCGCCCAAGCTTATCTGTCGCGGTTAGATTTTATAATATCACAAATGTCTGCAGAGGAGTTTCATTCTGTTCCCTTTCGTTTTTACAATTTTTTTTTTCAATTTCTTTCGTATTATTTCATTACAATTTTTTACTCTACTTGTTTAGGTCTTTCAGTCATATACAGACGTAGATCAAGTTTTAGTTTCTTTTATTTTGATGTGATATGTCACGGATCAAATAATTATTTCTATAAAAATGTGTTTGTGCTTGATCTTTCTTGCTCCATCTGGATATTGCAGATGATAACTGTTCGTAACATGGGTTTTTCTGGTTTACTGGGAAAGGTCTCTGTGAGCTTTCCAGCGTAATGATTAAACTAAAACCATCAATATTTTCATTAAACAAATGTGTCCGTCTCATCTGTCGTTGTTTGAATAGTTTAGCATAATCCGTTAGTGCTGTGAATTTTATTATTTCTATTTGTATTCCCGGATCGTCATGGCAAAGTTTGTGTATTGTTTTCATGTTCAAACGATTTCAAAACTTGCCGTTGAATATGAATTATATTAGCGTTTCAAGCTGTGCTACTATAGACAATATTGTTTCATCTCTCTTAAAGCAAATATTTCGCAGACAGATCACCAATGACGTGAATGTAATTCGTCTATAAACAGACGCGTTGCTAAACAGTGTTTAACTGATCAAGGAAGACACATTCTGGACATAAAGTAGTTCTTGCGACATAGCATATTGCTAGAGTGTGTTTGTTTGGAGGATGAGGTGGAGGAGAAGGAGGAGGAGGAGGAGGAGGAAGAGGTAAATCCTTTTTTTTTTCCGACATTATTAATGATTACAAATAGATCTGCCTTCAAGCTGCAGTAATAGTGGTTATAGTAGTAGCAGCAGCAGCAGCAGTAGTAGTAGCAGTAGTAGTAGTAGTAGTAGTAGTAGTAGTAGTAGTAGTAGTAGTAGTAGTAGTAGTAGTAGTAGTAGTAGCAGTAGTAGTAGCAGTAGTAGTAGTAGTAGTAGTAGTAGTAGTAGTAGTAGTAGTAGTAGTAGTAGTAGTAGTAGTAGTAGTAGTAGTAGTAGTAGTAGTAGTAGTAGTAGTAGTAGTAGTAGTAGTAGTAGTAGTAGTAGTAGTAGTAGTAGTAGTAGTAGTAGTAGTAGTAGTAGTAGTAGTAGTATGATATAGTAGCATCAGTTAGTAATAATGATATAAGTTGGACTTGTTATAATTTTCTTATTAGCGATAAAACATACCTCAAAGAATAATTAATCATTTAAAATAAATTAATGAATTCCAGAACATACAGCTGCCCTTACTTACCAATTTTAGGCATCCCTTTATGGTATCCTATGCACAGGCTAAGATTCTCAATAAACCTTGGTATTGCATTTTTAACCTATGAATCATTTGAAAAAGGCAGCGGAGAAAAATATCGAAATTGCGCAAAAAGAACTCACATTCGCGAGTGTCAAAACGGTTCACTTCAACAGATGTTTGAAAGGTGAAGCGTGATATATTGAAATGACACATGCATGATTTATCAGTCGGGAGAAAATATTTTTCAAGAACAAATAGGTTAACTTCTGTCGTCAAGTTCACGAAATAAAGAAAAAGAAAATAATGCTCTTTTATTAAAAAAAAAAAAAAAAAAAAGAATAAAATGAACTTAAAGCACAAGGGAAAAAATTCAAGCATTCATCTTTTTTAAAATAACGTGTTTTTTTTGTTTTTTGTTTGTTTTTTTTTATGTGAATTTGCTGTACGCGTTTCTTGGATGGATTTTTACCTGTTTACTTTAGTACCAGTGCAAGAACAGATTTTCCGCCTATACCTTAGAACTGAATACTCTTTTTTGCCAAGAACGCCTCTATTTATTTTCAGGAAATA
The DNA here is from genome assembly GCA_033675545.1 of Elysia crispata. Lineage (NCBI taxonomy): Eukaryota > Metazoa > Mollusca > Gastropoda > Plakobranchidae > Elysia > Elysia crispata. The sequence goes on along the minus strand of JAWDGP010000750.1, from coordinate 3,151,702 downwards.
AAATTAATTAATTTATTTTCCTTGTAAAAAAAATACGTCAGCACATTAATAGCGGTACCAAAACCATTAGAGGGAGATTTAATATGTTAAATCAGCGATTTATGTAAGCTTTTAAACGCTAATTAGAGGGCCAACGATTTCAGCAAGATGCCTAAGAACTGGTGTACTGCCTTGCGGAAATTCATTACCGAGCATCTATGGGATTATGAATGTATAAAACGGTCTATAAATAGGTTTGGATTTTATAAAATCAGCTAACTATTCTCATTGCCGAGAATCCTTGATGTTGATTAGTCTATCACTATTATTGACACAAGCGCCTCCTCCCCTTTTCTTTTTGGTTATCTTGCAAAGCTCATTTTTATGAGCTTGATGACTGGCGTTTAAAAAAGACGTTTTCAACCTGCTGACTAAGTTGCAACAAAAAAGACAGTGAAAAGCTTAGGCTGCCTTAAAGCTAAGGCGTATTTCAAAATTAATTTTAGCGCAAATTTTTTCCTCTATTTACTCCAAAGTTTCTTTGTAGGCATATAAATCCGATATTTCGGAGAGAAAGAGAGAGAGGAGAGAGAGAGAGAGAGAGAGAGAGAGAGAGAGAGAGAGAGAGAGAGAGAGAGAGAGAGAGAGAGAGAGAGAGAGAGAGAGAGAGAGAGGAAGTGCTTGAGCGTTGTAAAATAAAAAAAAGTATTTATTTTAATTCTCATAATTGACCAAGCCATTTTCCAAAATGCTGCCACTTTAGTTATTAACTGTATTTGGGGTCGATTAAGCTTAAGTTTTTGTCAAGGATACAAGATAAGCGTTAGACATCCTAGTTTATTGAACTTTCTGGAGTAGATTGGTTCATTGTAATTTTTAATGAACTTTTATCCTACTAATGATGGTGACATCAAAGCTTAATAAAAACTCAAAACTCCGCAATATTTTATGCTGTTCTACATTTCTCTTCAAAAGTATTCTGTGAATTCACTATTTATGTTTATAAAAGTGGGATGGGAGGAATTTATTCACTAGTTCTGAAAATGTTTGAACTGGAATGAAGGCTTTTTTTATCTTTATTCGTTGGCAACAACAACGCTGCTTTTCCATCCCTCTCCGCCCTCTTCCTCGCATTCTCTCCTGCTCTCTCTTTCTTACTCCATTCTCTGACTTTGTCTTTCTCTTATATCTGTTAATTTATCTCTCTTTCTTACTTATATCTTTTTGTTTCAAACGCATATATACACGCGCTATTTATATCTCTTCCCACTCTCTCACTCTTTCTCCATGTGTGTGTGTGTCTCTCTGTCTATCTTATCCATCTATCTATCCATCTATCTATCTATCTATCTATCTATCTATCTATCTATCTATCTATCTCTATCTCATTCTCGTATGTGCACTATCGTGAAGCCCCTCTCTGTCACATTCAATGCCATATTAGGGACTACTATGGACATGCTGATCCTTAGACTCATGTGACTGATTAGGTCTCCAAGCAAACATCGTCGGAGATAATCGGCTGGGACCAGTTCCAGTGGTAACTTTGGAAGATCTGGGTCTAAAGTCGACTTGTCTCATTTCCTCTACCAGCTGGACAGACGTAGGGGATTTTTATAGTATTCCGCCTAGACGTGTTATCATAGTTTGAAAGGTGTGAAACACCAAATGGGGCTTTGTCAACCTGTGGTTTTACACATTTAGAGCTTAAATCTTTACAGTTTGGCAAACACCCATTAAATGCAAAAAAGCGTTCAAGTACCGGTAGAATAAATTTATTCCAGCTTTAATACAAAAAATAATTGTTTCTTATGACTTTGGTGGAGAGTGTTTGCTAAAATTTATGTGAATATTTTTTTCACATCAGTTTTAAGGTTCCTTCAAATGTCATTTTTAAGTCCAATAGTGAGTAAGTAGATTCTATCTTGGAGTAAAACGCCTCTTCTATTTTTCCTCGGAATTGATTATCTTTCTTTTTCTTCAGTACCTAACCGAAATTGTAGTTTGAGGTTTTTATTTAACAGTGAAGTGTGTGAGGATTTCTTTTTTAATTAGACTATATTACCTTTGTGAATTTTCCTGTAAAACTCAAAAGATAGTTCATTTTCATTCACCGCAACGTTCATGTTGATTGCTGTTTTGATAAGAATTATCAAGATTCAATTTTTGGAGAAAGAAATAACCCTAATTTCCTTTGCTGTATCTTAATATTCGTTTATACAGCTGCATCTAGCACTGTGATATGACCCAACATATTTCGATTTTGTTCGTGTCTAGCTAGATCTGAACTCGAAATCTCTATTTTGGAACAGCTGTATTAAACAAATAGAACTATTGACTTTGCCCAGTGCGTGACAAAAACATTGAAGAGTTTTTCTGAAACATGCCGCTCTTAATGTTCGTTCGAAATTGTGTCGAATTTGGTGGATTAGATCCATGATGTTGGATTTGTAACATAAAAGTGACTTCTGAGTGGACCATTCATGAGGATAATTCACCCAATGGAAAAATTGACCGAGACACCGTCTCTTCAGGTAGGTCCTTGCGACTATTGATTTTTCTTCCTTGCTCTTCTAGCTCTTAGATACCCCTTTCAAGATGGGCTGGGCTTGTGAAATTTACCAAATCGATGATCGATAAATTAAAACTCGCTAGCTCATTCTGTTTCTATTACACATAAGAAAATTAGATGGTCTCGAAGTAAAACGCCAGACCCAAACTCTGCCTGGACCATTTCTTCGCAGGTTTGAAATTGACGATGTCGGTGTCTTATGATTACAGGTCTAGTTTGCCTGACGGAGGCATAGTTTCGCCTTCACGTAGAATAGCTATATCAGAACCAAAGTGAACTTGCTAAAAAATTAGAGCGATATACAAAATTAGTTGACATCTTTTCAATCAATGCTTTATACGGCGCTTCTAGTGAAAGCTGCTAGCATGTCCTATATATATATATATAGTTATAGGATAACGCTTTTAAAAGTTCTGCAGACATATTTATGATCTGTATTCAGCGTATTAGCTTTACATGCTACGTGCACGGCGTTACTTCGCCCTTCATGGTTGCCTGAGCTGGCATAAAAATGTTTAGCATAGCAATGCATGCAATTACTACTCAGTTGCTACAGAAATGCTGCCTGCTTCAGTGATGCTTCATTCAGAAAATGATTCTTGTTAGATCAAGTATGTCCAACTTCAACCACAGTAAGATAGCACCTTAAATGCATATTATTGATATAGTGTTAGGTTGAACAGAGAAAAGTCAGAATTTCAACTCATAAAAGGATAAAACTGTTTTACTTCTGTTGCCTTCGTTTGATAGTATATCAATTTTATCTCATTTGCAATGTTATATGCCTCATGAATTTTATACATTATTTACATTTTAATTTTAAAAAAAAACTTTGAAAGAACAATGAAGAAATAATCTGGATCCTTTTTTTCTTTCATCCTCTCCTATACAAGCGACCTAAATATACCACGAGCAGAGATGCTAATAATGAACTTAACAACAATTTGTAGTAGTAGAAGAAGAAGTAGTAGTAGTAGTAGTAGTAGTAGTAGTAGTAGTAGCAGCAGCAGCAGCAGCAGCAGCAGCAGCAGTAGTAGTAGTAGTAGTAGTAGTAGTAGTAGTAGTAGTAGTAGTAGTAGTAGTAGTAGTAGTAGTAGTAGTAGTAGTAGTAGTAGTAGTAGTAGTAGTAGTAGTAGTAGTAGTAGTAGTAGTAGTAGTAGTAGTAGTAGTAGTAGTAGCTGTAGCAGCAGCAGCAGCAGTAACAGTAACACTTTATTGTTTAAATATCATTTACTTTTAGTTATTCTCTGCTGAAATGACTTTTATGTTACTATTACTAATGTTTAAAGAAGCACCGTTAAAATTATGGACTGTTCCGATTCAGAGGAAGTTGGCCTCTAGTTTCACTGCTATCGGCGTCTGCATCGTTCTGTATTGATAAGACACAGCAGCTGCCGTTGTAAGTATCGATTATATGGAACAAGCACCTCTGGTTATAAGCTTTAAATGCACTCGAAGTTTTGGCTTTGACCTTCTCCCCCTTGCTTTTATGAGTAGAAAAATAATTTGAACTTACAAAACAGCAAAGTTCAATGTTCGACTGTAAATGGTCGTCCCGAAACAAATATTATGACTTACATTCGACTTTTTAGTCGATTAGATCGCAATGAAGTCATAGATTTTTACATATCGAGGTCATTGAGTTGCTTTAATGCGGAAAGTCAACGGTGTTTTTGCGACTTTAAAGTAGTGTACCACACCCTTTTATTGCACATGAAAATATTAACGGCTCGCAACATTTTGACAATCTACAGGTTTTTCAGTTTTATTACTTAGACGTTGTTTCTCTTTGTGTTGGAATGCGTCGTCATTTATTTTCTTACCCACTGCATAACTGTTCATTACTGGATATCCACACTCTTGCTAAGGAGTGTTTATTTCTTTCTGCGAGAAATAATTAAAAGGAAGCAGCAAAATGATTTTTAAAAGTGTAAGTACTATTTTCACTCTACACTTTTTCTTTTACTTTTTCAATCTCTGTGTAACTGCCTGTCTGTCTATGCTAGTGTGTGCTATCTTTATCTATCTATCTATCTATCTATCTATCTATCTATCTATCTATCTATCTATCTATCTTTTTATCTATCTATCTATCTTTTTTATCTACCTGTCTATCTTTTTATCTATCTAAATATCTATCTATTTATTTATCAATCTATTTTCTATCTATCTATCCATCTTTATATCTATCTATCTATCTATTTTTTATCTATATATCTATCTATCTTTTTTATCTATCTATTTATCTATCTATCTATCTATCTATCTATCTATCTATCTATCTATCTATCTATCTATCTTTTTTTTATCTATCTATCTTCCTTCTCTTTTCCCTTGCCTCGCCTTCCGACTTTCTAGTTCTTTCTATTTTTTCCCTTTCATTTTATCTATTCATCTATCAATCTCTCTCTCTCTCTCTCTCTCTCTCTCTCTCTCTCTCTCTCTCTCTCTCTCTCTCTCTCTCTCTCTCTCTCTCTCTCTCTCTCTCTCTCTCTCTCTCTCTCTCTCTCTCTCTCTCTCTCTCTCTCTCTCTCTCTCTCTCTCTCTGTCTCTCTCTCTTTATATCTCATCTTTATGTCTCATTTTGTCTACATCTTTCTTCCTTACTAAACCTCATCTTTATATCTCTTTTTGTCTTTACTTTTTCTTCTTCATTAAATCTCATCGTTATCCCTTTCTTGTGTACATTTCCCTTCTCTTCAAATCTCTTTTAATGTAATACTTTGTACGTTTTATAAAAGTCACGCTTCATGCTTCATTTTTAGGAACGCCTCTCGTACAAAAAAAAACAAACTTTATTATATCACCATTATAGAACATCAAATTGTTACCATCGTGTTTATCTAGTTTTAATTCAAATTTCATTGATAAATTATCGAGGTTTTTTTGTAACCTTTATAGACTTTGTTAGAAATAGTCACTTCCGACATATTCAAGGGGTTGTCGGAAAAAAGAACTCTTCTGTTGAGTCGATATATTCAATTTAATACAAAAAAACTTTATTCTGGCTTTTAACTGGTGAATTTTGTTTCATAGCTTATATCGTGATAGGATGGCATTGCTGTTTTCGTTGTTTTCTTACCTATAGGTGAGGTTTTGTAGTTTCGGCAACAACATAAGCAATGTCGGTTTGGAACCTTTAAAACATTTTTTTCTACATAAATTTTGCTCTTTTTTCCCACAACTTGAAAGAGCAGTGCAAAGAGAGCAACACCGAAAAAAATTAGGAGACACAGGCCGGAGACACAGAGCGATAGCTAAAAAAATAAGTTTAATTTTTTGTAATTGCTTCGTAGCATCATTTTTTACCATTTGAATATAAAGACACCCATTTTAACAGGTAATTCATAAATTTGACCTATTCGATATTCACTTAAAGGTAAAGCATTGTTACTTTTACATATAATAATTTTTCATTAAATTGTTATTTTTTCTGCGTTAGTAAACTTTTTGTTCATTAATACTGCGATACTAGTTCGAAACTGTTTAGCATTCCTGAAAAATCTCTTAGAAAAAGATGTCTATACAATGAAGCTGGAAACCTAAGAATTGCATGTCATACTATTAATTCACTATTTTGACGACCAATTTAATATTCTTGCCAAATACCCTATGGCCGAGTATTTTAATTGTGAAAGCTCTTTCGCATTATTTTTAAATCAATTATCTTCCATACATCTTCAAAAGTTCACATGTTTCATTCTGTCTTTTTGACTTCAGAAACGAGTAGTAGGATTAGGAAATCCGCTTATTTTAAGTTTGAGTGTAGATGAAAAAGTGAGAATTCATTTTCATGTCTTCTTTTTTATATAGGCTTTCTGTTGAGCATTGGAATAATTACGGTTTCCATAGGGAAGTAAATTTACTTTATCTGCACCTCTCATTATAAAACCTGACAACGCCGTATTCGAAGAAGAACCTGGAGTAGTTTCCATGTCTTAAAAACTAATTATTATGTGATGGTGAGCTCTTCATCTTGTTTCTTTTTTAAAACCTTGATTTTACATCATACGCTAAGTTAATCGAAGTTTCCTGTATGCAATGAAAAAAATGATTTCATTGGCTCATAGAACGGTAAAACAATATATTATCCAAGGACCATTAAAGCCATACTAAGTTTTAGGTAAAAGACATACTCTAATTTCCTTGCGCTCAGTTCGATTTAATCCTTAAAATATTTATTGTGTATTCTTCACCTATTCATTTACATATATTCATCTCTCGCCAGTCATTGTTACTAGGATTGTATATACATATATTGAGATTTCGAGCTGCAGTTGTATTTTTGTTTTCATCTTAACCATGAGAAGGCTAAGGCCATTTTATTTCCATATTTCAAAATTACTGAAAATGTAGTTTTGTGCTTTGTAACAGCTAAATATGGCTTTACGACTTTGGGCTGTATTACATCCATCGTCGTGCTCTCTCTCACTCTCTCTCTCTCTCTCTCTCTCTCTCTCTCTCTCTCTCTCTCTCTCTCTCTCTCTCTCTCTCTCTCTCTCTCTCTCGCTTTCGCTCTTTCTCTCTTTCTTTCTCTCCCTCTCTCTCTCTCTTGCTCTTTTCTCCTCACTCTCAGGATCATCCTATCTATCTATGTATCTATCTATGTCATAATATATATTATTATATGTAATATTCATTTATCTATATATTTGTCATTCTATCAATCTATCTACTTATTTTTTCTCGTTTTCTGCCTATTGGCCCTCTGTGTCAGCTTATCTAGTCTCCTTCTCTCTGGCCGGTGGCTGTCTTCTAGTCTGTCTGTTTGCGTGTCACCCTACTTTTATCTTCCTCTCTCCCAGATCCATCTGGAAATATTCCCGTGCCCGATCGAGATCCATTACACCCATATAACTAGCTTTAATCTATCTTCCTGGTAATGAGGCTGCCATTGAGCTGTTGTGCGGAGACAGCTGCTGTCGAATTTCCTATCGGTCATATGGGTCGTTTTTATTACGTTAAGGGATCTGCCTTTACTTTATTCGTCCTCCCACTGACAAGCTCCTTATTCAGGCTGGCAACGGCTTGAATCATCATTGTGTCACCGCCTCGATAATTGAACGTTCCAGGGTACAAGGAATGAGTCGCCATACTCAAAGACTACAAGGAGTGTTTCACAGTGCTCACATTGCTTCTCTTGCTGATCAACTAATCCTCTTTAATGAATTTGTGTTTCTTTTATCATAGACCTACCATTTTATTTTCCACGTGTGGTCACTCAACGAAAATATTACTGAAGGATTAACTCCACTGTTTCTGAAGATTGGTAGTCGTTGGTAGTCATTGGTGATAATGAAAAAAATCAAGGGTACGCATTTGTAAAGAATATCATTGTAAGTGGCTCATAAATCTTATATTGTGGTCACTTTTACTTTCTTTAATTTAGGCTTCATGTTCATTCTTTCTTAGTGCGCGTTTCATCCATGAATACAAGCCAATCGTCCCATTGCTATTTTCATCTACTATCTAAAATGTTCAAAAGTTAAGATCTATTTATATAATGTCGGATGGTTTTTAAGACAGAGAAAGAGAAAGAGGTGAAGGGTTATGGTGAAAAATACCTAGTCCGGTGTTGTAATTTTCTGTCCATTTTAAATCTGCATACTTCTGATATTTTCCTGATATACCACATCAATAGAGTTCCGGGAGTCGTTTTAGCCCCCGCCATGTTAAGCGTACGCTAACAAGCTCGTTTAGTGAGACCCCTGTCAAGGGGGGAGGGGGGGGGGGGGTGGCGAGTGGGGCTTGCCGTGTTGCTTAACTGGGATTTTGATCGCGCTTAAAATGTTATTTCCTCGGTATATCATTGATCACTTTTGGTTATAAAAATCAACAGCGTTTATTAGGCTTTCACATCAATGATTATTAAACGGCCTGTGTTTGCCGCTAAATTTTCAGAATTCTAATGCGGAAATAACAGTGGAACTTTTGTGTTATGTTTCATTTTCATGTGGTTCATCTTAGATTTTAAGCTAGCATCATTAAATTTTTTATTTCATGTTTCCCTTTTCGAGAGTCATTGTGTTCGTTTCCGTACTATTTCATAAAGACTGGGCCCAACTAGTATTATCCATGATGTAATTCTCTCCCTCTCTCACTCTCTCTCTCTCTCTCTCTCTCTCTCTCTCTCTCTCTATATATATATATATATATATATATATATATATATATATATATACTTGGCTCTTATTATCTTCCTCTCGTTAAAAACTGGTTTTCTAGTGTTTTTCACGAACGCAGTTCATAAAATTCTTCGGTGAAAAGTTAGATCTGGTCCGCGAGAATTTATTCCTGCACTTTCTGCCGGTGATTTATTGCATTATGGCATGAGCAAACAGTTTTCATTTAACAATCGTTCTAGGGAATCGTAAATCTCTCTCTCTCTCTCTCTCTCTCTCTCTCTCTCTCTCTCTCTCTCTCTCTCTCTCTCTCTCTCTCTCTCTCTCTCTCTCTCTCTCTCTCTCTGTATAATAAAGGGAGTCATCTCGTTAAGGACCTCTAAACTGATATCAGCTTCAAGGGTGAGAAAACAAGGGAGGTAATTTTATCCACTCTAAGGGTTGCCTTTATGGTATTGATCGAAGAGTTATCGGCACAACATGACCAGGCTGTCAAGTGGAGTTTCAGCCTTGGTCAGTTATGAGAACTGATGAAGAGCAATGATCAGGAGTCATTGACGTCAGAATAAAGGAAATGACCTTTTAAGGAGGCTATAAATCATTCTTATTCGAGCAAATCAAAGAGAAAGGCTCCAAAAGCTTTGACTCACAAAACAAGTTCGAGAGGTAATATTTATATCCAAAGAACAACATTTTTTTTTAATTTAGAATATGGTATTAACACTAAAGATAGCGATGGATTTTATAACATTACAAATTATAGTGATATCATTTAGAAATGATTTTGATGATGGGACTGACTACAGTGAATGATTAAAATAAGAATATCAGTAATGACAGTAGCAAGGATTACAATAACAACGAACAAAAACAACAACAAGACGTAGAAGAAGAGGAAGAAGAAGAAGAAGAAGAAGAAGATGAAGAAGAAGAAGAAGAAGAAGAAGAAGAATAAGAAGAATAACAAGAACAAGAAGAACAACAACAAGAAGAAGAAGAAGAAGAAGAAGAAGAAGAAGAAGAAGAAGGAGGAGGAGGAGGAGGAGAAGAAGAAGAAGAAGAAGAAGAAGAAGAAGAAGAAGAAGAAGAAGAAGAAGAAGAAGAAGAATTATAGCAGTAGTAGTGTAAGTAGTAGTAGTAGTAGTAGTAGTAGTAGTAGTAGTAGTAGTAGTAGTAGTAGTAGTAGTAGTAGTAGTAGTAGTAGTAGTAGTAGTAGTAGTAGTAGTAGTAGTAGTAGTAGTAGCAGTAGCAGTAGCAGTAGTAGTAGTAGTAGTAGTAGTAGTAGTAGTAGTAGTAGTAGTAGTAGTAGTAGTAGTAGTAATACTGGTAGTAATAATAATAATAATAATAATAATAATAATAATAATAATAATAATAATAATAATAATAATAATAAATGGACAATGATTTAAGTATTTAAAATGTTCATCATTGTCATCAAAATAGAAATGATGACAAGGAGAATGGTGATGGGAGCTTTATTGCACTATGCTACTGAGAACCCTCGAATTAAAAGACAAAGAAGGAGAGCAAAGAAATAAGTATTGCCATTGTTCATACATAAAAAAAAACCCCGTAAACTTCAACACGTAAGGAAAAGGAAATTTAAATCAGGGTCTGGCTAAAAAAAAGACATTTGTGGCAGTGATTCTCGGACCAGTCCACCAACTGCGCAGAGCAACCTAATTCTGAAACAGGAGAGCACTGGTTTATCGCTTAGTAGATCTGGTCCTTCAGGTAACAATACACAGGACCATGATCTTGCAAACAGGCGCGCAAAAGTGATGATTGATGTGAAGTTTATGCTTGAGGGATAGAGTCATTTATTTCTACCCTAGCAACTAAAGTTGGTCAAGACAGAATCATTTTCCACGCCAAGTCTTCAATAAAATCGCTCCCTGCGGCGAGGAACAATGTCGAATACACGAGTCCGAAAAGTCGAGTATTTCGAGCTCTATCTAGTGAATCTTTCAGTATCACTTGAACCTTTCTGGAAGCATCGAGTACATAAATTTTCATGAAACAACGACGTGCTAACCCTGATTTTTCTTTAATTTTAATTTGCCTATGATGAACCGCTTACTTTAAAAAAAATAGCCATGTCGGTTGTTCATACGATCTCGATCAAAATAATGAAGAATTGGAGGGATAAGTCGTTCCATCCTCTGTTTGGAATTCGAATCTGGTGTTCTGCCTCGGCTAGGATTCGAATCTGCCAACGAAGTTCTTCTCCCAGTGCCGGTTGCTGTGTGCCTTCTCGACACGGGGTCCTGTCTCAGAGGATTACACGCCCTTACAGTGGAACCGAAAATGACTTTTGGCATGCCCGGCACCGTTATCTCCAGCATCGTTTTGTTTTTTTTTTTCTTGCTGGAACCTTTTCTTTGTAGTTTTTTTGATTATGTCCTTTTAATATTGATTTTCTGGGGGGGAGGGGGGGCTGTATCTAATTTTAATGTTTGTATCTGTAGTCGTTAAATTTTCACACATCCTTGTTCTCCAAGTTTTTTTTTTAGTCTCTAAATTTTCGAAAAGAATAGAAAAAGTTAATTTGTGAGGAGAATTCATAGCTTATTTGGAAGCAATAAAATGTTAAGTTACGCTTCGATCAATTCTTTTAAAGCAAGTTGGATCCCAAATTATTGTGTGGTTTTTCATTTTCGTAACATCGTTTTTGTTATTATTCGCACCCTTAATGGAACAATTCTTTAGCATTATTGTTGTTCCATTATGAAAAAAATGACTTTTCTAGTATTAGAACTCGGTTTTTGTTTTTTCTTCCTTTTCATCTCCTTCTATTTAGTCGAGTATCTTTCGAAAATAAATTATAAGAGCCTAAAAGATCAGTTTTAAAATAACAAATATCTCTCTCTCTCTCTCTCTCTCTCTCTCTCTCTCTCTCTCTCTCTCTCTCTCTCTCTCTCTATCTATCTATCTATCTATCTACCTATCTCTCTCTCTTTCTCTCTTCTTTGCTCTTCCTCTTTCCCTACATCTATCTCTCTCTTTCTCTGACATTTTCGCTCCACTACTCGGCATAAAGTTTTCCCGTGGTCTGTTGAGCTGAGCTGAACGGAGCTGATATAAAGTGCTGGACCCCCTGTCTGCTAGTGGTGGGTACCTGGCGGCAGAGAATGCCAAGCACAGGGGCCCAGGTTCCAACAACAGGTACTCCCGGGTATCTGTTGCCTGTAAAATACCTTTTTTTTTTATTGGAGAGATGTTGACACCGTGGATTCTTACAGCCCACGCTGCCAGCTAAAGTAACAAGTCCAGTCTCACCTCTCTCTCTCTCTCTCTCTCTCTCTCTCTCTCTCTCTCTATATATATATATATATATATATATATATATATATATATATATTTCTCTCTCGCTCTCTCTCACTCTATCTCTCTCTCTCCTCTCTCTCTCTCTCTCTCACACACACACACACACACACACATTTAACTTGTTGAAGTCATTTGGATCTTATGCCACACAAAATCCCGTGACGTTCTTCAAGTTGGTTGTGCTTTTTAGTTTCTTTACGTTTTGTTTTGTTTCAGGTTTTTGTAGTTTTTTTTCCATCGATGTAGGTCGGAAATTCCTTTGTGATTACTGATTTTACACAAGTGTTGAAGTATAACACGTATTCAAAAGTATATCGATCAGAAAAAAAAAGAAGAAGCCGCAATATTGTTGTAGTATGCTGGGATAACTTTTGACGGCAGAATCATAATGGGTGTATTGTTTTCTTTGCCCTGATTTTGCCAAGTCTTCCAGTGCGGGAGGTGATATTCCGTTCCACAGGAATGCTAATTTGAGTGTTTTAAGAGTGGTCACACTATTTTAGCAATGACTGGAATGCGGGTCATACGTGACTCATTGCCTGTAGTCGACAGTATATGATGGCTTGAGATTATTAATTCAAAAAGTTTGAAAGAGGTCATGACCCGTGAGGTTTTTGGGGATTTTTTTGTTTGTTTGTTTTTTGTTTTTTTTTGTTTTGTTTTGTTTTTTGGGTTTTTTTTTGGGGGGTTGGGTTTTTTTTTTCGCTGATTTTAAATGTTTAATGGACCAGATAATTAAGGAACACAATTTTATCAAGAATGTTTACCGTCCAAGTATAAATCATGTATTTTATGTTTTCAAAGAATTTTTTATTCAAACACATCCTGAATCTTTTTAATTATCTTGAATCGAGTAACAGGATGTTCTCTATTTGAAAGAGAAATGCGTAATCGAATCAAAGCAGTTCATATGATTGTGTGAAAACAGTTTTTCTTTAGCGGAGCTTATTCGTTTTAACTTTTAGGGAATTTTTTAAGGATCCTTAGAAGCAAGCTCTGCCGGTTTCAACAATCTGAAGTCATAAATATGAAAATGATTCCTACCTAGATGTAGAAGTTACTGGATACATGAAATTTGAGAGCTCATGTGCACTATATTTTATTATCACTCTCTTACATCTATCTTTAGATCTCATAAAAACTTTTTGACAAGGATGCGCACAAGAAGTTCTGTGCGAAAATCTTTATGAGTCTCATCTTTGCGACATGAAAAGGCCCAAAACAGTAACTCGTAATCTTTGGTTTAGTTCATTAATTATCACTTAATGGAAAGCACGAAATATCATTCTGTATGGTTTCCATCTGATAATAAACATTTTTTCCATTTATCCCTGTTCAGAACTTGATATTGATCATTCACAAAATATCAGATGTGACACTATTTCTCAATAATACAGTCAAAAACTTTCCTTTCAAGGGTTCTGTGGAAATACTCAAACATTTTCGGGCCTCTTCTTGTTTGTAGCCTGATGGTCAAGCATATTTAAAAACTTCCACATGGAGAGATGTCAAAGGGCAACAGATTGTGTGTGGGAAAAGACTTTTTACGCAAGGGGGTAGAAATGAGACTGAAGTTCTGTGTTGACGTGCGTAAGATGGATTGCCATGCATATGCGTAGAGATGAAAAGTGGTGCATATTCGTCAAATATTCAGCAAGGTTGCGGAAAAAGTCCTTTTGTAGTAAAAGTGATGGCAGTATTGGTAGAAGTGGTAGCAGCAGTAGTAGTAATGATCGTCCTATCTGTAGTATCAACGGTGATAGGCTTAAAAGTAGTGACGATGAAGATGGTGACATGCGTGAGTAGAATTTTAGCAATTAGTCTCTATCTCTCTCTCTTATCATCACCGTTGTTGTTGTCAGTAACTATTCATCTATCTACCTATCCATCTTTTTTGTCCTTGTTCTTCCTCGATGATTGTAATCTTAAGACTGAGTTGTTTAATGTAATTGTGTTTAACCTTTATAATAAGTTATTCAAAAAACTTTTGAACTTTGAGGCGCCATCTTTATCTCTCTATGTCTCTCTCTCTCTCTCTCTCTCTCTCTCTCTCTCTCTCTCTCTCTCTCTCTCTCTCTCTCTCTCTCTCTCTCTCTATCTATCTATCTATCTCTCTATCTATCCATCTATCTATCCATCTATTTATCTATCTATTTATCTTCTCACTCTCTCTCTCTCTCTCTCTCTCTCTCTCTCTCTCTCTCTCTCTCTCTCTCTCTCTCTCTCCCACCCTCCCTCCCTCTCTCTTTCCTGCAAGGACTAACTGAATATTTTGTATTGGATTGAGGAGGCTAACTCCTGTTATCATCTTTTCAGCTGAATTACGCATTCTTTTATTTTTTTTTTTTTTTTTTTGGTGGCTTCGAAGAAAGTCATTATAGCGTGGCTCCTCAAACGTTATTGTAATATCTTAATAAAGATAGGCTCCCACGCAACTGATTTCCCCGTAATATCAAGATCATAAAATCAGTCTGAGCTTCCTCAAACTGATCTTTGTGTGAAACGTTCAGCACATATGCGCTGTGTTTAATGTCATATAAGACTACCCTAGAATTTTTTTAGGTTTAGATTGAAAACAATGCAGGGCTTTATAAGGTTAGGCCGTGTTGAATGACATGTGTCAGCTGCATGGAGAGGGGTGTTAGTTTTGGGCTCTTGCCGCATACATGTAGCCAAAGGCCAGTGACGACGGTAAAAGCAACTCCGTTTCATCGAAAAAAAAATGATTTTGTCCTTTGTACCTTCTAATCCAGTTCTTGAACCCGCATCCATCGGAATGGTTTGACTTAAGTCAGATCTAGATGTCGTCATTGCCTTCTATATCCGTGAGAATATATTAATTAGAAATATGAATTATCAAGTCGGCTAAGTAAAAAATGGGCAATACGCTTTAAGAATCCATTAAGCTGCACCGTTATTTATTTTATGAAGCAAAAGGCACCGGAACGGCATGATGTAGCAAACAGATTTTGAAACAAGAAGTCTGCCATGAGGTTAAGCTTACTGCAAACATGCATTGCGAGGAGTTCAGACAATAATAATGATAACATTATCAGTCCTACTACCATAATAACTGCCCATCTAAACAAAGTCTTTCATTTTTGTTATATAATAAAAGAAAAAAAAGCCTTTTGGAGAACCCCTATCCCAGATGACATCTAGTTTATTATGCCAATGTCATGACGTTTTCCATCTCTAAATGATATGAGAAAAATGTGACAATTTAAAAATTTATTGATTTGTCTTTCGATTATTTCAAGCTTTTGAGGCTTGAGATTTAAGTTCCCCATAGCACCTGGGCTATACATAGGGTGTTTTGTTTATTTCAATTAACTGTATCAATTATAAATATTTCAAATAATAAATTAATCAAATCAGAATAGTGGCGAGCCCGTAGTTTGACAGTTCCAATCGACCATCGGTTGGAATTTACTCGATTTGACACAAAGATTTGTGTGAGGAAGCACAAATTGATTATTAAAAAAAAAATATGATTTTGATATTTCAAGGAAATCATTGAGGCATGAGCTCATTTTATTAGGATATTATAATAACTCGGTATTTGTAATGTGACTAGGAATTATTTAGTCTACAACTTCGGCATACGAATCTACGTCTCAAATTCTCAGTAAGGTTCATTTCGAATACCAAATGCTTTTGTTTTGTTATTATAAGTCATAAACTTTCTACGTTATTGCTTTAGCTATAACTCATTTACGCTCGGTTTTAGTAAAGGCAATGCAATGGATCATAAAAGTATATTTAAAACAGCAATATTAAATTATGGTAAATCAAACAGTGTTTATGCACGGTCATGAAATATTTTAAAAATCGATTGGAACCGGCAGTCTACTAACTCATCGATAAGAAGTGTTTTTGATAATCGATCTAAAGCATATAATGTTATTGGCGCAGTATACCCTCTCTCAGTGTATATTGAAAAAAAAAAACAGTGTTCTTTTATTAAAGCAATGAATCAATCGTGAATTCTGGGCTTGCTTTGGCTTTTTTTTTCTTTTTGGCATTTTTTTTATTTGCATATTACGAAAATTCATAACGGAATATTACCTGGCAAAGCAGATAAACAATAACGACAACTAGACCCCTATAAACCTTTTGTGGAAGATACGAATCTGATACCAGTCTTTATGAATCACACTCTATCGGGCAAACACACCTAGATGGTTTTTTATTAGGCTTTGATTTACGATGGGATTTTAAAAAGAGTTATGCTACCTACCTAGTCTAAAGGTCAAGGACACTGACCAACTTTATCCCGGAAGTATTTAAAAGCCGTTCAAAGTTTTGTCTTACATTGAAAATCAGCGAATTCTGTACTTTCCCCATTAAAAAATTTATCTGGAGTTTCTTTTTAAAACTTCTGAAAAGACCATAAACTTCCGCCAAAAAAAAGTATCTGAAGGTGCTGCACTGCCTCGTAGGAGCTCGTTTAGATTTGAATTCTAGAAAGTTAGCTAACTTTTTAGGTTGTACTATATCGTTTACCCCATTTGCGCATTATATAAGTTACAACCTTTTCAGGACTTCAGTTTTCATCATTTTTTAGCAATGAAAGTAGCGCCAGGGCTTTTGTACGTGCAGGTTGCTCACTGCAGGCATTATAGCTAGATAAGCTAGCAAAAGCTTAAAGCCAACTCAGCATCATTATCTGTGAGTCTAATCGGAAATGAGTTTAACATAATTTATGTGGTATTTAAATTCGATTTTTATATCACGTTTATCCATGCAAAGTTTCAAGCTTTGGCCGAAGAAACCCGTGACGATGGCCTAGATCGAACATGATTCATAGAAATGTGAATGCGATGTCAATCAAATGAGGGATACAATAAATATGAAATAATAATAACAACAACAACAATAATAATAATAATAATAATAATAATAATAATAATAATAATAATAATAATAATAATAATAATAATAATAAACCCTAAAGTATTACAAAATAAAACTTGAATGTTCTGAAAAAGTTTGAAGTTTTGTTGTTGTATGGTTACTGAGAACCATAGGTCCAAAAATTGGATATTTAAAAATACAGATGCGGCTAACACTAACTTCCTTCGTACCACGAGGACAATTTTTCCTCTGGAGAGCAAATCGCATATCTCGTGAAAGTGAGCAATATTAGGTCTGGATAATTATCCTCCTAAATTCATACTAGTAAGTTGTTTAGCTTTATTTTTTTTTAGTTTAATCTGATTCATCATTTCAATTTTCACCCCTTTCCCGTTGTTTTTTTTTTTTTTAAGTCTGTTTCGATGGGATGTATCGCTGTCTCCTAATTGTCCAGTCAAAAGGTAAATCTTATAATCTTTGTCATAGGCCATTATATCGGACTTATTGAGACCTTACTTGTGTACAGAATATTATACGGGGGTGATTTCATATGATAAAATTATACTCAGCTGTTTAACTGCATAATGGCAAAGTTAGCTAAAACTTCTAATCATACAGTCATCTGAAATATTGTGTTGAGACTTGTTTCAAAGACGATTTGATTTTAAAAAATTTGGAACTGTTTACAAATGTCAGATGTTATTTTTTTTCAATAAAAAAATGAATTTCTTCGCGCGAAATAATTTAAAGATGCGACAGATCGCGCGCGTTGAAAATAAAAGTAAATATTCGATAAATCCTGTGGCAATTCAACAAAAGAACGAAGTGAGGGATAGAAAGAATTTAAAATACTGTTAAGCACAATAGGAAGACTAAAAATCAGAGCATAACAATGCAACCAGTGGTGTGGGCGTTAAGCAGAACAATACTTGAGTCCAGGTGTATGCATGCTCCGGTTTGTAAAGTATCTTAACAGTAAGCAATGTACGAAGAAATTCTGCTTGCAGTGAGGAAATGGTGGGCAGGTAAAGGTTAAGCTTTTCACCAGATGGCAGATTTGTTGTGGTCTTTGACTCTGACACCTGTATAGTTTCCTGGTGTCTAATGTTTCGATCAGAGTAATACATAAGATTGCCTTAGGAAGATTTTTTTTTTTACAAAATAAAAAGGGGTTAAAATTATAGAAAGAATATTGTGCATGTTGAATACGTATATCTATATTTGAGTCCGATGTCACCGCTTTGAAAGTTTTCTGACTCATCCCGTTAGCTATGAATTTAAAATTAGTTGTAAAATAACAGCAAGAAGAAGAAATAGAAGAAAAAGAAGAAGGTGACGAAGAAGAAGAAGAAGAAGAAGAAGAAGAAGAAGAAGAAGAAGAAGAAGAAGAAGAAGAAGAGTTGAATAAGTACATATAATAACAATGATAATCATGATATTAGCAGTAGTAGTAGTAGTAGTAGTAGTAGTAGTAGTAGTAGTAGTAGTAGTAGTAGTAGTAGTAGTAGTAGTAGTAGTAGTAGTAGTAGTAGTAGTAGTAGTAGTGGTGGTAGTAGTAGTAGTAGTAGTAGTAGTAGTAGTAGTAGTAGTAGTAGTAGTAGTAGTAGTAGTAGTAGTAGTAGTAGTAGTAGTAGTAGTAGTAGCAAGAGTAGTAGTAGGAGCAGCAGCAGCAGCAGCAGTAGTAGTAATAGTAGTAGTAATTATTATTATTATTATTATTATTATTATTATTATTATTATTATTATTATTATTATTATTATTATTATTATTATTATAACTGTCCTCATACTACTTCTACCGCTGTTACCATAACCACTGCTACTACCACTACTTCTACTACTTCTACTAATCCTACTACTACTACTACTACTACTACTACTACTACTACTACTACTACTACTACTACTACTACTACTACTACTACTACTACTACTACTGCTGCTGCTGCTGCTGCTGATGCTATTGCTACTAAAGAATTATATGAGCTAGAGATTTAGGTATTGCTCAGCAGTAGCTTTAAGTGGAGATGACCAAAAGATGCTCGCCATTGTTGGATTAGAACCATCGATTTAAGGACGCTTCGGTACCCATCGCCTTGCCACTGAAAGAGAACTTAGCATACCTACGTTCCCAAAATAGAGAGGTTCATGGCGAAGGTATTTATTAAGCCTCCCTAAGTGACTTAAAATCTTGATTAGGAAGATCTAAATTTGAGATTACGTTATATTTGAGGCATACATATTGTTATCATTCGTCCTAGATGTTTGTGCGACGAATGGCAAGTGTTGGTGCTTCCGGATTTAATGCTTGTCTTTGATCCAATTTGGACCTTTCCAATCAAGGTTGCAAGTCACTCAGGGGAGCTTAGTGATCAATACATATTATTATTACTTCTGCTGCTTTTGGTTGCTATTCCTAACCTCATACCACTCCAAATCATACCAAAAACGACAGAAGGCTACATCTTTTGTCATTACGTTTATCTCTCTGATTCAATGCAACTTTCTTTATTTTCTTAAGGTTTTCAATGATCTCACGCCTAGATTGCCATGTATTTGGACCTACTTCCTGCTAGTCTTACACTTACAAAAAAAATTGCAAATGGCAGCCTCGTATGTTTCTTAACATAAATATGCTTCTAATATCTTGTTCCTCACAATGTACAAGTATCTGTCTTCCTCTTTTTTGTATTTTTTTTTCTTTTTCTCTGATTACAGGCACGTTTATCAAAAGTTTGTTTTTGTGTTTTGTTTTGTTTTTTGTTGTTGTTGTTGATAGACAGGTTTTTGTAGAATTTTGTTTGTTGTTGTTGTTGTTGTTGTTTTGGTTTGGTTTGGTTTGGTTTGGTTTTTTGTTTTTGTTTTTTGCTTTTCTTAAAAAAAAAGAAAAAGAAAAAAAAACCTGATGTACCGGTATTACTTTATTCTTATTTTTTTCCCCTTCAACAGCTGCAACACCTTATCGTGAACGGTGAGCTGCCGTGCACCAAGGACGAGGCGGCCACGCTAGCCGGTATCCAGCTCCACATCCAAGAGGCCTGGCCCGAGACGCCGGAGGCCGCACGCTCTCACGCCGAGGAGCGAGACATCGCCGCTCAGGAAGAGGACCGAAACCATAACCACCAAAGCCATCACCACCACCACCAACACCATCATCATCACCACCATCAGCAGCAGCACCACTACTCCTCTCATCCTCAACATCAACATCATCAGCATCATGAACAACATCAGCAGCCGCAGCAGAAACAGCAGCAGGGTATAAGTACGTGTATACGAGGCGGCGGAAGTAGTGGTGGCGGTGGTGCGGACAGCCCAGTTTTGGACAGTGATGATGAAGGAGGTGGTGGGCGGGGAGGCGGTGGAGACTTAACTAGATGTTTTCGGATTAATACGGACAACGAGAGACTGGAGAACTTACGGCACAAGAAGGAACTTATACGATCTCACCGTGCGCAGAGGATAACTAGGTGGGTAATACAGATATGTCCACTGTCTTAAGGTAATCTTGCACAATTTGGCTAATTGCACTCAATGATATGCGTAATATTTGACCTTGTTTAAAACTACATCTTGAATAACGTCATGTCTTTAGAGTGTATATTTAATTTGGTTATGCAGTTACGCAGTCTAAGTTAATTATTTTAATGCGATTTTGTTTGAAATATCACTAGGCCGATAAGTCTTTTTTTTTTAACTGCCATTTATATTAAACCGGGTTGTAGGCCCAGCTTCTCCTGTTTGAAATTTGCATGGGAAAGTAAAGATATTAAATACAGGAAGAAATACCTTGCAGGCAACTCAAAATCATAGTGAGTGCGAAAAAAGGAGGTCCTAGTAGTGGAAGGGAAAAGGTATGACCCAGTGCGGCTTAGATTATTTTTAACTCTTTATATACCAAACAAGCCTGCTTTCTGTGTCGCTCTTGCAAACAATAGAGTCCTTGATTGGATTGAGATTGTTACTACTTTATAATTGGTTATCTTAATTGTTTTTTTTTATTTATAATATCTAACACACGCATTCTTTACTTTCCATCGCCTTTTGCTTGTTCCGTTTCCTCCCATTTCCATTCTTCTATTCTTTAAAATGTTTTCCTCCCTCTTCTTTTTTATAGAAAAATTTGTGTGACTACTCTCTTTCATCGATTTATTGTATTGATGCTTTAAGTCCATGATTACGAATCCCTTCATCCTTGTATATCGATTTAAATTTGCCGTATTAAAATCTATAATAGTTTTAGTACGATGAATTTATCTTTATCAATATCTAGTGTTTATTTCACTGCCTAGTTTTTATTTTATTCTTATATGTGACCTATACATAGACCTCAAAATGATGCTCGTTCCTTATTTTTTTTTTTTTTGGAGGGGGGGCTTTATTTAGATTTTAAAAAGCATTCCCTTGAGATTTTATGGCCAAATAATAATAATAATGATAATAATAATAATAATAATAATAATAATAATAATAATAATAATAATAATAATAATAATAATAATAATAATAACCATTTATAAAGCGCCGTATATCACCTTAAATAAAATGCTCTAGGCGCGTACAGATTTTTCACAATAAAAACAGTAGATACATAATTTGACATCAATAAGACCCTAAAATATGAAAGAGGTCACACAAAGGCTTGTTTAAAAAGGAAAGTCTTTAAATGTCGTTTAAAATTGTCTGTGTAAAAGATAGTTTTAAAGATGCCGGGAGGGCATTCCATTTAATGGGAGAGTAAATTGAAAAAGCCCTATCGCCTAGCGTTGAATGAGATCGTGGTACAGCTAGTTTATTATTACCACTTGATCTTAAAACTCTATTAGGCCTATGACATTCTAAAATTTCTTGAATATAAAGAGGAGATGTATTTTGAAAAAATTTATGAACAAAGGTCAGTACTTTAAAATCAATTCTTTGTTTAACTGGAAGCCAGTGAAGATCTTTTAAGACAGGTGTAATGTGCTGATGCTTTTTAGCACAGGATACAATCCTGGCTGCTTGATTTTGTACTCTCTGGAGTTTAATTATTGAGTTAAGAGATACGCCAGTAAGCAATGAATTACAGTATTCTATTCTGCTCATTACTAAAGAGCTGACTAGAAGTTGAGCAGTATCTTTATTAATATAGCTTCTGATCATGCCAATATTCTTAAGATGGTAGTACGATTGCTGACATATGATATTGATCTGACAAGACATAGTAAAATTTGCGTCTAAGTAACATCCCAGATTCTTTACTGAACTTGAAACAGGAACGCTGGAACTTTTTATTTGAACACTATTAAAGTTAAGATCTATAAGAGCTTTGTTCGTCCCAAACACGATCACATCTGTTTTATCACTATTTAACTTAAGTTTGTTAGAGGTCATCCAGTCTGCAATTTCAACCACACATTTCTCGATTGACTCCTTTTGGTAAGATGCAGTCCCAAGCGTATTATCAAGTGGTACATAGAGCTGGGTGTCGTCTGCGTAGAGATGATAATTTACTCCATGCCGCTCTGCAATGTCAGCTACAGGTGCTGTGTACATGGTGAAAAGTAGAGGTCCCAGGACAGAACCTTGTGGGACACCATATTTTAGAGGAGATGGAGTTGCTTTGTTATTATCGATGGATACTGTCTGCGTTCTGTCCTTAAGATAAGCATTAAGCCAATAAAGGGCTTTTCCATCGATGCCAAAACGTGAATGCGCGCGAGCCAATAGTATATCATGGTCGATGGTGTCGAAAGCAGCGCTTAAGTCCAGTAGAATCAACAGAACAGACTTTTTATTATCGATGTAACGGAGGATGTCGTTGGCAACTCTTAGCAAAGCAGACTCAGTGCTGTGATGTTTTTTTATAAGCAGATTGAAAGTTAGTATGAAGATTGTTAAACGCGAGGTGTTGTAAGATTCTGCTCAATACGATTTTTTCGATGAGTTTGGAGATTATCGGTATGTTAGACACTGGTCTATCATTTTTCATCTCCTCCTTATCCAGGGATGCTTTTTTGATTAACAGTGTTACATAGGCCTGCTTCAAGGAAGATGGAAAGTCATGGTTTGCTAGACTTGAGTTTATGATGTCAGCTAATGAAGGGGCGAGTTCCTTATGAGCCTCTTTGAAAAGCCAGGCAGGAATTTTATCCAGGACGCAACTTTTGTTTGGCATAGCGATTATAAGTTTTTCGGCTTCTTCCACTAAAGCAGGTCTAAATTCTTGCAGAGTCGATGAAGGATTAGATGGTGGTTCGTTATTTGGCGTTAAAGTTGATTCGTTGTCAAGTTGATTTCTTATAATATCGATCTTGCCGCCAAAGAATAAGCTGAAGTTGTTGCACAGCTGTTCAGTGTCAACGTGAGAAGGAAGTACTGGTTTGTAAGATGGGGTTGGTTTATAAAGGCTTTTCACAAGTTTATAAAGTTCATTAAAATTGCCTTTGCTCTCAAAAACCCTTTCTTTAAAATATTTCTTCTTACTTTTGACCAGCATGTCGTTCACTTTGTTTTTAGCATAGACATAAATCAGTCTGTGTATCTCAAGTCTAGACTTTCTCCACTTTCTCTCAGCACATCGACGCTCTTGTTTTAAGGCGCGTAGTTCATCGGTGTACCAGTGAGAGTTCAGGCGGATCGGTACATTTTTAGTTTTAACAGGAGCCAGGAGATCAAGTACGGCTTCTACTGTTTCGTTAAAAATCTCTACTTTATCATGGACAGTCTCTTTGGATGATACTATCTCTGTCACGTTAGAGTCTACTATTAATTTTCTTAACGTGTCACTGTTGATTTTCCTTGTTTTTCTGTATGTTACTTTCTTTTTCTCAGCTTTAGGTTTCTGAAGGTTTAAATCAAAATGAATGCAGCTGTGGTCAGAAATGTCACAGTCGTCAACTTTAAGGCTTGTTCTTTTTTATTAGTTATGATTAAGTCAAGTATGTGTCCGTTCATGTGCGTGCTGTTATTCACAAGTTGAGTGAGATTTACTGACTCTATCAGTTTTGAAAATTCTTCCGCTTTTTTATCTGATGCATCATCAATGTGAAAGTTGAAATCATCCATCAATTCAAATCGGTAGTTCTAGTCATTTGTCTTTAAATTTATCCCGCTAACTTCGGGTTTAATTCGAATTAACATTGATCGAAACTTACTTTTCTCTACGCATCCGAAATATAGTATTAAAAACTTATGAGAATGAAGTCAACGGTATTTGCTTAGATTTCTAGAATTTATCCCCCCCATTTTTTTCTTTTTTGTTCATTTAATATAGTAATATAGAACTTGTACTTTGCTTCATTCATTCTAAAAAAAATAAAATTCACATTTTGAAATGTAATGAGTGTATCGCTCAATCTAAAGATAGGATTTGGGCCCTTGTTAACATTTCTGTTTAAGATCGTCATAACGCATCCATCACTCTTGCAGCAATGAACTACCCGATCTATGAATGTCCTGAAAACATATTGTGTTAAAGTGACAATAATCCGCAAAGTATTTTTTAATATTATTACTTTCAGATAGAGCAATTTTATATTCTGTATTCTGAGAAGAAGAAGAAGTAAAAAAAAAAACGCTATCTTTTCATGAATCAGTCTTCAACAGTTATGTGGCTTTTTGCTTCGGCAGTTTTAAACCACGTCTAGACTGACTGTTTGGAGATTTTTAATTTGAGATCCATCGCAACGGGCGCAATGTATTTTTTTTTAATAAAAATTGTTCGCAAACTCAGCTGATTCGAGCATATTTTAAATTTATCTGTTTATTAGGGCCCAGTCCTCGACGAGAAGCCAAAATCTCGAGCTTTTAAATTTGATTATTTATTACGACATTGTGCCAAAATTTCGAGCTTTGACTTTTATTTATTCTTTTATGATCCAGTACTCGACACGATTCCAAGATTTCGAATTCTGAACTTGTACTTTTTATTATCAACCAGGATTTCGAATTCTTAGCTTTTATTTATTTATTATCATCCTATATTTGACTGCATTCCAAGACTTCAAATTCTCAGCTTTAAATAACTTATTAAGATCCAATATTCGACTCAATTCCAAGATTTCGAATTCTCAACTTTTATTCATTTTATTATGATCCAGTATTCGACCCAATTCCTAGATTTCGAATTCTCAACTTTTGTTTGTTTTATTATGATCCAGTACTCGACGCAGTGCCAAGATAGCCAGAACATTGCTGTGTGCAAGCGACAACGAACTGAAGCCGCACGAAGCCATCGACCTGAGCCGCTTTCTCCCCCCTCACTATACTACCTCCAAGAAAGTCCGGGAATTAATTGAGGTATGGTCGGTTCAGGTGAACAATAGATTTAATAAAGCTCGTCTATGTGGGAACTAGCCGAGACTTTTCCAAGTACAGGTCGAATAACCGAAATAAACAAAGCGGTGCATGAATGCCATGAAGTGTTGACGTTAGCGAGATTGTTTAAATATTTGGTACATTTATAACAGTTTAACGTTGTTGTCGTTGTTGTTGTTGGTGAATGGGCTGGAGGGCTGAATTAAAAAAATGTACTCTGAATATTATCAGAGACATCATTTTGCAACCTCTCTGGTAATATTTTGACCTGACTGCTCCAAAAAGGTAAATGAGTTAGATCACTATAAGTTTCAGCATACAAAGGTTTGTTTACTTTGGTGACTTGGCCTGTAGTTACGAATGCCTCAGAGCAAGCAGGGAGTTGTATATTCACTCACCATGCTTGTTGTGTCAGTCGTAATGCGTGACACTGCACTCTTCATACCCACTTCGAATTATTTTGTAAGTTGTTTTTTGTTGGTTTTTTTTTTTTGTTGTTGAAAAATTGGATGTCATTGTTTGCGAGGGAAATGTGAATTAATTAATTAGATGAATGTGCAGTTATAAAGATTGATTATAATTTTTCTTAGCAAAACACTTCCATAAAAAAACGATCTTTCTCTCTAAAATGGTTACAGGCTTAGCACAGCTAGTCATTAAAATGTGTTAAGGAACTGAACAGTTAACAAGAATTTTGCTCTTTAATTTGATAAATGCTCTTGTGAGTTTGAAACGAGTGTAAGATCAATCTAGCTCGAACGGCTATTAAAAAAAAGAAAAACGTCTATATTTTTTCCGCGCCATAAATCTAGTCGTTTTGTTGTAAACTATTGCTTTAGCGCTACTGATTTACTGAAATGCTACTTTTTATCACTATTTTTTAATTTACATTTTTTTTCTTAGACGAAGGGAAGAGGAAGTGGTGAGGTGTGGTGTTGTTTTTTTCCTTGTTTGTTTTGGATGTTCGTGGTGATCTACAAAATTAAAGATTGATAAATCGTTATCAATTGGATCAGTAATATTGTATGAGTATCCATCCTATAAAAGAAGCCTCACTGGATTAATGCTACACTACGGTAGTTACCAGAATGCCACATCACTTTGTGGACAGTGGACATTGTTTACGCTTCAGTGGACATTGTACACACAGTGCAAAGTTATTGACTCGCGACAAACAAAGTAGCGATCAATGGGAGGGAAAGAGAAAACGATGGGGAGAACGACAATGAGAGTTGAGATGGATCATGCGGATGAGAAGCAGTGGCACAGGGGAGAGACGGTTGTGAGAGGGAGGTGGAGGGAAGGGGAAATAAGGTATAGGAACATCGGCTAGGTTTTTATTATGAAAAGAAAAAGATAACAACAACAATAAATAGTAGGGCAAGATTAGTAAGGATGAACGTAAAAGATGATGGCGGTAGTGATGATTATGATGATCCCCATCATTGTTATCGTTAGGATGAAGGTAAAAATGTTAGTGAAGATGATGATGACTATGATGGTGAAAATTGACGATGATAGCAATCATTAGGATGGTGGTAAAAATGATTTAGATAATGAGGATGATGGTGCGATTATGATGATGATAGATAAAAATGACGATGAGTAGAGAAAGAAAACGAATAAAAAGAGTATGAAAAAAGTATAATGATTTGAAAATCAAGAAGACTATAGAAGTGTCGGTAGTGGTGGAAAAAAATGTAATTTATGTGGGTTAAATTTTGCACAAATTTTAAGTTCATTTATCTGCTTTGCTTTCATATACCGGTACTTGGTTTCATAAGTTTGGCTGCGCTAGTCTACTAATATCATTTTGAAAAGGGCCATAAAACTATTCGGAGAGTATTTTCAAGTAATGCATTCCATGCCATATTTGAAAATCTCCACCATGATTCAACGTTCCTCTGTTTAATTTTTTTTTTCAGGACAAACAGAAGAAATTGTGGCATACACCTTATTATGAGAATGAGGTGAAGCTGAAGCAATTATACATCAAGATCTGCAAAGGCCTGCCCACCTATGGCTGCAAACTGTTTCATGTTAAAGAGATTCTCAGAGGCAACACTCAGAAAAAGGTAAAAGAAAAAATTGTAGTAGATTAATATCTTCATCTGGTTCAGTAGATAGAGCGCTGGATTGACAATAAGGGGGCGCCGGTTCGAACCGCAGCTGAGATACTTAGAATGGCGTCAGATATTCCCATCTAAATATTCCTACCGCTGGCTTTACGAAAGCTGCCGATATTTATTCGATTTTTTATACATTGAAAGAAATCGAAACTAAGCAAATATCACCGAAATACCGTATAAAATAACAGAGGAAGTGAGATCTAGAATTAAACTTCAAAAGCCATTTTCTTGTATGATATGGCAAGATTCGCTTTTTAAGTTTGATTTTAATCGTTTAAATGCTAGTTATAACCCTTTTAAAAATAAGATCTTATGCATTTTTATTTAAGTAGGTCAAACTCTAACAACAAACTAAAAATAGGAGAAATTTCTTCTTTTATTTTTTCATTCTCGATTTACATTTTCCAAAAAATTCACCTTTAATAACTAACCGTTACAAGTGATCGGTTACTCTGAGGCAGTTATATAATATTCGAATCATTACGCCTGATGGAGGTAGGGAAGCTGGATATTTTTTTTTTTTTTTTCGTAATAAGAATCAAGCTATGTCTGTCAAGGATTTGAACCACGTAAATCCGTGTTCGAAAGCCAAAGCTCTTTCATGAGATCACGATGAAGACCTTTTCAAGTGCATTCCGCTTATCTTCCTGTTTGATTTTCGTCTTCCATATGCATATTTTATGCGTAGTTTCGTGTCCCTTGACTAGCAAAGGAAGAATTATGATTAAACGAAGAGCCAGGTTATGTTTCGAAGGTTTTCACCTCATGGGAATAGCCGATTTGATGATAGGATATTTGCGTATGGTTTCGTGAAATAGATTTTATCGTGTTTTGGATAGTGCTCTGATTCTTTCTAATTCTACCATTTTTTGTCCTTTAAGTTGATATATATATATATATATATATATATATATATATATATATATATATATATATATATATATAAAAGTCATGTTGTCATATCGATTACTATTTCAAAAGACATTTAAGGCGGGTGAAATCTATATACTTTTAATCATTTAAATTGATATATAAGTAACACATATTGGGAAGTAATGTCACAACAGTTGAAGTTCAGGATTTTTCGTCCCTCATTTTGGAAAAGGAATCGTTCTTAATTCCAAATAAAAGAAAGTAGGGGGAAAAAACAGACTCACATTTAACAAACGAGGCAGAAAACCTTGGAGCAAAAGCTATCGTAAAGTAAATACATACGTCTAAAACATTTTTAAGATTGAAAACACTGAAGTCCTGCGTGGAAGAAATAAAGTACACCTGTAATCATAAGTGAAAAAAAAAAGAAATAAAAAAACACTCGCTATAACAAGATAGAAAGTGCAAAACAAACAGCAGTTCAAAGTTCAAACACCCATAGCTTTTCAACACACAGGATGAAAGTGAAGGTGACGATTGCATTGCTTCGCAAAGAGTTTAACCTTGCACAGTAGATGTTTTGTTAAGAGCAGTGAAGTAAAAAAAAAAAACAAGAGTCACTGTGCATTTAAAGAAAACAAAGTCACTTTTTTCAATTTGCTTTCAGCCTGAGATCTTCTGTAAGCTGACGAATTGAAAAAGGAAAAACAAAAGAAAGAAAAGAGACCCGTAACTGTGAACAGTCAAACTGTTTGCAGATAGCTGCATAATCGTAAATGTCACATGTTAAACCAAAGAAGGCCTTGGAAATTTACATTCATACCTTCGGGATTTTTTTATTTTTTTTTGTAAAGCTCATAATTCAAACTGACAGTGCCAAAAGAGATTTGGGAGTTTCGAATGAAATCCAAAACGAGATTCTCATCTTGTAGATTAACTTATCTCTGTTTACCTATGAGATTAGCCTGGGTATCTCCCTTCCCTGTATTTTTTTTTCAATTCTTTGACCTCAGTCCTTTTTTTATCACGTCATCATCAACCGATCGTGAAGTCAGGCGTGTTTTAAATGTACTGAGGGCTGACCTAAGGTCTCCTAAGGTCTCCGAAGTATATCACATCGTTACCAGCTAAGGTCAGGTTTGTACGAGATCACAGTCAACTTCAATCTGTAGAAAAAGGGTTTAGCAGACCAGTCACTTCGGCTGTGACCATGATGGTGTAGACAGCCTCTTCAGTTTCATCGCGACCGTAAAGATAATTAAGATTTTTCTTCCTCCATCAGGCCGTTTCCGCATTAAAACTTAACTTTCGTTTAATGAATAAAGTGTGTTGTTTTAGACATAATACAATAATTATTAAAGCCTTTAATGTCATTTGTTCTGTATTAAGTATAACCAATTTCGTAAATGTTATTTGATCAATATATTCGTGAAGAAGACATCAATGTCGATATACTATATAGAAGGATATAACTATTTCCAATTATATCTTTTGTGTGGTGAATTTTCTCAATTGAAAGTTACTGTGTGTTTAGAGTTTGATCAGTGCTGTTTCAAAGATAAATAGTTTGCTCAAAACTAAGACCTTGCTCTGAAGTTGGTTATAGTTGTATTATAGATTAATGTTTTGGAGAAAGCAAGTTTTGATACAGTGTCAGTTAGATAGATGAAAGCTAGGTAGAGAGAGAGTGATAGAAAGAGAGAGAGAGAGAGAGAGAGAGAGAGAGAGAGAGAGATGTTAAGAGAGATATAATTATATGTATAACAAAGAAAGCAGTCACACAATTGTCGAGACTGGGTCTGACGAAGTTAGAACAGGATATAGGCAGGTAGATAGGTAGATGTAGATAAGGGGAAAATGAGCAAAGGTATTGAGCCATACTCAAGACTTATATTTGACAGATTGATGCATATTTATACAGGCGCTTGTATTTAATATAGTTTTATAAATAGAAATACAGGTGCGGAGAAAACAAACCCGTTTGATATCATATAGATCACAAACGGTTATATATAGATCACAAACGGTTATAATTCTCATTGATAGTTGTTGCGTTTGTTTGTGTCCGTCACCGATCCTTTTTCTCCCGCAATAAAAACTTCCCTTCCTTACCGCTAACCACTGACAGGTCCCTCGAATGCTAGGCATTTCCAGCGAGAAGATCATGCTACTGGATACGAAGACTCAGGCTCCAGCGAAGACCCAGCAGCTGAGGGACATGGAGGACTGGCTCTCGGGGAGTGTGAAGGCCCATGACAGCCTAGTGCTGGAGTTTAGAGGCACCAAGCCATGGACGCTCGCGATGCCGTCCGTGGACTGCCTCAAGTCCGTCACGGCTGCCATCTGGGAAGCGCTGGACATGGACGGGAGGTTTCTCAACAACGGCACGCTACAGCGGGACAGCTTTGAATTTGGTGAGACTAAGAAGCTAGTTTTTGATAGGTTCGTATTAGGCGATTGGAATAATTGAAATGGAAAAAATGAAACAGAATTCTTTAAAACAATAGGGGCTGATAAATATTGGGAGAAAATCATTTTTATTGAATGTTGGTCAAGACTTGATTTGTCTTGGTAAAACAGCAAATGATTTTCAAAAGAAAAGAATAGCAGTGGTTTTTTGTTTGTTTGTTTGTTTTTTACTCTAAATGGACTTCATGTTTATTGTAGTTATAATCATTATCATCACCGTCAATCATCATGACCATTATCAACATCACTATTAGCATCATCTATATCAATCCTCATCATCATCACCATCATCATCATCATCATCATCATCATCATCATCATCATCATCATCATCATCATCATCATCATCATCTTCATCTTCATCATAATCATTATTATCATCATATTCATCATCATCATCACCATCACCACTATCATCATCATCATCATCATCATCATCGATATCATCACCGTCATTGACAGTACGCAGGGAACTAGATATAACTTAGTCGCGGCCCACGTATTGACCAGCGGAGCGCTAGCTCAGATTGACGTTCAGAAAACTGTCCACTGACGACCGTTTTGTTTAACTCTGTATCTCTTGTCAGGCTACCAGCGGCGCCAGCTTACTCCCCGCCCGGAGCTGGAACCTACTAACCGCTATAAGGAAGAGCTGGATGCATTGAGGGGACTCTTGCACTTCCCCGAGGAGGTCGCTCTCCACCTGACCAACACGGAGCGGAAGCTCTTCACCAGCGTTCCTTCTCAGCACTATGTTCGTCACGTGACCATGGAGCTCTCTAGGCCTTTGTTGCAAAACAGGGAAGGGCCTTCTTTGGAAGACCTCATACAGAGATTCAATGAGGTGATCAATTATTTCACGATAGGCAAATGAATAAATGAAGGAAGAAAGTGAGTGTGTGTTGGGGGTAGGGAGGGATTGAATGGGTTAGAGAAAGAAAGAGAAGGAAAGACTTTTTTTTTTTGTTTGTTTGTTTTTTAAGTACTAGCAAGTGGGCCTTACAGCTTTGCCTCTCTGCTTGAAGTGTTTTGGAAAAAAAACTTAATGCATGTTCAATAAGAGTAACGCTTTTTCTTATTCAAAAACATATTGATAATAATAATATTCCAAAGCTTGAGTGAGAACAAATGGCATGTGCTCATTATTTTTTTTTTGTGTGTGTGCATCACTTTTAGGGGAAATACGCAAACGACATTATATCACTGGTGGGTTTTTTTTTTACACGAGTAGGAGGCAATAGAGGTCGAAATTTATCGTTCTTTGATACGTTCCAATTTTTACACCGAGAAAGTAATTTGTCTCGCACAGCATCCCCTTAAGAGCAAGTGAACTTTTTATCCTGCCAACCTCCACTCTTGGCCTCCAGTCTTGCCCGCCCCCTCCCCCGCAAAAAAAAAATTGATAAAACATGAAGCATAGGTGCATAGAAGCATTAAGTATTGGCATCATCGTAAACATGACCGGTATATTCCGACGATTATTTACGTGTTTCCGATCCGAACAGGTAAGCTCCTGGGTAACGCAGCTGATTGTAACCCAGGCCACCCACGATGACCGCAAGGCCGTGCTGTCTTGTATCCTGCGCCTGGCTGTTTACTGTTGGGTTCTGGGAAACTTCAACTCCGCTGTTGAGATACTGTGCGGGCTCAGGTGAGGTTTTCCTTTTCTGTGCGGGCTCAGGTGGGGCTTTTCTTTTCTCGCACATCTTTCTGGTTTCTACATATTAAATCTCTCTGGGTGAAGTTAAGGAACGCATAATATAAGGTTTCTATTTCCTAATTGTTTATCACATCTATTCGCCTCGAAATATGCAAATGTAGGAATAGTTGGATGGGTATGTCTTTCAGCCAACCTTACTTTGTGGTAGAGAGGAGCACTATGTTCAACCACTAGGTATATGTTTTTCCTTTGGAGCGTAGCTTTCATGTCAATATGTCGAACCTTTGTAAGGAGGCAAAATTTCAATATGTATATCACTTTATTCTCTGACTTCCGTCATTGTAAATTTCGGGCTAAATTAGAATAAACGCTAAGAACGAAGAGAAAGTTTTTTATACTCTTTTTTTTAATATCATTATTACATCATCATTTTTACACTGATTTTCACCCAGTTCTGTGGTGTATCAGTCGCCTTCCAATAAAACGTTACAAATCTAAGTTTAATCTTTTATTTTTTTTTAAATATCCTTGCTTTCTCTATCGTTTTCTCAATCTATCTATCTATCTATCGTTCCATTTATCTGTAACTATTTATCTAATTATCTGTTGTTTCACTCAACTTTAGTCTAAGTAGAAAGTAAACACACCACACTTGGAGGATAACTTGGGAATTATAAAGGATCCAAAAGGACGCGCGTGAGCCTATAAATAGTATAATACAAGGTCTAAAAGGAAATAGGCACACAATTTTATAATTATGGGACAATTCATGCCACTAATTTTAATTCTGCCTTCTTTATTTTTATTGATACTTTCTGTGTCTTTCCATTTTCCTCATATTTCCCCTTTATTCTTTCATCCTCAGATCTGAAAAGTTGAAACCGTTTTGGTTGTCGATAGAGGACGAAGATCTGTCCACACTGCATTCTCTGTCGGACATGTTACTGACCCGAGATCCGTCACCGGAGTACAGGGAGGCCATTACGCATGCGCTGGATATACCAGAATGCAAGGTGGTTCCGTTCTTCGGCTTTTTCCTGAGGGAGCTCAAGAGCATCTTTGTAGGAGTGCCCAGTATTGTCGTTCTGCCATCAGAGGAGAACCAGTCCCTGGAAGTACGTGGAATAAGTTTTGATGTTTTGCTTGGTTTACTTCAAAGGAAAAAGGAGATGGTATCCGTTTCTATTTTATCTAGCATGGTCACTTCATGGATTTCTTTGTGCGTTTGGGTGTGGGTGGGGATGGTTAATTTTTTTTTGTCACGCTTCGGATGCCGCTTTCTCTTACAGAGGTAACTTACTATAGATTTTAAGACGAATGACGCTAGTAGAAGCAGAATTTAGATAACAAGCTAAAGACTTCGTTTTCCAATCGTTGTGTCTTTATGTTGGTGCTACGTGTGTGTGTGAGAGAGAGAGAGAGAGCATTTTGGAAGGAGGATAATTTCGTTGAAGAAACATAAAGTTTATGTACTTTCACGAAGAAAAACTCAAGAACTTAGTAGGTCAATTTAATAATTATCAGACCTATTAAACTACTGCAAATATATTCTCTCAACATCGATTCTTTGATTCTTTAATATAAGAGCTTGGAGTGTATGATATCGGGAAATTCATTTAAGGGCATATCAAGAAAAAGTTATGTTAAAATTACGCCAAAATAATATGAATTTTTCTATCGGGCTGATAAGATACTTGAGAATTTTGTCTTTTTAGATCAAGTGCAAGTCTAAGTATGGTGTTCGAATGCTAAATAAAAAAAAAAGAAGACAACTTTTTAGTTGATCTTTTTCAATTACCCTTAATTTTGCGGAGAGAAAATAGATTTTTAGTCAAGTAAATCGTTACAATTGTGTTATAATTGTGTAACGAATGGACTTTGAAGACGGTGATCCTGAAAAGAAAGGGTTTTCCCCCCTCTTTGTGAAGCAATATTCAAAAATAACAACATAGCGCTTTTAGTCCTATATACCGACAGAGTTCAAAAACTAATTGTACAGTGAGAGAATTGGAGAAGAGGATGTTGATTTTAAAATATAGTATGAAAGCTTCTGAAAATGGCTCTTGGGGTAAACTTGAAGGGAGATAATTCAAAGCTCAGGAAATGTTTGGACATAAATTACAGAGTTTCGTGCTCTTTCAACATTTCCAGAGATGGTTAAGATCCTTGACTCTATAATTATTTGCGTGACATTATTTTTTTTTATTTAATACTATTGTTTTACCGATAGTTTCTTTTGTAAATTTTGAACTACTGAAGTTTAATCATTTAATAACGTATGTCTTAATGGTCATCGCCATTACGTAACGAATCTGAAACGCCCATTAAATCCCAAGGGTTAATATAAAAAAGGATGCAATTATGAAAGCGCATGATTTTTTTATTCTTAGATGCACATTGATCCATATCCACATTATTCTCAATCGTCTGAAAGTTGAATAATAAAAGCTTAAAAAGGACATAATTATAGGCCAAAAAAAATTACATGCATTCTATTAAAAAAAGTGGCTCGAAAATAACATTTCAGAAATAACACGGACAAAATATATGAATAAAAGTTTAGGCTACTGTAATCAAGAAATCGTTTGGGTTTTTTTTTTTGTTGCTGTTTTTTTTTTTTTTGTTTTTTTTTTTTTTTTTGTTGCTTTTGTTGTTGTTCTTGTTGTTGCTGTTTTCGTTGTTTGTTTTTTTTTTGTTGTTGTTTTTTTGTTGTTTTTTTTTTTTTTGTTTTTTTTTTTTTGGGGGGGGGGTGGTTTTGGTTTTGGTTTCGGTTTTTTTTTTTTGTTTGTTTTGTTTTGTTTTTTGTTTTTTGTTTTTTTTTTTTTTTTTTTTTTTTTTTTGGGGGGGGGGGGGGGGTTGTTGTTTTTTGTTTGTTTGTTTTTTGTTTTGTTTTTTTGGTTTTTTGGTTTTCTTTTTTTCGTTCTTTTTCTTTCCCGTTCTTTTCATTTCATATCACTACCTTATTTTTTAAAAAAAATATTTGTCAAGAAGTTAAATACTTATATCTTATGATTATGAGCGCAATTAACTAACGTGGTTTTTTATTCTTTTCTTTCTTTTTTTTATCTTCATCCTGCACCCAGTTCGTATCCGATTTCAACGGCGAGGACCGGTTCATGACTCGCATCGGTGTCGGCGGTCTGATCAACTTGGACAAGCTGCGTCAGGCCCACCTGGTCCTCAGCGACATACAGCTCTTCCAGCACCATGGACGCGGAGCTGTGCCGTACGACAACAATCTGGACGCCGACGCTGCCAGCAAGTAAGTTTTCTATGGAATATTATACTTTAGAAAGATGCTCATTAGCGTCGTGGTAAAAGAAGAACAAGCTGGTTGGAGAGCATTGCAGAACATGGAGGGGTGCTCCATCAAAGAGTGCGCACAGACAGAGTGGCGAGCAATGACCTCCAACGTCACTTGTGACAGAGAACATCGATGATGTTATTTTATTAAGAGTTTATGTTCATAGAGTTTGCTGGCTCGTAACGAGTTCCGTTGTCTCTGGTCTTTTTTTAGTCTAAAAACTCGGTGTTTACTAGACGTTGTCAGTCGGCGAGAATTAACATTACTAATAAGGTAACTATTCGGTGACTATTCGGTTATCTTTCTCTGCTCACCTGGTCAGTGTAAGGTTAAACAAAGTGCACTCTCTAAATCGGCATGCCCGAATTACGCTTCAAACACCAAGGAATTTGCGCAGTAGACAACCGCAAGAGATAAACGACTTTCAAACTTTAAAACAAAATATGAGAAACCTGTTCTATAGCAGGCTTCTGTCATTGCCCTGAGTTGTATCTTTAACCCTTACACTCATGGCAAGCTAAAAGTGTGTGGGGGGGGTGAAAACTGAATTTGGCACAGTCGAAGCGTTTAATATAAAAGACTGCACTTTAGATTGAAAACATAATAGCGCACAGAAAATCGTAAGGGCAAATTAATTTGAACGGAAATTATATCAAAAGTAAATTAAAATTAAACAATGATTATGTAAAATAAAATGAGTACAGGCATGCTTACAACATAAGTCCAATCTGGTTTGATAAAATGCAAGTAAACATATGCGTAATTAGAACTTAGTGGCAAAGAATTAGATTTTTTTGTTTGTCATTTGTCGAATGGGAAACTATCTTGTCTTACTCTAGATCAAGCCATGATGATATCATCTTGATGCAGGATACTTTCAAGTTACTATTTCTATATTCCCCAATCTAATAGTTTAACAAACCTGACGGGAAATAATTTTTTTGCTTTCAAAGTTGTGTCTTTTCAACACGCGTTATATACCAGAATGTTCCCGACCACAATCTTTTCACATCTTCTTATAAACACTGAGAGGTTATAAATAGCATCAATGTCATTACTCAAAATATATTTAGGCGACAATTAGTTAAATAAAAATGATGCACAGCATAACATGAAATAAAATTAAACTAAATGACTAATTAATAATTCAACTCACCCAATTGGTAGCAAAGAAACGGGGACACCAACCGAGATATAGGCCAGGATCATTTTCGCGGTAAAGAATAAGTTCATTTCTCTACCAGTGAGAGGATATGTGGTGAGAGAAACTGACTGTTTGGGCGTTTAACTTCGGGTGTTCGAGGCGGAAGAGTTGGAGTCTGTACTAATTCAATCTTATTATTCTTACACAATAAACATCCCTACGTTATTTTCACAATGGCTTGTTGTTGTTGTTGTTTTTTTTTATTAAAAATTTTAAAGAAATTCGAAATTTTCGCTGCGTTCTTACGTGCAAACTGCCCAGATCCTGCGCATTGCAACTCTAACCGAATCTCTACTACTTCTAAGAGATTACAATTGTTAACCTTCACTGACAATGACGTGTGTCGTGAGAACATTACAGAGGTCTGTGGAGAAGCAAATCGAGATACTCGTCCGGGACGTGCATTCAGTGAGGCTTTCTTAACTGGTAAATGCACCTTCCCGCAAATCCAAGACAAAATAATGAGCTAATGTGGAAATCAAATTAACTCAATCACAAATGCGAAATACGTTAAAGTAGAAAATTCAAAATACAGTTCAAATAGAAGTGCAATCACATAATGTTTCAAATAAGCACATAAAATGCAAAAATATCAGAAGAAATACTCTGTTGTTGCACGTGACTACACACAAATATTTATGTATGAAGATGATTTAAATGAAAACCATTGTCTCAAACAAGTCGAGATTCAAGCTCACACCTCCACATAATCATTTGAGGATATTACAGATTGCGCATTTCCTTTCACCAGATTGTCGATTTTGGCATAAGTTGAATGTTATGATAAACACCTAGATTTTTAACTTCATCATTTTCTTAAATCTTAGTCACAGCTGTCAACGATTGTGGCCGGTTTTTTTTTTTTTTAATTGTTGTTGTTTTTTGTTGTTTTTTGCTGTTTCTTCTATTTTTACTTTTTTTTTTCTTTAGTGTTTATAGCTATACCAAATGCATTGTTAAGATTGTTGAAATCGAAGAGGAAAAAAAAAGAAGTAGATGTCAGCTTACAAGTTGGAAAGAAAACAGTATAAATGACATCGATTGATTTATAACGAAACAAAGTCTGCTAATAGTATCCGAATCGTCCTTCAACTTGTTGACTTAATTTATTCCTATAATTATTGAATAGACATTTATTTCCATTTGGTAGCTTTCTATGTGATCTGATGTGTTATTAGATTATTCACTCCTTGTGGGATATGATAATCGATATCGCCCCCCGAGTGAAAATTAAGTCTATTTGCATTAACTGGCACTTTAGATAAAGTAGCCCTCATGGGACAATATTGCCTTGAACTTCGGCATTGTCTTAAATTTGTTCAAGATTCTTCATGCGGCGAGTAAATAATATGAATCGCTACTTGTGCGACCTGCGCTCTTAAGTTCAAGTGCACGTAGGCTGACATGACTGTTAGTCATGTAGTCATATTGCGCGAACTGGATTATGCGAGTCTGATTACGGTTTTTATTAACTGTAAAAGAAAAGTTAAAAAAAAAATAAAGCAAGCGTAGCACTAGTAAGATGTTGAAGTATTATATTTGTATCGATTGAATACTTTATAGGCCTAAATTCCCCAGGGTGTGCTTTTATAATGTAGCATGTCAAACCTCGAACTGTTTTATGACATTATGAGATATGCTTAGGCGACGTTAACCAATACAAATTAAACCACAAACCCCGGTCTATTAGCTTTCCGATGTTACAGATAATTATGCACATTAAAACAGTCGAAGCACACGCTTAAGAGTTTCATCGGTTTGGTTTGTTGGTTTTTTTTTTTTTTTTTTTCTTTTTTTATTGTTTTTTGTGTGATTGTTTGGTGTTGTTTTTTTTTAACTTAGATCTATATGCGAATGTAATTATTGGGTCATTTTTGCATTACCAAAGATATTCTCGAATATATATATATATTCCACATACACACACACACTAATATATACATGTGTATAAACATGTGTGAGTGCATCGCATAAAAGTTCAGTTTACGCATTTTACGGTTTTTCCTTATAGATCTAATTGCTAATGGACAAAAATTTTTTTCAAAAATGCATCCCGTATCTGTTCTCATTTTTGTCAAGCGTTTGCACTTATCCTAAGTTTTCCTGCGGATTTCAACAGACATGACGTAACTCTTATAGGCTCAAAGAGCAAAGCGAGCGAGGGATCGACTTGCATTATTCTTTAACAAAATACTTTAAAAGTGTGACATGTTTTAAACCAGTATTACAAAACAAAAATTAAAGCCATTGAACACTGAAGGCATGGAAAGCAAAAACAAACAAAAAATTAAAATTAAATTATAATACTAATAATAATAATAATAATAAGAAGAAGAAGAAGAAGAAGAAGAAGAAGAAGAAGAAGAAGAAGAAGAAGAAGAAGAAGAAGAATGATGGTGATAATGATAATAATGCAAAAAGAAAAGCATCTAAGAAGAAGCTAAGATGAATTACTTGTAAAGTAACAAAAGCAGAGTATCAATTGAGCAAGGGCAGACAAGATTTTTATGTATATCCTTCGTAGGGGCCGAATATCATTTAAGTGCAAAAATTCTTCAAATCAATGTAACAAAACGCATAATCTTTGTTGCATGTATATTTACGTTGAGTATAAATATTATGACATGTTGTAGTATTGAACTATAATTCTTAGAAAGATCTATGCATGAAGTTCTCTGAAATACATTGAATACGTTGATTTTTCTTCCTATATTTAAGATGCACGTGAATGCCCTGCGCATGTAAATGTTGCGTCTCCAACGACTAATTTAATCCTCTCGTAACTTTCATTCGTTTTACCCAAGGTGTCGTAAAAGTGTCTTCACTCGTTCGAGGGGCGTTTTTTACGATGAGATAGAGAATAAAGAGTGCTTCTGTCCGAAATCTGTGGCATGTAATTGAAAAGGATAAAAAAAAGTAAAAAAAATTATGTATATTATAGTATTATCTTTTTCATCAAAGGAGACCGATATCAATGACGTCTTTAATATGATTCACCGGCTGCGCATGCGCTGCAAATCAGATGTACGGAGGAAATTCCGTGCATAAAGGGCGCAAAAGTTTTGCGAAGGCTTTATTTTTGTTCATAAAAGGTTCTGAAATCACGGAGAACTAGAAAGACAGCATTCCCTGAGATTTTATGAGGTCTGATGGTATCGAGCCGGAGATTGATACCGAGTTGCTTTAGGGGGCTCAAATTATAGCCTGATCCACTCGTCACTGACGGAGGCGTGTTTTGATGTATTAGAAAATGTTTAGGTCCATGTGTTGTGAATGAGCTATATCAAACGATTCGTCAGCCGAGAGTGATTTTTGTGTTCTTTGACCTCTAGAAACGGAAGACGAGAGCTGTATGAGGAAAGGGTGCGGCGCACGTGACTCTCTTGATTACGGCTTGGGGAATTAAATTTTATAGAACGGAAAACCTAATATGCTTGTGACTTGAACGTTACTTGAAGCATCTAATATGGATGGGATTTAGTTATTGCGACACATAAACATTTTTCGTCCAAGCAACATCTGTTGCCGTTATTCGTTGCTCAGATATTTGCTGCAGTTTAATTATTTCTTAGTCTTATTATGTCTTTTCTATAATCTATCCCGTTCTCAAACGATTAGTCAGTGATTACTTATACCGAGGCGGTATGTTTTGAACAATATGAATGGGCTCTGTCGTCAACATATTGATCACTCGGTGTGGCTATGAGCGATTTTTTAAAGGATTCAGCATTTTTGTTGTTTTTATTGTTGTTGCTCATTCAGTTTTCCTTATGTTGCGCGTGTTTTTTGTTTTGTTTTGTTTTGTTTTTAGTTTCCCGCAACGATCTATCTCTCCTTTAAATTTTTCATCATCCAATCGCGACGTTTTTTCACTTCCTTTTTCGCTTTATTGACGTTTTTACATATTATACATTATATGATATGACTATAATGATCTATCTGTATCTTTTACTCTCTTTAATTTTATGATTGTTTATATATATATATATATATATATATATATATATATATATATATATATATATTATTGTTCTACTCCTGACAAAAATTTAATGCTTTATTTCTTTTGGAAAAAATCCTTTTTGTTTTTGTTTTCATTTTCGTCGCTTTCGCTTCCTCATTCCATCCTCTCCTTTTTTTTCCCTTGTCTCAAATATTTAAAAGCCCCATATTTATTTTTGTTTGTCTCCGGAGTAATTTTGAACGACTTGTTTATGACATTTATGCCAAAGTCCAGGCTCGATTCCTCAAAGATCAAGCTGTTTACAGCGCCCAAATTCGCACGAACGAAAACAATATGACAGGAATCCTTTCAGTTGAGAGAAGGTCGCTGTGTTGATGACGATTTGAAAGCTGTGCAACGTTTGAGTTTTCATACTGCTGCTCGCCCGCAGTCCTTTCACACTCGCTAACCACTACATAGAATCAGATGCTTCTATCGGGATGTGGTTTTTGTAAGGAATACAATTGTGTTTTTGTTGTTTTGTTTGTTTGTTTTATTTTTTTTTTTTTGTCCAAGACCAGGAACGTTCCTTTCAGTGCTGACCGAAAGCTGCTCATTTCGGTCCAGAAACCTTTAAATAGCTTTTCTAAAATGACAGTTGACATTATTGGAAAGGCGCTATTTTGTTTCTGCAGCAGTCATGCTTTCCTCCATACTATAACATCAACAACCACGAGCGATGCACGTGTTAAAGAATGATTTTTTTTTTTAATTTTATTTTATTTTTTGTAAATACTTTCAGTCCTCTTAAAAAAATTTACCTGCGTTGAAGCTAAATGTGATACTAGCTTTGAGTAGAAGTTGAATCAGTTCCACGTATATTTAAGTCACTATAAGTTTCACAAAGCTTCATATACCTCGTCTAGGCGGCAGCTTTCCGCCAAGCTAGTGATGGGACTGTTCAGTTGATACCCTGCCCCACCAATAGATGTCCCAGACAGGGATCGAACCCCGGGCCTTCTTTCTTTTCATTTCAATGCTCTACTGACTGAGCTATCTGGTGCTTTCAATAATGACGATAATATTTATGATACTGATGATTATTATTATTATTATTTTTATTGTGCTATTATTATTATTATTATTATTATTATTATTATTATTATTATTATTATTATTATTGTTATTATTATTATTGTTATTATTAT
This sequence comes from Elysia crispata, assembly GCA_033675545.1. NCBI lineage: Eukaryota > Metazoa > Mollusca > Gastropoda > Plakobranchidae > Elysia > Elysia crispata. The sequence goes on along the minus strand of JAWDGP010000750.1, from coordinate 3,109,754 downwards.
TATTATTATCATCATCATCATCATCATCATCATCATCATCATCATCATTATCATTATTATTATTATTATAGCAGTAACATATCTTACTGGATTTTTCTACGAAATGTTTATAACGCTTAATATAACTTAATTCAACTTAGACCAGTATGAAGCTAGGGCTGTTTTAGATTTCTATGTAGTTTTCATCCTTTTAAAAGATTTTTCAGCTCTTATTGTTATATCATATCTTTACATCAGTGACAAGAGGGAGAAAAGATTTGGGATTGGGGGAAGGGGACCCTTTTGTCAGAGAGCTAGGACAAATTATTTAAGAAGTAATTATACTTTAAAGGGCTTCTTTTTTTCTTAGCTTCTCTTTAAATTTAAATAAGGTTTCGTTATTTGAAAAATGAGAAAGTGACGCCGATGCTCGTCGTTGTAAACAAGCTATTTAGGAAAGTAAATTCACCTGATGTGCACAACTAATATGTTTCTTTGTACTGAAAAAGAGTTCAAGGTTTTCTTTTCGTTGTCAGTTTTGTAATGTTTTGGGGTTGTTGTTGTCTTTTTTTCAATTGCTTTTCTTTTTTTATTATGTAATAAATTGTATTAAAAATGATTTTGAGGAATGTGAGTGGGAGGGGGGGGGGGGTTATAATTTTTCTTACAGCACAAATACGATTTTGAGATACTCTTTGAAACTGTTATTAATAACAATTTGAATAATTTGAATGTTTTATTTCTTGACACGATTACATCTTTTTTCTTTTTTTTTTTTAACTTAGTGAATGGAATTTTACATGAGGTTTTAGGTTATGCCACCCGACCCTTTCAAAAAGTCGTTAAAAAAAAATGCTCTTATCAGGGGATCCCATCAAACCCGTTGTTCTTCGCGGAAATCTAAACGATTTTCTTAACCTAAAAGTGGAGGTTGAATTGACCCACGCTTCGGTTCAAAGAGGTCACGGAAATATTTGTAAACAATTGCGTTGTCTTTTATGTGGATAGAAAGTGAAGTCCGTTTTTTGATTCCTCTTTATTTTTCTACAATACTCTCTCTCTCTCTCTCTCTCTCTCTCTCTCTCTCTCTCTCTCTCTCTCTCTCTCTCTCTCTCTCTCTCTCTCTCTCTCTCTCTCTCTCTCTCTCTCTCTCGCCATGTTTGACTTTGCGATGAGAGGCGATAAATAAGCGTATATATATATATATATATATAAACGCTCCCAACGCATTTGAATATCCATATCACTCATTATCATGCAATAAAGTGTGAAGATTGCGCTGTTTTGTTGGAATTCATAGCACCCCACTGTATCATAATTACATGGTAACGAGTGGTTAAAAAGTTCTATAAATAGACTGATAATTTTACAAAACAGACCAACTATTCTTGTTTCGATAAATCTTTCTGTCTCCCTAGCCCCCATATGCTACAAAGATATCGGTACGATTTATTATACCTAACGCGCCTTTTAACACATAACTATACTTTATTCCAACACTCCTGTCAACTAAACGTCTTCATAATTCTCCAGTAATGTTGCCGGACCCTTACACAAAAGGAGGCTTTGATTGCCAGCCATTGTCTGTCTGTCGCATTTGATAAAAGAAAAAAGCCTTTATCCCTATGTTCTCTTCATTCTGTCCCATATAACCCTGTTGCTTTCACTCTCCTCTCAGTCCTCTGCTTCTCTCCCACTGCACCATGACATCTTCAGGGTCAAATCAACAATCGTGAGAATGGAAATCTACGCCGTCTAAGAGTGAGTTTGGGTTCACGTCTTCTCATCACTACCTTTGCTGCCTGATATTTGATAATAATAAAAAAAAAAAAAAAAGAAAAATTAGAGTTCTTGGCTACAGACCCATTTAAACGATTAAAAAAAATAAACATCAGTGAAACATCTTAACCCTAGTCAACATTTATATCGCACTGAGGTAGTATGGGCAGCAATCTCCCGAGTCGCGAATAACTACTCGATATTTTTTTCCTTGCCTCCCTAATGCAAACATACAAAGGAATCATGAAGTAGAGTGCAAGGTGAAGAGGAACAATCATTATTTTACGGCCAATACGAACTAGCTGTTCGCCATGAACATTTCACTTGAGAGAAGGCAGGAATCAAACGTGTCCCAGTATTTCGTGAAGCGTACTCTCATACAACGATCAGGCGCAGATCCGTCCTAGATCATGATGACATTTCATTAAGACTTCAAATATTTCCATAAAATACATAATTGTGAACGTTTTTCAACAGTCAGAAGTATTTAGAAGTCAGATCTAGTACTAATATTTTGCGAGCCTTGCATTTTTTTTTTTTTTTTTTTTTTTTGCGCGATTGTAAGTTTATATTATCTTTTTTCTAATTTTAATTTGCGCGTCTCTGGCGGTGTTAATAACTTCGGAATTTGAACGATTTCGACACTTCCTTGTGGAAGCTAGATATATAAAGTATATATATATATATATATATATATATATATATATATATATATATATATATATATATAGCTTACGTGCTTGCGAAATTCTATAGCAGGGCTCAGGATAACTTTTATTTTCTGAATTCCACCCTCTCTTGACAGGAGAAAAACGATAATTTATATTGAATTCAAATCCATCTAACTATGTAAGTCCCCAGTGATTTTTTGGGGTTTTTGCTTTTTTTTTTTTTTTTTTTTTTGTTTGATTGTTTTGCTGAGCAAATGCCGTTCTGGAATGTGCAGGCTTAGATTGAACAAGGAGTAAAAAAAATTAGGTGTAAGTCGAAAAAGAGCGGACAACAAAGAAATTAGAGAAAACAATTGAGAGTCATATGAATAACAAAGTTAGCTCATGAATTTTTCACCTTTTTTTTTTTTTGTTTGTTTTAGATATTATGTTTATCAATGATGGCAACTAAAAAAATATTAGCTTTTGATTATCTTAAACTATTTCACAATAATAATATAAGGAGTGGGGTAGCTAATATTGTACTTTCCCAATCTATTTAAAGCTTCAACAGAAATCTAGTATAAACAAAAAAAAAAGTACCCAGTGTTGTATGTCATTGCAAGAATCCTCATCTGTCGCTTGTGTCACTATATGAAAATGAGCGTTTACAAGGGTCTTTAAACCTATGAGAAATAAGCTAAATATTCTTATTAATTCCAGCTGTCGTCTCCATTTCCAACGACCTGAATCCGGAAATTGAAATAATGGTCGTCTTATAAGCTGTAAAAAGAGATTTTAAGATTCAATCAATGCAGTTTTAACTATGCGTTAAGAGTACATCATTGCGTTCATTCAGAACATTATTTCGTTATAGAGTGCATCAAAGTTCACAATCAATAAGCGTTTGGTTTAAGAGTACACTAAAGTACACATTCATTCATGTTTGGTTCGAGAGTATAATTATACTAGTGGGTATTAAAAGACGCTTAAGAACTTTCCAATGCATCGTAACCGATGACAAAGCATCTGCTTGCGATCGTCGTAAAGTTTTTGTTTTGTTTTTTCACGTTTACTAATATGAGGTCATATCACAAACCAACTATTTCTTTATTCTGTGCTTGCGAATTATTACAATTTGGTGGCACGGTCTATAATTTTCCTAGGAGCAGGCCTGCGAACGTGATCTCTGCAAAAGGAGAAACTCACCGTTGGTCGATTTATTACCGCTTTTCAAAGCCAACGTCTCCCAAGTCTGCCTTGTAGCTTGGACATGGCGGAGGTCGATTCGAACTCTCTATCTTTTAAAGAAGAAAAATTCCACGTCATTACTGCTTACGTCATACGTAGCTTAAATTAGTAGGTTGAGCTTCTTAGCTGAGGCCAGACAAGACCGGAATCAACCAGGGCTATTTAGGGATGCAGTGAATAGGCAAGAGACAGTTGGCCTACACACAGGAACGGCTAACTCGGTTACTTATTCAGTTATTTGAGCACATTCAGGGAACAAAAAAAGATAATGATAATGAAAATAGTAAATATAATGGTAATACAAGAAGAAGAAGAAGAAGAAGAAGAAGAAGAAGAAGAAGAAGAAGAAGAAGAAGAAGAAGAAGAAGAAGAAGAAGAAGAAGAAGAAGAAAAAGAAGAAGAAGAAGAAGGAGGAGGAGGAGGATGAGGAGAAAAAGAAGATTACTAACAATATATATTAGTAGTAGTAGTAGTAGTAGTAGTAGTAGTAGTAGTAGTAGTAGTAGTAGTAGTAGTAGTAGTAGTAGTAGTAGTAGTAGTAGTAGTAGTAGTAGTAGTAGTAGTAGTAGTAGTAGTAGTAGTAGTAGTAGTAGTAGTAGTAGTAGTAGTAGTAATGGTATCGATAATACACTGCATTCATACAAAGATAGCTTACGGGACAGAGGAAGCGAGTAGAAGGAATCGAAAGATATAAGTGACTAGTACTGAAACAGAAGAAAGGAAAATCACACGCAGATGCATATTCTTAGTGAAGTCTGATAGGTATGACGAAAGCCATAGAGATAAATGAAAAGACAATAAATTTGTTCGGCATTCACCAATTTTCGATTCAACACTGCGCAAATGAATCGCAACACAACCACTTTACTTTTTTTTCTTTTTTTGTAACTCATTTAGTCAATCACTGTAAAAATGATTTTAAATATGAAATTTAAAAATAAATTTATCAGATTGTCTTCTCCAGTAAGTACTTATAAGAATTATTCAAGGTTTCCTTAGATTTGTTATGTTGATCGAGTTTTATAGTATGTTTATTCTTATCTTATTTTTAGCTGCAGGTTTCATGTTGATTTCTGAGGAAGATGTTTCGTTCTCCGAGATTTTAGTTTATTTATCGTCCCTGGGGAACTATTATCCCCATAGCTTCGAAACAAAAGAATTTGACCGAATTCGCTCACAGACATCAATTTACATGCTAGGCCGCAATGAAATTATGCATCGGTTATTTGGCGAAAACCAAAATTGCTATAAGTACTGTAATGAGAATTCATATAGCCACTGGCTTAATGAAACTTTTTTGAGGTGAATGATAGGGTTTGAAAATCGAAACCCTACCAAACAATTAGAACGCTTGCCTTGGAGAATGCTATTTGGCTCTTCTACGTACAAGTCACGCGAGGATTTTATAAACTGCAAAACTTGGCGTTGACTCAAGTTTAAGGTTTACGTAAAACAAGGAAAATATAAGTAATTAAGGGATTTCATGGAGTTATTTGCTGTGCAAATACAGTTTTATAATTTTTTAGAAAGAATGGTATAATTCTGTATGTACGTGCCCTCCTTTGGTATATCTAGTATGACATGAGATAAAGAAAAGAAATTGTGTGCATCCACTGTCTGAAATATTACCAGGAAACAATCATTGTGCCAAGAAAAATGCGTTTAACACTAGCATAGATTACTTTTGAAGGTTCTCGGAAGTCAAAGTATCGATAAAGAAGGAAATAAACTATTAAAAATATGAGAATAAAAAACAGAAACAGGAACAGAAATCATAAATATTATTACATCAGCATAAGTTTGTAGCTGAAAAGCAAAAAAATTAGGTCACGAAAGAGATTTTAACCTAAAAGCTACCAGATATTTATTCAAAGTCAACCGTCACAACTACAGCTGAAATTAATGATATAGAGTTAATAAAAAAAAAACTTTAAGAAGGAAAAAAAAAACAATAGGAATAACGATGCTCGGATACGAAATTTAACGTTAAAATTATTTCATGAAAATGTATCCGAAGAATCTTAACATTCCGAGTTCTATCCAACCGAAGTTTTGAAAACGAAACCACTGTTTTGCTTGAGGAGTAAACTACGTTAATAGAAACCAGGGTGTCATTTTCTGCTTCATTACTCTTATCATCCTTACGCTGGTTTCGTCCCTCGAAGAACATACCAGCAGCGCATCTGTCTCTGATGTTTTCGTGTCAAGCCGGTTGTTAACAACATTGTCCTCTGCAAAAGCACTATGTTTGTGAACCTTTTTTTTTTTTGTAGTCATTTTGCGGCTACCTGTTTTGGCAATACCCGTCTCATTTTACCCAGCTCCGCCTACAACTTTATATGCTTTTCTATCATAGAGATTATTAAGCTGTACATCGTCGTGAACCTTATTTTCATTGCCTTTTATTGTATAAGGCCATCTCTCATAACATGTTTTTGAGTTTTCAGGAGGGTTTTTTTTTTTTGTTTTGTTTTTTTTTAAAGAGGTGGAAGGTTGGGGTTGTCTCATAAAATATCAATAACATTTCTCTGGCCTTTCTCTTGGCGTGCCATTTGCAATTTTCATAGTTGTGAATGTGTTCACCTTATTAAATTTTTGTTGTTGTGGACAATACATGTGATGCATCAATGCAAAGCTCTCTGCTTCAAAAGAAAGATTCTGTCTCTTTATGAGTCCTGCCATATTGATTGTAATTAGATTTCAGAGTAAGTAATACTGTACTCCACATGGCGAAAACCAGAAATGCTGTTTAAATGCACTTATTTTGTCAACTTTTTTATTATTTAAAGCTAGTGCAAAACATTTTAGTCGATTGATGACACTCATTTTATAACTTATAGATAGTTTCAACAACAGAGCAATAATAGGAACAATTTGAACGCCAAGGAAAAAAAAACACTTTTCTTTGGGGATAATGGACATTTACTGAAATATAGCAAGGTTCTCGAAAAAATTAAAACTTTCGGGATTTCACTCAATTTTGGAAATTCTTAGAGAAGTAAAATAGAAAGTATGTTGTATGTGGATCACATCATAGAGATTTGTAAATCGGGGGGACTGGAGAAGTTTAATGAAAGTGTGTTTTTTATGTAAATAATTGCAGATTAGAATTTCGGAAAGTCAGTTATCACAATATGCACTTCTTCCAGAGGAGCCAGAAACTCTAAGTAAGCAGGAGTGATCGGTGGTGTTGCTCAAGCGTGATGATATAATCCGACCAGTTCCACCAACTTTTTTTTTTTGTATAATTTAGTCTTTTCTAAAGATTATTATTCCTTGGTTACACTTGAATTCTCTCAATCTAAGACAAAAAGTAGCCCAAAAATGTTAAAATATTAGAGCTGTTGTTTTGGATGAGAACAGAAAGAACTAGTCTGCAGTTAGTTATATTTGGAAGAACTTGTTTTACAAAACCGGTCAACGGCCTAGATGTAGCTGGCACGTCACATAAACAGAAAATGAACAAGAGGTCGGTGCAAATGACGTCAATCCCATTTCCTAAACTCTTGGGATGTTATCTTAAGCAGAGCCGTCTTTTGCTTTCTAAAATCTGAAATTTTAAGGCAGGTTTTTTTTATTGTTGTTTTTGTTGTTGTTGTTGTTGTTGTTGTTGTTGTTGTTGTTGTTGTTGTTGTTGTTGTTGTTGTTGTTGTTAGTTTGTTTGTTTATTTTGTTTTTTGTTTTTTGTTCTTTTGTTGTTTTTTTGTTAATTTTTTTATAAAAAAAATTTACAGTTCTGTCGATGATAATTTTAATAGTGGATAGGTGCATTATTTCGTGCAATGATTTACTTCAAACTATATAATTACTATAAGGTAAATCTCCCCATGACTCTTTTCTTTGTTGTCCCTGCTGAAGATCATTATTGGTAATGCAGACCTAAGATTTTATTTTAAACAATTTAGAAGAGATTTCGGCGATATCAGCCAATGTAGAGCGTTTTCTTAACATCAGCATAGAACCAAATCAGATTTCTATTTCGAAGAATTTTTTTTTTATTGGTTATCCTGATATTTTTTATTCTCTTTTGCGGTATCTTAGAAATTTGTCATTGATATGACTTATTTGTCTGTCATCTAATTTATACACCGCCAGTGAAATTTGAAAAAGACACTCTCAGACTATTATTGTTTCATCAACTTTTTATTTCTTTTTAATTTTGTTCATCTTTGTTCCTCTTTCTCCCTTTTAAATCTCTGATATCTTTCCATCTTTCTATCCTTCTTTATCTTTCTGTTCGCTCGTTTCGTGCTTTTCCCTTCTTTATCTCCACATAAGCAAAGCTTTATACTCTCTAAGACTCATTTGAGTTGATCTTTTTTTTATCTTCTTTTAATACCAATATTATTAGTAAATCGCTTGTTATACGTCTACATATCCATCTATATTTTTTTATACATTTACCTATCTAATTTCTTATAATTATCCATCTATTCATCGGGAGATCTATCTACTTATTTTATCACCTCCTTCTTGTTGCATTTTTCTTCTCCTTACGTCAAATCTTGTTTCGTTTATCTTCAGTGATAGTCGCGACACAGAGTCTACGTGCTACGACAGTGAGAGTGATTATGACCTTGACCTAGATAGCTACCAACCAATCAGACCCTTGGCAAGTGAGCACGAGGTCATGATCATCACTCCCAGAATTCTACAGCTCAACCTGCAGACTCTCCAGGTAATTTGAACATCCGATCTAGATAAATGGACAACTGGTAGAGTGAAGAGAGAGAAGAAAAAAGAGAGAGAGAGAGAGAGAGAGAGAGAGAGAGAGAGAGAGAGAGAGAGAGAGAGAGAGAGAGAGAGAGTAAGCTTAATAAGTCCAAACAAATATATATTGTTTAAAAGGCATTCTAGCGGAACAGTCCAAAGACCTGTAAATAAGATCTGTCTGTGGAGAAGATTTTACAATGCATCTCTATCTTTCCGCATCCTAACTAGATCATGAACCACGGCACCACGATGATCCAGTGGGACGAGGACGGCGGACGATCCGTGCCAGTACTGCTTCGCCTGGAGGCGGACAACGCAACGCTCACATGGTGCCGGCCCGGATGGAGCGCGTTGCGAGGAGTCACGTCTCCGCCAGACTTCGTCCTGCACTCGGACCGCTCTCACACATCTCTCCATGTGCTATGGGCGCGCTACTCCAGCGTGAGTGAGGAGTCATACAATTCCTTAGAGGAAGGCTATCTCGACATTCTAAACATCAAAGAGGTCTATCTAGGCGAAGAGGGATTAGATCTCTCCGCCATCACCAAGCGGCACGGCCTCGACGCTACCGTCGCCGCCGCGTCCGCTGCCCCAGAAAATCCTTCCGACCACCGCTGTATCACGATAGTCTACGGAAGCAGCATGTCAGCCAATCACAAGCTTTGGTTCGTCGGCCCTCCTGGCGTGGCGCTCTGCTGGTATCGCGGCCTCCGCTCCTTGCGGCTGGCGGCTGCGCGAGTCCGTGCCCAAATGGACAAGCGAGTGCTCTGGCTGAAGCAGCAATACCTGCAGCTGTACTACGAGAACGAGAAGTGTCAAGGCCCAACACCCGCTGAGGCTGTCAAGGTAAGGAATTTTGAATACGAGATTTCATCGGCCGAGAACTTTTAAATCTCAACTTAAATCACATCCTATAAATATATCAAAGTTTGGTGCATCTACATAGGGTTTAAATTATTTAGCAAGACAAAAATGTCCTGAACCTTGTTTAACATTTTCCACTTTCCACTGTAATCCGAATGCGGTCGATTGCTAAGATGGGGGGGGGGGGTTGCGGAGGGAGTGAATTAATTGAAAATATCCATGTAGGCCTATTCCCATGAATTTTGACTGATACACGCAAACATGACTGTCACGATGTTTGGGAAAAGGAAGTAATTAAAACTATTTTGCGATTTGAGCAGGAAATTTGTATTTCCTGCTATTTCGCTTTTTCCGATGGAAGAACAGAAGTGAGGAGGTGAGAAAGATACTTACTAAGCGATGGAGGGAGGGACTAAGCCGCAGGGCCTAGATGGCAATAACAAAAGAATCGAAGCAAAGGTTGCCCATAAGGTGATGTATATGACATGAACTGGCACACCGGTCGCTTGGCCTTGGCGAGTGTAATCCGATTAGTAATTCATGAACACTGGTTCTTGACAGAAGATATATATCTTCTTTTTTGATACCTTTCCGGTATTATGTTCGTTATTGTTTTTTGGGTGTTTTTTTTTTTTTTTTGTTCGTTTTTGTTGTTGCTGCTGGGTTGTTGTTTTTTTGGTTGTTTTGTTGTTGTTGTTGTTTTCTATAAAAGTCTACCTGATCTAATAAAATTATTAGCGATTGTGTAGGGCATACTGAATACCTCAAACTATTCTGTCATCAATAGTGGTGGTTATAAGTCGCGGCTACGAATCACACCAATGACATTTATCTTTTTTACAAACATTTAAAGTTTTAGGCAACATCTAACTCGGTTGAGCTTTACCCAAACACTAGCCATTACTCATTTTTCCATCACTCTTACACGGTAATTCGGTTGTCATAGACATATCAAGTATTTACGTGAAGGAATTGAATGCAACTACTTAATCTCTTACTCTTTGACATGGACCAACTTTATGTTGCAATTGAATTTTAGGTTGTGTATGTAATGCAAACAGATCTTTTTAACGGCAATCCGCTTTCTACCATCATAAAGCTGAAACTAATTACAATTAGGATTCTACCTCCCAGTCATGAGTAGCCTATGAAAAGTTAATGTGTAGAAATTAAGAAAATTTTCAACTAAGCAATCCAAAACCAAGGCAGTCATAATACAATTTGACAGGTGAAATTGGAGATTCAAAAAAAAAAAACACAAAATCAGTAGCATTACCTGAACACCAGACTAATTAGGCTGAAATTTGAATTTTAAGTAGTAGCATTTAAAAGTAGAATTAGTTGTTCTTTTTTTTTCTTACTGCCACTAAAGAACCAATCGATTTATACCTCCTTGGATAATTTGATGCTAACATGAAATAGAAGGGACTTTATACAAAGAAAATAGATCGATAGGTGGAGAGAAAGCAAGAGTCACAGAGAGACAGAGAGAAAGAAATGGAAAAAGAGGGAAAGGTACGAGTCAGCCTGCTGAAGGAAAATCTATTATTTTCCAATCATTCTTGGAAGCCGGAAAACAATTCGCCAACATTCTATTCAATTCAATTTTTTGGGTCTTTTTTTAATTCAGGTCTGGGGAAGCGTACTAAAATTAGCCAGCGCATTTAACCAACAGGAGCAGTAAGAAAAAAGAAAACAAACAAAAATGCAGAAAGTGATATATTATTCCCTTCCAAGGATTCATGTTTTGCAGTCGGATTTTACCTTACAAACAGGGAACACTAATTTTTTTCTGGATATATCGGTACATTAAGGTTAAGCACGTTTTATACACAATCTTAATTTAATTTCTCTTTTTATCTAGATCTGCATATCCATCTATGTTATTTTTTGCCTCTTCCTGTCTTTGCTTTCCTCGCTAACTCTCACTACATTTCTTTTTATCTAATCTATCCATGGCTCTCCTTCTTTCACTCTTTATTTTCTTGTTTCCTCTCGATCGCTTTATTTTTTACCTCTTTGTCCTGTCTTGGATCACGTGGAACTAGTGGGCTCTACCAAACATAAATTAGTCAATCATGCAATCGATCGATCTCGATTAGTCTAGTGCTCGTGTTTACTTCTTTAAAAATACCTTAGTATTCTCCCTCTCTTCTCTTCTTCTTTTACTATTATTACCTACTAGTAATGCTCAGATTGGGGCATTACATTACAATGATCAGTTGCTACCGATCTCTCATTTTCTCTCTCCTCCACCTCCTCTCTCTCTCTCTCTCTCTCATATATATATGTAACCATATGAGCAAACACGTTTAAATAATAAGTCATGTTATTATAGAAGTTACTTTCAATTATGATGGAAGCGTCCTTCCTCCTCTCCTCCTCACCCCTTTTCCCACTCTCTGATCTCTAAATCTAACTCCGCTCTCTATTTCCACGCCTTTTCCTCTCACTATAACATCCCGCTCCTTTCTTCTCCTTTCCTTATCCTGTCCGCATCTTCACCAAGCCCGAGCTGTGGGGGCTCCCTGTATGCCCAGACTTTGGCCCCCAACTCTGAAGACTAGTCTTTACAAAGGGCCACAAACCTGTTCAGGGGCAGACCACCGCCGGTATCGAATTGTCTTGATCTGGTCTCGGATATAGAGAGAGTTAGAGGGGAAGGGGAGGGAGGAGTTCCTTGCCTCCTGGAGGAGGGGTTCTGGAATACATCCAGAAAAACATGGTCTGCATGGCAGCCTAGATCGTCCACCACCGGGCACTGGAACTAGCGGAGAAACTTTGCATATCGGATTATTTTCATCCTTTGTTTTCGTTGGCGTTAGTGCTTCATTGATTGGCCGTAGAAAAAAAAAATTGTTGTTTCAGACAAAAATAATTTTGTCGGTACTTTTATTATTATTACGTTCATCTTTTTTTTCCCCTTTTTTTTTTCATTGTGGCTTAGGAGCAGATCACCGTGGAAGGATTTTATTAAAACCTTATAAATACATGTTTACGAGCTTGCATTGCTGCTAATTAAAACTAGTAAGTTTGGTCTTCGGTGGTAATTTTGGATCTTTATTTTTCTTCGCTCTAAGGAATTATTGTAATCGATTTTTCTCAATTTAGTTTCTCTTTAACATTTTTAACATATAAGTTTTTTTTTCTGTAAATTTTGCCATCAAAAAGAGAATAATTTTTATATAAATATATTTTTGATTAGATTCATCTGCATTTCTTTATTGTGTCTACCTATTAAAATTTTATGAAAGCACATTTTCTCAACGTTAGGAATAAAAATATGCTGATTCAGGTCCCTAAAAGATATAGAGATAAACAACTCAAAGTCAAATACTGAAATCCATAGCACAATGAAAATTGGCAAATAATTGACTTTCATGATCATTCTGTTGAATGAAAGGCGCACAGTCTGATATGTATTTGTTGATTGTAAGAGAAACACTGACGTACTCATCCCTACTTACTATCTGTCCAATTGGTATCTCTAAGACTTTGAAAATGTACGGCAACAAAAAGCATGAAATAGAAAGACTGCTTTTTTTCTTTCTTGAAAGAAATGTTTTACAGTGGCCAGTTTAAACAGAAAATGTATCTTTGAAGGAAATCGATTTATAAATAATAATTTTATGAAATATTTTTGAACACTTGTAAAAGCCCAAAAATCTATTTCGGCCCTGTAGGAAAACGTTTCATTTTTTCAGAGTCAAGAATTAGGTCTAATGTTCTCCCTCTGAAGTTAAAATCCATATTACTGATCCTGGTGCAGTCTCAAAACATCGAAATGAAATGGAAGTGGATGAGATATTTAAAGTTTATGAGTTCTTTGTTGGTTTTTTTTTTTTTAATTTTGGGTTCTTTTTGTCTAGTTTCTGAGTTTTTTGCAAAATGTACTTAAGTTTTTTTTTTAAATATTTTCGTTTTTCAACGCACACTTTCTGGCCTTTCTTATTATTTTTGAAATACCATTTCTTTATAGTGTTATTTTCTGATTATCTTTGTTGCAATTTGTGCAAACTCTTTTTCGTTTTTTTCGCCCATGATCCATTGTAGTTTGCGATGGGTTACTTTTCCAAATCATCAGCCCATATTGCAAAATATCAACATCTTTTAATTTTTTCATCTCACACCTTCCTTGACGATTGTATTTTCTTTTCGATACAAGAAGTATTAAAGTATTATTTTCTTACTGAAACTGTTAGTTTTAACTATGCACTTAGTAAAGCTGTACTATGAATGTTTAATTTTCCTCTCTTTGTCTATGTATAGGTATTTGGTGGGAGATCATGGTCCACAGGTCTCCCGACCTCATCAGTCAGCGAGCAAGGAGGGTCGATCCGTCGATCCGCAAACTTCACTGTAAGCTCGCAAGGTCTTTTCAAGAAAGGGAAAGGGGGAAACGGTATCACGTCTAAGGTGAGTGTGGCTTAACTATATCGCATTATTCTTTTATTCATCTGCCTGTCTATCTGTGCATGTATGTTTGTATGTATCTCTTCGCGCGTCTCTCATTTTACCCATATATTATTATACGACAATCTATTTCTCTATTCCTTTTGTACTGAGTTCATTCACCTTTCCATCAATCTGTGTTTCTTTCTGCATAATTTTTTTCCTGTCTATTGCATCATTATTGTCATTTGTATTTTTTTTTATTTGTCCACAATCTTACCGATCTATCCGATTCCTTAAGTTCTCTTCTTAAATAAATTGATGTCCTCACCATCGATTACGCCAGTTTCCCTACCAGTTGGAATAGATTGGGTTTTCGATACAGATGCTCCCATCATTTTATATATTATACATAGTGGTTTTGGTTTTGTAACAAGTTTAATATTGATAAATGACGAATTAATTACCCTTTTAAGAATAAGTAGGGGAAAAAACTAAGTTGAAGGCACTGTGAATTATATTAATAAAAAAAACGTAATGATGTGACTTCTCTTTCACAGAATACAGATCTTAATAATTTGATCTTCTCAACAGACCAGATCTGTCAAAAAAATACAGAAAAAAGAGAAATTTGTGACAAATGCTTTTAATGGGCAAAAATTGATTAAATGCGGACATCAAGTAATTTAGTAGTGGAGGCCTGATCAGAGGTGATAAAACCTGACCTGTGACCCCTATTGTTTTCCTGTTGTTTAGAACCACTGATGGTTTCGCACTATTGATCGCTAAGCGCGGTTCATATTTTCCTTTCTCTGTCGGTATAGCTTAAAAATTAACCTTCGGATTATTGTTTCATCCATGAAAGCTCGATGCTGTAGGTCAAAAAGGGTCAAAACTTAATGATCAAAGCTTGATAAATAGTTGTTTTTTTTTATCGAACCTATGATCACTTAGTATCAAGGCTCCCAGTTTGGTTCTTTAAAGCTACTCTACGTCTGCATTAGCCAACCAAGTGTCTGATTTTATCGATCAATAGCTGGAAGAAAAAAAATATGATCTCGGAATGACGCAGCCTTTCAGCTCGAGATCGCATGCATATAAGGATCGAAATAATGAGGAGAAATGAACCCTCAAGGATTCAACAAACAAACAAAAAGTGATGCATACATTTCATAGATATTTTCTTTCATATGGAGTAAATCATTTTGAAAGTTTTTCATGTGACTTTAATGTTCACAATAATTATGTTTATTGTATACACATACCTCTATAATATAACTCACCATGAAATATATTATTTGAACATTTTTTCTCCCTCATGAAAATAATATGAACAGAATATTTGGACATTCCAATAGATAGATTATGTGTATCTGTAAACTCAATAAATATTTTTCTTAATAACTAGATATTTTATGACAGTCCTTCCATTCACATTACATACTATATGTTCTTTTCTTTAGCAATTTGAATAGTTTTTGTCTTCATCTAACATTAGTCCTCATCAAAATAAGAGTGAAGATCTGAACATTATTACAAGTACAGTGGTGGTGAGTCTTAAATTCAGTTTTTGCCTTCATGTTTCGTAAGGATTTCTGTCCTATTAATTGCGATTTAAAAAAAAACAACACTAAAATGAATACATGCAGCAATATAATTGTAATCTCAGTAGGTTTTGTTGTTGTTGTTGTTGTTTCTTTTGTTTGTTTGTTTGTTTTTTTCAAAGACACATGTTTGAAACTGTGCTTTCCAAAGCATTTAACGCAAATAACTTATTTATGATTTCCTCCTTTCTCATAGTCTTTCACTAGCATTCGGTTCTGTAACTAGCGTAGGTCCAACTTTCACTACAAACTGTTGTATCAACCACCTCACCTCAACTCCTAGTCAGGCGCTGAGAACCAGTTAACTCTACAAAATCCCTCGGGTAATCTCTGAATGTCTTTGCGACCCCAATCTCCCACTTAGGAAAGGTCTTGAGGAACAAGAATAAACTACAAGGTCTGCGGAGACTTCTTTTGTTTTCATTGTTGTCAAGCAAAGGGGGGGACAAGCTGTTCTTCGTTTAAATCTGACTTGGGATGCCTGGTTTATCATGTTTTTGGCAGAATATTATGTAAATCAGTACTTTGGAAGATTATTTTTGGAAAAGAACGGGTTTTTTTTTTTTGTTTTTTTTTTGTTTTGTTTTGTTTTTTTTTTTGGGGGGGTATTTATTGTGTGTGTGTGTGTGCGCGCATCTTGAGTTGATTATAAAAAGGTGATTGAAAAGATAACATATAAGATTGGAAACATAATTTTCTTTTTAATATCATTTGTTCAATGGCAGTGTTAGTACTGTAAGTAGTAATAAGTAGTAGTAGTAGTAGTAGTAGTAGTAGTAGTAGTAGTAGTAGTAGTAGTAGTAGTAGTAGTAGTAGTAGTAGTAGTAGTAGTAGTAGTAGTAGTAGTAGTAGTAGTAATAGTAGTAGTAGTATCAGTAGTAGTAGTAGTAGTAGTAGATGAAAATAATGATGATGATGATAATAATAATAATAATAATAATAATAATAATAATAATAATAATAATAATAATAATAATAATAATAATAATAATAATAATAATAATAATAATAATAATAATAATAATAAATTTCTAACATGAAATTTAATCATTCATTAATTTTATGTGCTTTTTAATCTTAAATAGCTCTCTCTCTTTCGTTGTTGGAGAATCTTTGTGTGTTTTTACATCTGAAAAGAATGATACCCTCGATTCTAATCGTATTTATGTGGTTTCGAACCCTTTTTATCAAATCCCATGTGTAGGGTCTTAATATGTGTGTAGGGATCATAAAATGCATAGAAGCACAAGTGAAAAGCATTAGCCTATGACCGTTCCAAATATATATATATATATATATATTGATATATTGCGAATTCTTTGACGGACCACCAGAAATCGAAATCTTACAACAAAAAAAAGAAAAGAAAAGAAAAAAAAAGCGGGCTGTAATCGTCTAAGACAATTAAGTACTTACTTCTCTTTATTTTTTTAATTGCTATTTTATATACCGTTTCAATAAGCGCATTGATTATATTACCTTGTATGTCTCTTAATGAACAGTAGAGAAATAGCCATGATTATAAACACTTAAAGATGACGTTCATGAACCTGTGGGAAAAAAAATCCAGAAAAGAATGTTTTATGCATAGTAATAGTTCTCATTGGGGGATAAATCTGTCTCGCTTGTTTAAAATGACACCTTCCTTTTTCTTCAATTTCCTTTTTAGATGGATTCTAATTATATTGCAATTTCTGTTTGCAATATCGTGCTTTTCTTTTCGCGTCAGTCCTAGGATGAAAATTTCGATTGCTATTTATTAGCATATTATATATGTTTCTAAAAGTAATAAATTTTCCGTGTAGTGGTGTCTATTTAATTTACTTTTTTTCCGGTTCAGTTTTATGTTATGTTCATGAAAAATTACTGAAAATCAGAAAACCAACAGAACATACGTAACGAACATACGAGCAATTAATGTAAATCAGCGGACATATCCCTTCCTTTGATAGGCGAGGTGACAATACCTGACGTTTTTCATTAAATATATTTCTATAATGTATGGAATTCGAGCGAATAGGTACGTAGAGTCGCCTTGGATTAAAATCCCAATCAAAGGTTTTGCTGCTCATAATAAGTATATTTTATTATGTTTATTTCCAAACACAGTGACTTAAATCCATTCTCTTCCTTTACATCCGTTTGAAAGTCTGATAAATTAGCTATAGCCACGCAAGTTCTCCGTTTCGAAAACACAGCATTATTCAGAATTATTGCTGCGAATCTGTAAAGCGCGATAGATAATGGATTGCGGCTATATTATCATAAAAGCTGTAATAAAGCCCTAACGGAATCTCACAAAAATACTCAGACGGAACTTTTCTTTCTTATTGTGTCAAGATTAACTTATCACATAATTACCGAAACGGCGAAAGCCCAGTCTATCATCACGGCTTCTTTGCTGGTTTCCATAGCAACGAACATATTTTTATGAACAAAATCTAATTAATTTTGTTTTACCTTTTATACATTGTCAGCGTTTTCCTGTTTAGGCTCGAAAAATATCATTTGATACATGTTCGAAAATATTGAAACTTTTTTTTGGGTCAAATCATGTTTTAAACTCTTCTGTCTTGTCGCATAATGGTCTCAGAACATAAGAAGCTTGTCGTTACGAACACTGATTGGCTCTTTTTAAATATGACAAGGGTTATCTAGGGTTCGTGGATACTTTTTTTTCTTCCTTTTTGCTCTCCTTTGTAGGCCATGTCAGTCTGCCAGGGAACTGGGTTTACGGCGATAATTATAGCCTGCAGGTTAGCAAACGGTAGTGGTCTTGGTATGCTTTGAAGAAAAGTTCGATATCTAGTCATTAATCTCGTAGCCAAATGTTATATTCTATGGGGGGAAAAATCAACTTGAACAGATAGTGTGGCAATGTATGGAGACTGGTGAAATACTACCAATTATTTGATGGTATTCTGTCCAAATATTACCTCCCTCCCTCTCTCTTTCTCTCTCTCTCTCTCTCTCTCTCTCTCTCTCTCTCTCTCTCTCTCTCTCTCTCTCTCTCTCTCTCTCTCTCTCTCTCTCTCTCTTATATGTATATCTTTATATATATATATATATATATATATATATATCACTCTCTCTTTCTCATTTTTTTCCCTCTCACTTTCTTTTCCCTCTCTCTCTCTCTCTCTCTCTCTCTCTCTCTCTCTCTCTCTCTCTCTCTATCTATCTATCTATCTATCTATCTATCTATCTCTTCTCTATTATTCGTCTCTCTTCCTCTCCTTCCTTCTCTCTCCCTCTCTCTCCTTGCTCTCTTACGAAATCACTTTGTCGGAACAGTAATATAATTATACCACCTAAAATATCGGGGCTGTTAGATGTTATCTTTATCTAAAGAATGCGGAAAGCGGAAGAAAATTATGAGTCACATGTGTAACAGGAAAGAAAAAAGAGAGAAAAAATAACGTAGGTGGGGCGAGTACGGTCAGCCACAAAACTGCACCACCGTATATATTACCGAAGTTATTGATCACTGGGTCCGAGGCTCCGGTGGGTTACTGTAACATTCCATACCGTTTCCTTCTCTCTTTCTCTTTCATGCGGATCACTGATGTAAATCTACTTTATTAACAGTCTCCTCAGTCCCTGTCAAAGTCTGATACGGTCTATGACTGCGTCAACCATTATAAATGTTTTTGTTGTTTTGTTTGTTTTTTGTTTTTTTGTTTTGTTTTTTTTTAATTTTTAGACTTCCCCCCATTTTACGACTCCCATTGACCATTCGAGTCCAACTCTCCAACGACTTAGTGAGTAACTGTCAGTAGTTTTACAGCGAAGGATTTTGTTCTCGTAATCAAGTTGTCGGGTTAACGTTTTGTCTATATTTACTTCTACTAATTAGTGCTTCACATGCCCGTTGAACTTGCTCGTTATCTCTGTATCTTCCTTTTCTTTTTTCTTCTCCTTTTTTGCTTCAAGTGATCGACTTTCTTGTTACCTTTCTGAGGACGTCTAACTCAAAATTATTTGCAAAAAAGAATATTTAAAATTGACGTATGAAATGCAATATCAACGAAAAATCATGATGTCTTGCCAATTTCATAGCAAAATACTTAAAGAGAGCTTCGCATTGGTTGATATTTTATTTTTTTTATTTTCAAACTAGATCTAGACGAAAATGGCGCAACTTTTTTCCATTTGCCTCGCATCGTGGCGACTATTTTGATAGGGGCAGGTGTACCGTCATGTTGAAATGTTACGATGATCTGAGTTTCGCACAGATGTCCGTTTAAAAAGAAATAATACCCCAACATCTACAATATGAAGCGCATTGAATTATTGATGCGCCATTTAAATAAACAACGCGAAAACTTAAAAGCCACAAAATATGAACTCAAACAAAAGATCATTTTTGCACGTTCTAAAGATACTGAGCATCTTCATACATACAAGACTGCATAATAATGCCGGAAAATTTTGCACTCGCAACGTCAGTTTTTGTTTCGTTTCTATGCGCCAGTAAAATAGCAATACTTGAAAATAAACGCCGACGCATCTTGACGACGATGCTTTAGCGAAGATTCGAGTGCATCAGTCTTATCTCAGTGGTTCAGTTTGCCATATTGTTCTTTATCAGTTTTAGTTTGTTCTTTGTTGCTTTTTTTTTATTTTAATTTTCTTTTTATGTTTGTGTTCTCTATTCTCTTATCATGATGTTGGTGCCCGACTGGAGTGAACAATGCTTTTTCTTTTATGTTTTCCGTGATAAAAACGAGTAAATACCCATAAGCATTTCCGCAATCTACATACGGTCCAATTAGCGAGTGTTTTATTGCTGTTTTATTACAAAATATTGAGTAAAAGACAAAAAGAAGAATTCGTTTAAGTTTCTTCTTTTTTAAGTTTTACGCTCCTTAAACTCCCCATAGAATCGTCAAATTGGGGGGACTCTAGTCAACTTAATGATGAGGAACTTAACGTATGATCCGATTTTCATTAGATTATCTAACCCGGTGGTTCGAACCCGGAACCTCCTTATTATTAGCCCTGCGCTCTACAGACTGAGCTAAGTAAAAAGTACTGTTTGGTTGGTAAGGCTTAGGCGTTGAATAGATTGATGGCTTCCTCTACCGATTGATTTTGTGCCTCGCGTAACAGGCAGGCTGGGTTTGGCTTATGATTCATTGAAAGGAAGCCTCGTCTAAGTCTTTTTTCCTGATGGCCTGATTCAAAGAGGAACCAAGCAGGCGAGGAGAGAGATGGTGAGGGTGGAAGAAGGTGGGGTGGGGTACTTAGAAAATAGGATATTTCTAGAAACGTAGAAGACATTACTGTGGCTCATGCAGTATGTGTGCGCACTAATCTTGCGGCTCTCCTGCTGTATCCTGTGTGGGTATCGATCGGTTGAACTTTAACAGGTCCAATGCAACGTAAAATGAGAGGAAAGATGGGGGGGTGGGGGGGGGGAATCTTTGGGTTTCTCTTTGGACAATGGAAGCAAAAAATTGATAAGATAACACCCGCTAAAACAAGCAAGTAGTGGGGAAAATGAAGGTAGGGCCAAGATATAACTATTATATAATCACTCGCTTTGGCCGCTTATATGATAAAGTCACGGTTTTTTTTTTTTTTTCGTCTATTTTTCCCCCTTTATGTTATGTAAGCCGTTTTCTGTCTCTGGTTTCTAATTTTGGTTCAATGAACGCTATGCCCCTGTTCTAGTGGGCGCTAAGTAGCCGGTACTTTTTAGGGTGCTTTACCTTTTTATGTATTCCGGATGTCTAAATCCACTGACAGTACTGCTGAGTAGCGGAAAGAGAAGCTGCGATGGTGAGAACGGAAAACATTGGATACTAGTTAGATTTATCCATGCAGTCTTTTTTTTTTCAAGAAGTTCATTGCACCCTGCTCTTCATGTTTGTTGGAAAATATTTTAAAAAGTATGTGAAAACCGACAAATGAAAGCTAAAATGGCACAAAGGTCCGGGGTTTTTTACCGAGCTATATACGCAATGTTGCCATGTCAGACCAACCTTGAGAATGATGGACAACAAAGCGAGAGGAAAAAAAAAGAAGAGGATATGTTTTGGGTTAAGATTTAATGTGCCATATATCGTTATATCATACTGGTCTGTCGATGCATTAAAGTCAGGACGTCATCTTCTAAAAACTGTGTTAATCTTTATGTAAAAATATCAGCAGCAAACTGTCTGAAGTAAGTTGAATTCCATGTATGAGAAACGAAAGCCAGATTTTTTTCCTTTTTTTAAGTTTTGATGGACAGGACTCGAAGAAGAGTCGTCAGATAATTGATAAGCAAATAATGTTTCTCTTTCTCCATCTCTCTTTCTCTATTACTTTATAATTTCTATATCCATAATTTAGCTATAAAAGTGTTGTTTCCATTAATCTATGTATTTGTTGAATTGTCCTTACCTATCTATTTATCTCTTACCTATCTATTTATCTCCTTTCTATCTATCTACCCTTCTATCTTTTCTTTATCGAAATATGCATCTATTTTTTTTCATCTCCCTTAGTTTAGTATCTATCTGCTTGCCCATCAGTCTTGATCTATCTATGTTTCTATCCCAATATCTACATAAATTATCTGTCTATCTCTTCATCTATATATCTAGCTATGGATCTGCATATTCACCTATCCCTCTCACTTGACGTTATTCAGAACTTACCTTTACTCAATATGTTTGCTTTGGTATTGTTTCGAAAAGTTTTACTAGAGGAGTGGATAAAAGATTACAGTTTTCACAATTAAAAATAATTAAGGAATGTTTTGCTTGCCTTGTCATTCCGTCTTAATCTGAGAGAAATAAAAAACACGAAGGGCGAAGGCACTTGACTGTCTGTCTATAACTGTTAGATACAAGGAACTTTTGTCATCAACAACACTTTCAATGAAGATTTTTCTTGATTTCATTTGTTTCTCCGCATTCCTTCATATTCCTGTAAAAAGCTTTCACGCTTCTCCGAATACACACATTAGTATCAAATTTGTCACCTATTATGTCCAAATTTGGTATAATTTCTCTAGTTGTTATTGTTTTTGTTCTAAATATTCCTGTTGCTCTTGATTGAGTCGCTGTTGAATTTATTTAAGCTATTTTGTTAAATATGTATTGAATGATTGCACAGGCGAGATCACAACAGCTGAAGAAGAAATATTAAAAACGACGCTATTGTTTTAGCAGTATATGCTTGATAATGTAGCAATTGTCTTTTTCCCCTCATTAGATAGAGCTAATGTGAATTCTTTTAACGCAACTTGGCGGAAGATACGAGAGGTAAAGAATTGAACCGCTATTCAATTAATGATAAAAGCCTTCTGAAATTTATTTTTTCGTCCTCGCAGAATAAGATTTTATTTTGTAATTCCTAACCAAATGGAGTACTACTGGTATTATGTTTAAGTCCTCTCCGAGAGGTATGTAAAAAATGTTTGGCTCCTTTTCGAGTCTTGCAGTTTGCTTTATATGTTTGCGGGGCATCCTTAAATATCTGTGCCCGTTGGTGCTCCTAAAGGGGTTGGTTGTACAAGCGTATTGCAGAAACAATCAGCCAATCAAGATGAATTTAAGATAAATCACCAAAGACCTTGGTGTTGTTATTCGAGGCAGTAAACCCCTTTCGTTTTTTTTAAAGTCCCGTTAGTGTCGCGCAGGATGAAAAATTTTTTATGATGTCAAATTCTTAATTGTCTTTCACTCAAACTCGAGACCATTATCGCCGCTAGGTCATTGGCCTTCGCCTTCAGTGGTACTCACAATTATTTTATGCTTTTTTTTTTGTTTTGTTTTGGGTTTTTTTATAAGATGTTCTCCTGGCCTTCGATTATCGTTTGTTGGCAATAAAACCAAACAAAAAGGGGATACCACTAAACAGTGTTCGAATAAAGCAACAAAGTTGTTTTCAGGGTCATTAAGCAATTGATTCAGCTGAATGACCTATCTGTTTACGCTTGTCTATACAATTTCACTTTCTTGACGAGAAGAGGGAGAAGAAGAAGAAGAACAACAACAACAACAACAACAAGGAAGAGGATAAGGAAATGAAAAGAGGGCAGTGGAAAAAGAAGATAGAGAATTAAGGAGAAAACGAGAAGAAGGGAAGGGAGGAGGAGGAGGTAAAAAAAAGAGCAAGAAGAGAGGTGAAGAAGTGTCAGGAGCAGATAGAGAAAAAAAACTTAGAAATGTTTCTGATAAGCAGTATCGCGGTATTTGGCTCATGTCAGTTTCTGTCATTCTTGAAATACTCGTATTGTTTGATCCATCTTTATATATCTCCTTTGCTTTTTATCTCTTTTCCCAGCGTCATCAAACTCTGTGACCAAAATTTTTTACAGATTTAGCTTCCTTGGATGAGTTGACGAATATAAAAGTAGTGTATTTTTTCCGTTCACTTAGATACATTTTAATATTCTTAGTCAAACATTTTAATGATCAATAAGAATTTATATGAGGCTGCAATAAGCTGGGCTGAGTTGTTTGCAGCTGCTGTTGTGACTGCTTGACAACTTTCAATCGATTGTTTGTTGAGCCAAATCATTTGCACAACATTATTACCAGCTTGTGTGGTTTCTATAGCTCTCTCACGTGCTCTGCTTGGCTTGCGCTCGCCAAATATCTCATTTTATCGCCCTCCGCCCTTTTCAATACGAAACAAACCTTTCAATAAGACATCTGTTTGACAGAATTATTACTGTATGTAGCTCATTATTCATTATGTTCTTTTATTTTTTAGTTCATGGTGTTTGTGCGCTCAATTTTCACCCATCAATCTTTTTCCGGGAAAAGAAAATCGATTCAAAAAAAAAAATTAAATGTTAGATTAACAATTATTGATGACTGTATTTCTGAGTTTGCCATAGACTAATTTTCACCGCGAGGAAAAGATGGATATTTGTTTCTCATGCTGTCTCAAGCGTGGTCAATTTCCATAGTCTGGAGTCAAAATGCCTTGTCTGGATTTGTTTGAAGTCTTTAGAGTAAGTATTGTCCTTTTTTCTATCGGAACAACTATAATTTAAAGAAAGCCTTTTTTATTACTACATTAAATCGCGGCTAGAACTGGAAGAATAAACTGTTTGTTTGTAAGGCGAGATGGAATCCACTTGTAAAAATCAAAATACTATAAGTCCTAACCTAGGTAAATGGCACCGCATTTGATCGATTGATTCAATTAAATTTTTACAAGCCCAGTCGACCACGGAAGGTGATCTCAGGACTTCGGTCTTTATGTAACTGTTCTAAATTAAGAGTCAGTGTTTATCATTCACGAAACTAATCTCACTAGATTAAAAGAAGGACATCGGCGTATCGAAAAGTAAAAGTATTGCTTTAACCATGCCGATTTTCCTCTACGATCCGCCATCACTTCGTCTTTTTTTGTAAACACATAAGAGACATGAGGAGAAGTGCTAAGTTAAATTTTGTCCACGGCCTTTGTTTTTGTTTTTGTTTTTATTTATTTCATTTTTTTTTTAAATATGGATTTCGATAACATATAAAATGACACAAATGTATATTAATCCTACATCTTTGAAAATGTCTAGGGTATTTGCAGTTTTTATTTTAATGAATTAATTTCAATAATTTTTTATAGAGAAAAACAAAAAAAATATTACTTCCGCGAAGATGTTAAATCGTATTACTTTATCAGTAACATTTATTACAATGGATCTGACACTGATGACTAATGTAACAAAACAAAAAAAAAAACGATAATTATAATAACATTAACAATAATTACATTTATATTATAATAATAATAATAATAATAATAATAATAATAATAATAATAATAATAATAATAATAATAATAATAATAATAATAATAATAATAATAATAATAATAATAATAATAATAATAATAATAAAAGTAAAAGTAATAATAATATAAATAACAACAACAACAACAACCGCAATTTTTGACCAGCATGACGAAATAAGTGATGTCTAGTAAGATATACAGGCCATTCTAAAATATCTCCAAAAACCACTCTGCTGCCGCACCTGAACATCAATGCTTTTGTGATGGCCTCAATTATCAAATACTTTTTGCTATGTTTTGCCACTTTGTTCTCGTGATCGTATGTATGAGTTCGAGTGTTATCTCTTCATGGCTCAAATATACTTGCACAATCATAAGATTTCATTGCTCGAAATATTCATGGTTTAATATTAAAACGTTTGTTCTCTTGTTGGTCACGTTGGACTTTTCTCCTTTGTTTCTGAGTTATGATAACTCTAACAAAGCGCATATGAATGGAGTCCCCAAGGCTCAGTTTCGTTTACCTTCTTGCATGGTTAAAAGTTTCGATATATCGTGTATGTGTCTTTCTTGGTTCTCGAGAACCCGAGGAGTGTCAGAGCCGGGCTTTTTAATCTCTGATTCACCGTTATTGCAATATAGAGTAACGAAATGCGATTACAGTTTTGGGTTTCTTTTATTTGTTATCAATTAGCCTGGCCCTTGTGGGAACATTGACCGTAGGTTGAAAAATTTACTCATGACTTATTTTGATGCACTCATCTCCTCAACGATCCGTTAGGTCCAACAGTTATGGTTCATTAGGATAAGTTGTATGCTTTAAACTTGTTTCCTGGAAGTTTGAGATAATACTGTAGAAGTAAAATTTTTGTTTTTATTGAAACAACAAGTTAATTTACTAACTGGGCGGAATTAACCAGCAGCTTTTTTTCCCCTCCTTTTCATTCCTTCAGGCTGACTTGGCCAAAGCTGGAGGCCAGGCCCACGCTGGCCTAACGGCCGACAGCGGCAAACCGTCTTCGGGTAAACCCAAGCGTACACCGAGTCCGCTGCGCAAAGTCCGGTCCGAGATGAACAAGAACCACAACAGCGACCCGACCCTTAACCAGGTCGCCCGTGGCAGCAGCCCTACGTTAGGGTTCCGCCCGCGGAGCCTCACCTTCAGCTTCACCAGCCGCTACAGGTCGCGGCGGCGGCGAATGTCCCTGGGATGTCGCAGCGGGGACAAGTCCGGCTCCATCACACATTCCACTCAGCTCTCCTTCCTCGACTTCGTGGACCTCTTCAAATCGTTCGGCCTGCGCTGCCGCAAGGACCTGAAAGAGCTCTTCGATCAGATGTGCTCCAACAAAAAGGCGCATGTGGAGGAGATAACCGGTGGAGCGTCTGTGGATGTCCCAGTGGAGGCACCGACCAGTGATAATATATGTGAGTGGAAGCTTACGAAACGGATTTTTAGAAATGTTCATTCAATCAACCAATCTTCAAGACACTTTAAAAAACAAAGTCACTTGAATGTTTTCTTTGACTGGTATGTCTATTGTTACCATGAGGTGCCGTACCGGTTGGCGTTGGCATTTCACAATCAGTACGATCCCTTTGCCTCCACAAGTCCATCTTCCTAGCCCGTCCCTGAACTTTTCTCTCTAACTCTCGCTCTTTTTCCGTTCATTGTTCCAGTTGGATGTGTTCCAAACACTGAGCATGACACGGCCAACAAACTTTGCTTGTTGTGTCCTGATTATACATTTAATTCTGTGTCTTGTGTGATACAACGTTAGTATCAAAATGTGACCACCTTCAATTATCTTTTCTTCTCATTCGTGTAATTAAAATTATTTCTTTTTTTTTTTTTGGTTTCATCTGCGAGCCAAGTCAGCACGTAAAAACTCATCCATTTTCTCGCCAGGCTCTATCACGCGTATAACGCCTCAGGATCTGCGGGTAGAGAGCCAGCAGCGGCACAAGATCTGCGACGCTCTCGCTGTGTCAAGCATCATATCCAATTGCGCCGGGGTGGACACATCCCACAGCTCGTACCTCACACCGACAGAGCTGCACGACTTTCTCGTCAATTTTCAGGTAGATTTCTCATACCAAATTTCCTGAATTTTTTTTTTTTTTTTCTTTTTTTTTTTTTTTTGGGGGGGGTGGGGGAGTGTTGGGAAGCGTTTAGGAAAACTGGCCTCCCATTTTATATTGTCAATAATTTTCATTAGGATTTCTGCTTACTCTCGCATAGGTGAAAATAGTTTTGAGTTGCTCCTCTCTGTTGGTGATGGGTAGATGTAAAAAAGAGTTCTGAGAATTAGAGCCGTGCGGAACAATTATTCGCGGCTAACTCGAGTAGATTCTTTTCTTGATTTCCCAAAGACTCCCTTTGCTTGCTTTCATGGTTTATATAAAGTTTTACCTGCCAAAAGGACTATTAGGTTGAAGCTGTAAACCATCGGAAGTTTTATTGAAAAGTAATTTGAAAATAATTATGACGTAATTTTCGAAACCGGATTATAACAGCACTCTATATCAATAACATCTCTTTACATCAACAGGGAAAGTGTTCCGTGAATCCAAATTTTAAGAGATCCAGTCTTGGCTTTAGGCTTCACCTAAAAGATGGTTATTGGGTTATTTTCATTTATATATACTATGTTATAATGGCTAAATCTCTCTCTCTCTCTCTCTCTCTCTCTCTCTCTCTCTCTCTCTCTCTCTCTCTCTCTCTCTCTCTCTCTCTCTCCTCTTTCTCTCTCTTTCTCTTTCTCTCTCTCTCCCTCTCTCTCTCTTTCTCTTCCCCCCCCTGTCTCTCTCATCTATCTTCTCTCTCTCTCTCTCTCTCTCTCTCTCTCTCTCTCTCTCTCTCTCTCTCTCTCTCTCTCTCTGTCTCTCTCTCTCTCTTCCCCCATCCTATTTAAATGGAGGCCCAAAACTTCGGCTGGCAGCAGCTACAAGTCTGGACAAGCTGTTATTTTGTGTATCACATTACTTTATGGGTTACGGCACGTCTTTCAATTCCTTTCTAAAGGATTTCGATCACGATAAAAATAAATAAAGTAGGAAAACAGAAAACTATCTTCCATAATGATGAACATTTACCTTTTTTTTTCCCCTTCCCACACTTAGGATGTGTTTGTGAATTTATGTCGTTTTTTTTTAACTTGTCTGCCTGTCCGTTTCTCTTAATCTAGCTGACTACCTATCTATTTTTCTATCTACTTATCTAGCGATATGGTTATCTATCTATCATCTCTCTATCTATCTGTATATTTATTTATTCATTTTGCTTACTTTTAACCTCTCTCTTTCAGAGTATCTCTCTATCTATCTCCCTCCCTCTCTCTCATCTTTCTTTCTTATTCCTTTCCCATTTTCTGTCCTCTTCCATTTATGCATTATAGCTATCTTTATCGATTTATCTTGAGGTCCACAATAGCTTTGGAATTCGTTTGCTTTCTTTTAGCTCATTTTCCCTACACCAGTTTTGTTTTGTTTTTATTTCTGCTTGTCAGGAAGAACATCTCGAGCAGGATGAGATCACAGAGCTGGTACGGAAGTTTGAGCCCAATTCGGCTCTTAGGAGCCAGCGCTTCATGTCTTTCGAAGGTTTTGCCAGAATGCTCATGGACAAAGACAACTATGCCCACACGTACGAGAAAAGTCATCATTATGACGAGGTGCGCATGCTCTGTGTAAAGTGTTTGTCTATCTGTTTGTCTGTTTGCCTGTCTGACTGGCTGGCGTTGTTCCCCTCTGACTTCCAGCTGTCAATCTTTCTCTCTCTCCAATTCTCTTTTCTTTCTATCTCTTCTTCTGTCGCTCGCTTCTTGTCTCTCACTCTTTTTCCCTCACTCTCTTTCTTTCTCACTCGTTTTCTCTGTCTCTGTCTCTCTCTCTCTCTCTCTCTCTCTCTCTCTCTCTCTCTCTCTCTCTCTCTCTCTCTCTCTCTCTCTCTCTCTCTCTCTCTGTCTCTGTCTCTCTCTCTCTCTCTCCCTCCGTCTCTCTCTTTCTCTCTCGCTGTCTCTCTGTCTTTTTCCCTATCTCTCTCTGTCTCTGTCTATCTCTCTCTGTCTCTGTCTATCTCTCTCCCTCTCTCTCTGTCTCTGTCTCTCTCCCTCTCTCTCTTTCTCTCTCGCTGTCTCTCTCTCTTTCTCTCTCTTCCTTTATTCTTAGCCCTTGGGTGAAGCCATTTAGACCACACGTGTAATATGCATAATTCAATTCAGCCGCTTTTAGTTAACCTTACTGGGAATAGTAATTGGCAGAGATTGGATTTAATACAACCTTGACCAAAACCTATTATGTCATAGAGGAAGTAGACAATGTCGAAATGAACTTCGAAACATATTTGAGTCATCGATAAAATTGTTTATTGGAATTTTTTTCGGTAAAAAACATAGATTAAAGAATAAGATTTCATAGAAAAAATGCAGAATGAAACTAATAACTTAATATATTAGAGAAAGTCATTCAAGTATCAAAACTCGTTTATGTGACTTTAAAGTGTATGCCTTAACAAGTGTTTTACGTTTTTCGCGATCAGTTACTTTATAGACATCTACTTCGGAGATTTTGTGGAAAAGAAAACTCCTAGATCCGTGGTTTGAAGCAAATGATCCGTAGAATTTAAAGTGAAAGTCAGTATGCAGTTTACTGAACTTCAGCACAAGGTGCATTTTTCACTGTGGAGAAAAAAGAAACCCACATTTTGTTTGGAACTTACCAGAGAAAAAAACTTTAGTGTATCTGTAGAAATAAAGCTTGGAAATGACGATAATCGAGATTACTGGTGAGGAAAAGGGATAAGAGCCAAGTTTTGAGCTCATATTTATGATACTTTTTTTGGTTTGTTTGCTCTTGTTTTATTTTGGGTTTTTTTGCATTATGTTTCAAATTTTGCTCCTTCTTTTTTTTTCTTCAATTTGTTTAGGACGGAAATAGTAAAGTTTTAATTTACTTCAACAACAAAGAAGTGTATACATTTCGTGATAACCAACATAGCTTGTGTGTATGTTTTCGTGAAATATTACAACTCTTACAGAGCGACACAAATATTTGTTAAATTTAATTTTATATAAGAGACTAACAACAGTATCGGTTAAGTATCGTACATGTTGAAAAGGGAACTTTTGCTTCTAGCATAACACTAAGAGTTTTATCCGTTGCATTCCTTTAATTGGAAGAGTTAGCTTACAAGTAAAACTTCAAATTTACTTTTAAAATCCTTTTAGACATTCCTTATCATGTCGGTTTTATGAGCATCTGTGACCTCCAGCACAGCAGTGCACCATACGCACTTTTTACCGGAATTCATAGCCTTCTAACAAGCGTTAAAATCAGAGTAAAATAGATTTACAGAATACAGAATTAGCTAATTTCCGATATTGCCTTAGGTGTTAGTATCTGTGATAAGTTATGTCATAAGGAGGCTGTTTAAAATTAGATTACCCTAACGAACCGATATATTTTTTTCTCTGAAGGATATGGATCACCCGCTTCCACATTACTTCATCGCATCCTCCCATAATACCTACCTCACTGGTCATCAGCTGAAAGGCGAGTCTTCGGTGGAGCTGTACAGCCAGGTATGTCATGCCTCGGATGATTCAAAGTTGTTTTCTTTCCTCTTAATGCCAGATAGCCAAGTCATGATATATGGAGACGTAAAGTATTAACAGGATTTAGGGGTACACAATAATTTTTTTTTTATTTAACAGTCTCAACGGTGTCCAATTTAGGTATGCTTTGTGCTAAATATTGTGAATTGTATCTCACTAGGACGAAATCATTGTCTTCACAGAAAAGCAACAGGGCAATTAACCACGCTGCAAATTGTCATGACAATAGTCCATGCAGTTAGACTTAAAGCACTTTCAAGACTTTACCGAAACCAATCATTATGTCTTTCGCAACTGATAGCAGAGTCTTATAGAGAAGCACATTGTTTGACAACATATTCTTTCAGCGCATTGACAATATCTCCATCTGCTGGTAACGTCGTTAAATTTTAGTATGATAGTTATAGACCAGCTACAATGGCAATGTCAGAATTTGAACATCCTGCAATCCTACCCAACCCCTTATCTAAAGCTGAAAGCTTTAATTTAGATGATAAATCTGAAATATAGATCATAGCTAGAGGCCGAAATGATGATGAAGAATTATTTTAGTAGAAATTCCATGGCAGTGGAGATGAAATTTAAATCTTTCTTGGGTGAAAATTTAGAATGACAGTAATCACTATTTATTTTCGACAACGACTTCATAGATCTTACATTCGATCCATTTTAAATGAGGACGAGATAGAACAAGTGAGATATGCTTTCTTGAGACTTCTAGTTAATGAACCAAACTGTAACAATATAAACTTATTGTGAAAGCAATGTTCATGATGAACGTGTTTGTTTCGATTATGCGACATTTTCCGTAGAGAAGTTGTTTTTGTTGTTCTGACCATTATTTTCTTTATAATCATATAAACTAATTTTTCCCGGTGCGCAATCTCTAAAACTTAAAATATCAATCCATCAAACAAATTTTTGACAGTGATGGATTTGGAAATTTGAAACTGTTTACTCAAACATAGCATGGGTCTCTTTTTAAAGCCCGATATCTGTTAATATTAAAAAAATAATCTTTTTTAAATATTCAGCCAAGGCTTTCTTTTTAGTTCAGCATCGCACCATCTAAATAGGGACACGTTCTTACAAGATCACTTCTATGTTTGAAGAACTTCCGCTTTTTTACATATTTTCATAATAAAAATTTAAATCGAGACCGACCGTCTAATTTTAGCCCCTGTCTTGGTTTTCATCGGTTTCAATTATACCCGAGTGGCTTTTATCATTTTATTATTCAATATGTGCATGCTTGAGTTTGAGTAAATGAGTGTGTGAATGTTTGCGTGGAATTACTGCCATTATGTTTCTTTTCCAATTTTAGAGGAGGAGTGTGAAATTGAATGTGCTGATAATCATGAGTTATTGTGTTCGTTTGTTTTTTATTTATTTTTTTTATCTTGCTCAGTTTTTGTGTTAACGAAATAGACATAATTATCGATTTTTTTTTAAATGAGACGGATATTAGTACTACTACCCTGAGTCTGTCCTACAAATGAGAATGATTATGCTGTTTGTGCTCTTTGTCTGGCTAGGTTCTGCTCATGGGCTGCCGGTGTGTGGAGCTGGATTGCTGGGATGGGGAGGACGGACTTCCCATAATCTACCACGGCCATACCCTCACCACCAAAATTTCCTTCAAGGTATAGATAAGAGAATCTAGTAGTGTTAGCAATCGCGCGGATGTGAGACTATAAATAATGATAGTGAGGAGAGGAAGAAGAAGAGAAAAAGAAGAACAAGGATGAGGAGGGGGAGTAGGGAGGGAGGGGAGATAGAGGAGAAGAAGGAGAATAAAAAGTACAAGACCAATAAAAAGAGGAGGAGGACGGAGGAGGAGAAGAAGAAGAAGAAGAAGAAGAAGAAGAAGAAGAAGAAGAAGAAGAAGAAGAAGAAGAAGAAGAAGAAGAAGAAGAAGAAGAAGAAGAAGAAGAAGAAGAAGAAGAAGAAGAAGAAAAATAAAAATAGGAGAAAATTTCATCGAAATAAAAGTCTTCGTAGAGCTGAATTGCTAAAAGGGCAGTACGGTTTTGATTAATATGTTTACCTTATTCATCCAGTCCACGAAGATTCTACTAATTGAATTTGTATTTGAAAACCGCAAATCATTTTTGATAGAGTCCATAATCGATTTTGGCACAACAATTATCCAGAGCCAACCAGCCACAAATAAAGTCGATTCGATCATAAAACAAAGCTGTGTTAAGTAAGATTTATAGAGAACAGGGCCTTGTCCCATAAGAAACTCCTTGAAAGTAAGAACATATTTTGCCTTTCCAGTACAAGGACTTTTTTTGTAACCGATTTATTCAGGGAGTCGTGGAAGCAATAAACAGAAGCGCCTTTGTCACTTCACCTTACCCCATCATTCTGTCTATTGAAAACCACTGTTCACTACCGCAGCAGCAAAAGATGGCCCAGATTTTTATGGTGAGTGTTACGCTTACGTTCATAATTGTTCAGTTTGAGCGGTCTGAAGGGAGCTTACGAATAATTGAAATAATTTTTTATAAGCTATTTTATTAGTATAAACAACCTTGATTTGAATTCTACTGTAACAGTTTCGTTGTTTTATCTTTTCTATGTGTGCATTAAATTTTTCCCTTGTCTTTTTTTTCTTTTTTGGGGGGTTCTTGTTTTTGAGGTTTCTTATTCGTGCGTTAATTATTTTTCAGAGTTTTCCAAATTCAGTTATCTAATTTGTAAGCCGAAGATATGGAGACACACACGCACGAATAAACGGGCAGAGAAATCGCAATGAGGCGGGGCAGTGAAAACATGGGAAAAATAAACTATTAAAAGAATCAGAGAACGAAAAAGGGCGTTCTAAGATTACCTTAAGCTAAAGGGGTAGAGGGTAGGGGGAAGAGAGATAGATAGAGGGAGAGAGGGAGAGAAAGAAAGAGAGAGATATATCAAATACCAAATCAAGGGAAAAAGCACTTAAGACACAATGCATCTGTGGTTAGTTTATTAAGAAAAGGGAAAAAAGTGAAAGGAAAAAGATACGGTGAGAGAGAGAGAGAGAGAGAGAGAGAGAGAGAGAGAGAGAGAGAGAGAAATAGAGCAGAGAAAGGGGGAGAATGAATAGATTAGTTAAAATTGAATCTTGTTTGCTCAGATTCAGAGGAAGATAAGACGTGCAGTGAATGTGTTTCCTTCGATCAGTCTTATGATTTTTTAATTAGGTTCAACCAGACGTCCATGTTTCTTGGCAAATAGAAGTGGCCACCGATATGCAAGGTCGTCCTTGCATATTCGATTCGAGCTAAATTTATGGCCTCGCACCAATGCCAGAGCAAGCCTGTATCCTATCTCTGAAGATCAATAAGATGAAGAAAAGAGAAGAAGATAATCGTCAGATTTAACCCAAGGACGTTCGAGGGAGTTTTTGTGTTTGCTCTAGCCTGTGTTTACCGGTTAATCTTTAATCATCAAGAAAAAGAGAAACACTTGAAGCTCTTCGCTTGGAGATTTTTAAATGTTGCAGTTATTCAATCATGTCTCCAGTAAAGGGTCTTTTAGCTCGATTCTTTTTTAGTTTACTAAGCGTTTTTATGTTTTCCAATAATAATCCTACAACAATAAATTTAAAGAACACTTAAGCAACCCTTGTTGGAAGAATGATAGTGAATTAGTCCTAGAAGATTTTAGTCGTTTTTGGTTCTTGTCTTTTTTTTTTTTCATAATAGTTGTGGATATTATGCTATAGCACTATTTATTATTGCGGCATCACCTCTAGTTTCCTATCTATCGATTTTTATCACAGAGAAAAACAGGATTAAAACTTGTTTCCTTCTCTAGACCCTGCTGCACTAAGCAAAATACCTTCTTTATTCCCGTTTTAATGTAAAATAATTAGACGTTTGAACACTCGCTTATCTTGCTGTCTGGTTTTTTCTTGTTGTTGTAGGGTTTTTTTGTTGTTTTTTGTTGTTGTTGTTTTGTGTGTGTGAGAAGGGGGTTCTGTCTTTTTTTTTTTTTACATATGTTTTATTTTTAAATAGCAACAGTAACCAGGACGACTTTGACCGTTTATTGGATTTACTTCCATTTAGTTTTCCTAAAGACCCGAGAAAGAGACAATGACTAAAAAGATATTAGAGTATAAGGATACAGACTTTAAGAAAAGGGAGAGAGAGAGAGAGAGAGAGAGAGAGAGAGAGAGAGAGAGAGAGAGAGACAGACAGACAGACAGACAGAGACACAGAGAGAGAGACAGAGACACAGACTGACAGACAAATAGAGAGAGACACACACACAGAAAGAGGGAGGGAGAGAGAGAGAGAGATGACAAGGGGAGTGTCTTTCTGTGGTCTGATATTATGATTAGCATAAGCCATGTATTTGTGAGGGATGACCAAAATTTTTTATGACTTTCGAGGATGATCTTTACTAATTTCGTTTTGTTTCTTAAATTGAACTATTTCGACGACTAAAATATTTCAATGTCATTTACACAGAAAACTAACCTTTTCCCCCACTTTGTTATGTAAAATGCATGCACACCGTCTCTTGCGTTTTGTTATTATATGTGTCAATCGGTTTATATCGCAATTTTTAGGCAACGTTTTGTGTACTAAACAGTGCTGTTGACAAACAAGCAAGCAAGAATGAATTATTTTGTTTAAGCCGGTTGACTGCTCCAAATGCTTCACAAAAGATTCTTAACAGACTATCATTCTTTGCTAGCTCAAAAAAAGCAAGTTTTTAGAAAGAGCGTGTCGCTCAAGATCTGCCACTGTATATGATGGAATATTGGATTCGAGTCCAAGACCCGCAATCCGAAATCTGACTGGAAGTTAAAGTTAAGATTATAATTCCAAATACCAGTGCATGCATGTATAGTTTCCTTGTTGATTAGATATGGTGTGTGAAACCATCTTTGTGGGTTGTGTGTGTGTGGGGGCGGGTGGTTGCTGTTGTTTTAATTAGATCTTTGGAGTCAGGTTTTTTATTTCCACGATGATTAGCGAATATTTAAGAGCAAGCAGTTCTGAGGTCAAGAATAATTATTAAAAGCAGGCTGCTGAATGTTGATAATATTATTTTTTTTTTTTAATCCGCGTGTATTAAACGACTATTTCACATCGGTAAGTTTAATTTCTCGCGTATTTTTACAGAGTGTTTTCGGTGATAAACTGGTCACAGATTTTCTGTTTGACACGGATTTTGCCGAGGAGCCTCAGCTGCCTTCTCCCAACCAGCTCAAATACAAGATTCTTATAAAGAATAAAAAATTAAAGGACAACGAAAGCCTATCAGCTGCCAAGAAGGTATGTATGAAAAAGTGTATTTTACAAAAAGAAAAATTACCAAAAAATAAATAAAAGATAGCCATTTTTTATCCTATGTTTCATGTATTATCAAATAATATCAGATTTTATTTAATTGGCTATGATCTTACGTAAAGAAGGCGAGGTATGTTAATGTTCTAAAGCGGATTATCCTTTATAATACCTTATAAAATAAAATCTTTCTTAAATCACCTCCACCGAATATTAATTTTTTTTCTAATGCTGAAAAGCAGCAAATTATTTTGTAGGATCCAAAAGCACATGTGAACGAAATTGTCCAGTTTTAATAATAATAATTATTAATGTATATTATTCCTGGGCTCCTTTTTTTTCCCTTGAAATTTCAGTTGTACACGCAGAGTAGAGCCAGCAGCATCCCGTCATCGGAGACCACTTCGATGAACGATTTTGATGATGACGATGATGAGGACGAGGATGAAGATGATGTTGCTGACGGTAGTTACTGCTCTGTGTCTATTTTTTTTTTTTTTTTTTTTGGGGGGGTTGGTTTTTGGTTTGTATTTTTGTTGTTTTTTTTTATCCATATAAAATTTTGACCTATTTAGGACTCTTCCTCTCTCTCTCTCTCTCTCTCTCTCTCTCTCTCTCTCTCTCTCTCTCTCTCTCTCTCTCTCTCTCTCTCTCTCTCTCTCTCTCTCTCTCTCTCTCTCTCTCTCTCTCTCTCTCTCTCTCTTTCTCTCTTCTCTCTCTCTCTTTCCTCTTTCTATTAATCAATCTATCGATCTGTTTGTCTTTCCGTGTATCTATCTCTTTTTTTCTATCCATATGATTTCGAAAGGGTAGGTATCATTTCTATAATTTATTTTATAAAAATTTTATTCAGATTTTTATCCTCGAAACCTGATTATCTTTGGTATAGTACGTATGCATTAACCTAATGTCTTGATTTTTTTTATTTTAACAAAGAGTCTATTCGTGAATATTGGTCATAAGTCTCAAGGGTTCATTGAAAAATTTCGTTAGAAATGTCTAAAAAATTTCAGTTTGATATTAAGACTTCTCTTGTACGGTCTTCCTTAATTACTGCATTTCATAGTTTCGTCTCCGAAGGAAAATCGTCTGAAATTCTAAATTTTTAACTATTAATTAAACGAAAATAATTATTTAACGCTTAACGCCAGCTGTTTAACGCCAACTAAGTCTTTTTGCCAGTCTAATTCGAGTACTGAGCGGCGTTAATAGAGAAGATAACTTGAGGGGAAACGCAAGATATAATTATTTTTATAGTCTTAGTCTATGTAGAATATTGGTAAAACAATTTTTATAGTCTTAGTCTATGTAGAATATTGGTAAAACAATTTTTATAGTCTTAGTCTATGTAGAATATTGGTAAAACAATTTTTATAGTCTTAGTCTATGTAGAATATTGTTAAAACAATTTTAAAACAGGTGCGAGTGAAGGGAAAATGGGGGATAACAATGTTAGCTCTGTGTCAATCACATAATTGCTCTTCTTTTTAACAAAATTTTTTTTTAATTATTTGAAAAGGCAACGTAGTGTATCAGCCGAAGAGCTCTGTGTGTGTGTGTATATATTATTGAGGATAGATAGATATTGGTATCGAAAAAAGGAGAACAGTATGGATTTAAAATCGAAATATGTCTTAATATGTACATGTACTTTGAGAACTGTGTCCTTATTATATTTTAGAAAGCACATCCTTGTCTGTTTTCTCCATGCACGTTATCCAGCCGTGAAAGAACTTCGGCGGTCTGTGGATAGCCAGGACAGCCCTACCCCTGAGCATGATGACAAGAACAAAGACCATAACAGGTCGAGGACTGACTCTATCGAGGACTTGCGATCAAGGTAGCGTCATCCTCTTTGCTGTTAAATTTTTTCTCCGTTCTGAGGTGAAAACGTTCTAAGAAGAGATCCAGCCAATGTCATGGCGACATAACTATAATCCTGAAAATCCCGTCAGAAGTAGAGGCAGAACAATAACATCTCTGCCAGTGACGCTTAAAAATGATTTGAAAAGATATCAAAACAGACCTGCTAACTCAAAATCGCACAGAGCCGAAAAGAGTGTATTGCATTCACCGCGGTTATAAGGAAGACAGCCAAAACTGCAAATTCTTACGTCTTTGCTGGCGAACAATTCTGTTTAAAAAATAAATCTCAATTGAAGGACTCCGTAGAAAACCACTTAATGTTTTGGTAATTTGATACTTTATAAGTACAATTATATCTTGACATCATTTTGAATAGCATCATCTCAGCATATTTATGAGGAATGATGAAACAATATTAGTTCTTATTGAAGTTTTAAATTTAAAAAAATGGGGTAGGAAGAGATTGTAACCTCTAAGTTTTGTGTGTCTGTGGGGGGTTGTTGCTGTTTCTTAATTACATATTATTTTTCGTTTTAGAATTTTCTTTATCCTTGAAGTTAGACTCTGTTTGCTACATTTTTTTTAGTGCTGACTCTATTTCCTGCGATTTTTTTTTCTTCAGTATATAGTTTTTGTCTGTAACTATTAAGCTTAATGAGAAATTTCATTAACTTTTCAGAGAAGTAAATGACGGTTTTGGAAAGACCAGTCGCCCAAAGAGTCATCCTGAACTGGATTGGCATTTTGATGAGGAAATAACAAGTCTTAAGGTAGGCTTAGCCCTTTTTTCTGTTCATTTCCATATTCAAACTTTTGAATGATCTAATGAATGAAAATGATGAAACATTCATTTTGAATAGTTGTTTTGCAAGTATGTTTCATGCATTGTTTTTCTTTGAAGGTTTGTGTTTGTGCCTATTTAGTGATGATTGTCATAGATTTGATCAAATAGTTGTGCAGTATTTCTTTGTAAAACTGATAGGTATTTCTATGTAAGATTATTCCTTTGACTAAGCGGGAGACATATTTTTTTCTTTGAAATAATCCAGTTCATAATGAAATTTGAATAGTTTTCGCAGTCATTGAGCTTTGAAAATGGCTGTAATGATATTTGATATAGTACAATTTGCAGTTGTTGCATACTATATAATAGTTTGAAATATGACTTAAGCAGAGTAATAATACTATGAAATATTTTTTATTTCTCTTTTTCACTTTTGTCGTCTTTATTATTCCTTTTTATTTTTCTCACTATTTTAACTTATGTCATTGTTTTTTTTTGGGAGGATTTTTCGCGGGGTTTTTTGTTTTTGTTTTTTTTTGTGGGGGGGGGGAGAGATATTCATTTTTGACTATTTTAATTTTTATTGAGGATGTTGGTGATGATATTGTTGTT
Source organism: Elysia crispata (assembly GCA_033675545.1). Taxonomy (NCBI): domain Eukaryota; kingdom Metazoa; phylum Mollusca; class Gastropoda; family Plakobranchidae; genus Elysia; species Elysia crispata. The sequence goes on along the minus strand of JAWDGP010000750.1, from coordinate 3,070,616 downwards.
ATTTTTCTCCTCTTTGCTGTAAATTATGCCATATTTCCCCAGGTCCCGACAAAGACAAAAACAAAGAAAGCAAGTCAAATTGCCAAGGAACTTTCTGATCTTGTTGTATATACACATGCTGTGAAATTCAGAGGTAGGTGAAGTAATGGCAAAGAAAAAAAAATTTGGCTCAGTTATAGCTAGATACAAATTTCTTAAAGCAAGGACATTTGAACATGAGTGTTTCAATTTTTTTTAAAGATCATGATTAACTTAAGCTAGGTTTGGCTAACGTAATTTTTTTTTACACGAGTACCCCTTAAACATTCATGTCTTTTACATTTCATCATTCTTTTATCCATCTTCATTTTAGTGATGACAAAAGTGTTTACCTGTTAGCACTGCATAAAAAATGAATTTGTAATTATCTTGCTTTAAATGCTCACAAAGAAAAAAAATTTATTGATGACTGTTTCCAAGAAAAAAAAATAAATCAATGAGCAATTAACTTGCTATTCTGTGTAATGCTAAGATGGAAAATTAAGACTTCCAAAACATTTTTTATTTTGGTTATCTTAGACTAAAAATTGGTGCTCTTTTCATTTTTCTTAAGACAGCAATAAATATAACAGCACTGTATTATGACACTTGAAATAGTATTTTTTTTTTTTTTGCAACTCACTCACTACTCTCATATTGTACCAGGTCTGAGTATGAGTCCCAATATGTCTCTGAAGCAAAAAAAGATTCCCTCCAGACGCAGCATCCTGACAGCAAGTGTAGGCACCAGCCCGAGCACCCCAACTCTTCTTCCTGGTAAGGCTAGGCGTAAATCTGGGCTGGTTGACCACTCACTAGATAAGATAATCTTAGACAGGCCAACAGGCCATCTGGGAAGTTTTTCATTCTCCTAACAGATCTTTTAAAGGTGGTGAAATACACAAATCCTTCGAGTATATCAGTATGCTGGTGTCACTCTGATCGCTAATATTTTAAGTTCCACTTTATATGAGAATAAGGTTTGGTAAATAGTAGGAAAGAAAGTTTCAAATCCAACAAGCAAAGATTAGCAACTGAGTCTATGCCTGCAGTATTCTAAAGCTTAGCAAAATCTGGGATAAAGGATTTTAAGTAGCAATTTCTAGGCAGATTAATTCAGTGTAAAGAAGAATAAAAGAATATAAATGAATATTATATGAGAAATGTATGATTTATGCCTACAGTTCTTTAGAATAAAGCTCTTGCATCGATGATATGTTGTAATACCAATTTCTCTCCACTAATATCATGCAAATTATAATTTTCAGGGTTTATGGATAAACACAGAATAACTAGATTTTTTTTTATACTTGATCTGTATCTGTGGCCTAGGGGTAAGAGCATCTGCCCTGATATTTTCATGAATCATCTTTAGAAAATTAAGTTCCACATCATCGATAACCAAGCTTAGTCTTGTCAGTTCTGCCATGATCAACAGAAGCTTAAGTTTAATGTACGCAAGGATTTGAGAACACCTTGTTGTGGACATGCATATACAAATCACAAAATTAAAAAGAAAAACCTTAATATCAGACATACAATTTTTTGGTTTAAATAAAACATGTTATGATGACTTAAATGGTGTTTCAGAGAAAAGCGAGACCATGCTTCAGGTGAACATCCCCAGGATGAAGCGATGTGAGGTGCCTGCCTGTTATGAAGTGTCTTCGCTGAATGAGAACAAGGCCAAGCAGCTGTGTAGACGAAGTCCTCTTGCAACTGTCACATATCCTTTTGTCTTTTACAGACTACATACACTGTCACTATTATGAATGAATCTTGTACAATGTATTGCTTTTGGGTTGTTTTTTTAGAAAGATATAAACTAGTAGTGCTTACTATGTCCACTATTAATGAGCTGCTTTCAATTTTATTATTATTATTATTATTCTTTAATGAACAAGTTTCTTCTGATTAATAGTTTTTGTGACAGAACAGGATATATCAATTCAGATATTTTCAGAAACTCACCTTTTACCATAGGTAAAAGATCGGATATGATAATATTTGTTCAAAGAGGCAAAGAAATAATTATCATTAATACTGGATGTGTCTCAGTTTGACGAAAAAGATTGTGACAAGCACCTTCAACAGTATCTAGTTGGATCAAGCAATCAGTATTTTGCTCTGTTGCTTTTTTGTTTGTTTTTTTTTTTGGTTTGGTTTTTTTTATTTTTTTTTTTGCGTGTGTATTTTACTTCTTGCTACAAAATTGTTCATAAAATGTGGATGAGCTAATTCACATGCTATTTAAACATCCTTTCAAACACTCAAAGGCTGTAAATTCCAGCCTTACAGGCTCCATATTTCTACTAATATGACAATAAGGTGCCAATAAGGATATAAAATAATTTAAGACTTTTACAAAATTAACTTAATATTCTTGTTGCTTTAAGTTATGATTTGCAGTTTTCTTTTAATGTAAAATGTATACTTTGTCATCCTTAACACTCTCCACTCATACTGATAGGCAGCTGATGCGAACCTATCCTGCTGGGATGCGGATAGACTCATCCAACTTCAATCCAGTGATCTTTTGGGCATTTGGCATTCAGATGGTGGCACTCAATTACCAGACAGAAGGTACATTAAACTATAGTATCTATCTTTTTTGCGTATTAATCACATTTCCTTGTTCTTCTATAATTTTTCTGCCTTTTGCCTCCTTATGGAGTCTCTCATTTCTTTTAGGTTTCCTACAGTAGCTATGATGTGTAGGCCTGAAGTTCATCAAACAGGCCTTAGTCCATTTTAGGAGTCATGCTTGATTTTGAATAAGCAACATAGGCCAACATATTTAGCTTGCAAATTTCCTATCCCTGACTCCATCATTGGTTGTATATGGAATAAATTAAACTTTAAATAAAAAAACAAACATGCTTGTAAATTTTGAAATGGAGACACAGGCCTTTCTTATCCTTCTCAGATGTTGCCATGTCATTGAATACAGCCATGTTTGAGCAAAATGCCCGCAGTGGTTATGTCCTGAAACCATCAGTCATGTGGGACAAGACCCATGTGATGTATAACCATTTTAATCCATGGGAGAAAGAGTTTGATGGACTGCACACTACTATTCTAACCTTGCAGGTACGTTTATAGCATATAGTATAAGAAAACCTAAAATAGCTTACAATAAAGAAAAGCCTGTTGACATTTGTGTGAGCATTCTTTAGAAATGACAAATAGAAGTGTTCATGGTTGGGAGCAGCTTGATTGAACATATTTTGTATAACTTCCACTCTGGAGGATTTGGTCATTATAGATACTTTTAAATGTATAAATTAGTACATACATGTACTATCACTGCCACTAGATTAAAGGAACGTATACCAGAATCAGTGATAGAGTGACAAAAGATATTTTTATTTGACATCATCAGGGATGCAAAAAAAAGTACCAACCATTATTTTATTTGGTCATTTTGTTAATGAGAAACAGAAGAAGTTCTAGAGGCTCTGTTGTTATATTTCATATTATGTGTCTCAAGGTTATGCAAAGAATGTAGGCCTACATCCAAACAGCAAACTTTAAATGGAGTAAATAAGCTGAACTCTGTATAGTTACTTTAAATTGTTTTCATCTTGTCTTACACCAGGTAATCTCTGGCCAGTATGTGTGCCAACACTACTCCACCAATGTGCAAGTCGAGGTGGAGATCATAGGTATACCAGTGGATTGTGCCAAGCAGAAAACAAAAGTCATTCCAAAAAACTCCCTCAATCCCATTTGGAATGACATTTTTACATTCCAGGTAAAATTATTGATATTCAATGCAATGCCTCATTGTGTTGATAATCTTATTTTGTTTAATTTCATCATGCTTTTAAATCTTTTTATCTTTTTTTTTTCTTAAAGAGACAAGAAACCAAAGGGAAGGGTGTTGTACAAAAAAATTATTGTTAACTATTAGTTGAAACATTTTTCTTATAAAATTATATTAACAGTGGTGTAAATTTATTTCCTTGTATAAATTTTGTATCAAGATTACAGAAAAAACAAACCAAAGTGTATTTCCAATCCTAACTATTTCTAACTTTGATTTTCTTGAAACTAAATAAGTAAGTCAGAGTGTGTGACTTAAAAGGATAAATTTACTAGTAAGTTTAAAAGAAAGGTTCTCTCTCTTAAAAATAAGTAGATATAAGTAGAACTTATGCTTTTGCTAATTAAACTGGTTTTACAGAAGCTATATTTACTAGTTACACACTCAAAATATTTTGCACATAAATTCTCGGCTATCCTATTTCATAATCACTGTTCCACCTCCAACCAGGTCCTTTTTGCTGACATGGCATTTATTCGATTTGTGGTGATTGATGCAAGCACAAGCCATATGGTCACACAGCGTGTTATCCCTTTGAAGTGTCTGAGACCAGGGTATCGTCATGTGCGTCTGCGAAACGGATCAGGTCAGCCTCAAGAATTGTCAACTTTATTTGTGTACACCAAGCATGAGGAGGACTTGTTGGAAACAAGGAATGGGGCTGATGTCACAGGACTCACTGTATCCTCTTTCAAACGCATGTCCATCTTCTCTAAAGTTAGAGAACTTTCAGAGGCCTCTAAACAAGACTCGAGGGAGGTGAGAAAAGTTTGATTGCCATGCTAATGACACCTACAGTATCACATCAGGTCTATAAGCGTAATAATCATAAAGGAAAATCATTTAGAATTTGCGGTATTGGGACTTGTATCATCCACAACTTAGCTAGCTCATGCCAAAATGAAGAGAAAATTTCCAATGTTGAGACGATTTTTATTTTAGTCTTACTATTTAAGTATCATTTTCCTTTGCGCTATATAATTCACTCAGTGAATTGGGCAATAAGGCTTGTGTTTGGGGCAGGATGCCATTCTTGGATTTAGGGACAGAGGCCTCTTTGTGAAACTAAGAGTAAGAAAAACTAACTTAGGTACCAAAGCAATATGGCCCTCCAAAGGAACATTCATAAGAGCTAATTTTGGAGAACTTTGGAAACTTCTCACTAATTTAAATTAGTGTATTTTTAATCTCGTTAAAAAAATGTTTATGTATATATGTTGCAACTTATTTCATCAATATTTTTCTTTTAATCTATTTCTAACAGCTCCTGGTTTCCACTGGTACAAAACTGAAACGCAGAATGTTCTTCATTAGTGTGTTTGGTGTGACTGCACCTGATGAATATATCATCCTGAAAGTAACCCAAGATTCCACAGTGGCTGATACAATTGCTCAGGTTCCCATCTCTTGATTACACATATATTAAAAATATTGATGTTTTGATAAATATTAATCTATGGCCTGTGTGTTAATTATATTACCTTTTAATCATAACCTCATTTAGGTTGACTATGATTTTACTGAAATTGCTCAATTGAAAACTGTTATTTATGAAAGCATTGGACTGAATTATTTAGTGTTGAGTACTAAAGCAATCTCTTTTTGAAATATATCAGTATGTGGATGAAAAAATAATTTTGAGCATGCATAATCACTTTCAATTTGATTTCTTATTCTAAAAGGCACTAACAAAAGCAGGCCGTCTGGATGAAAAAGTTGCAGACTATGTGTTAGTGGAAGATGTGCAAAGTGGATGGGAGAAGAAGGATCAAGAGAAAGCCAGCAGCCAAAGAATTCTTGATGTTGGGGAAAAGGTGTTAGCAGCACAGAACAAGTGGAAAGGAGCAGGAAAATTTATTCTACGAAAGCTCAGTGATGTAAGTACTAGTTTGTCACTTTTAATAAGTATTTTGCTTCAAAGATGTTAGAGTTTATAAAATTTGAAGTATGAAATTTGTCATTCTTACTATGCTAAGACCACATAATTGTAGTCAAATCGTTGAAAAGTGGAAGAACTCATAAAACAAGAGTCCTGTTAAATCAACAGTGACCAGACCTTTTTGTCAGTTCTGACCAAAGAAGGATATCCTGTGCAATGCAATGGAGAGAATTTATAATATGTAGACATATTATCTAGCAGCAATGCTTGATTCAACAAGAGTCTCATATGTTTTTATTAAGAAAAAGAAATGCTAATGATCATATAGAAAGTGTGTTGATCATAATTTACTTCCACCAATATGTCTCTGAAGAATGTCTTGTCAGAAAACAAACATTTTGAATAGCTCAAATCACCAGACAAAATGTAAAAAACTCAAATTTCTGTACATTTCCCGGGAGAAATAATGCATCTTATGAGATGTGTCTGTTCTTGAATAATGTTTAGTATCAGATATTCACACAAAAGCCTTCCACACATTTTTATGTAGTTCATGTTGTTACACTAATGTTTCATGCGCAAATATGCTCAGATACTACATCTTTGTCAAGTGGTTAATATTAAATTCTTACCCTAAGTAACAGTTGTTGAGACAAATAGAGGACAAAGAAAGAAGAGGAGAAGGAGAAGAAAAAGAAAGTGGGGGAGGAAGAGGAATAGGATACGATTTAAAAAAAAAAAAAAACATCTCAAAACATTTTTTCAAGGTAATGGTGTTCAAAATATTTAAATAGAAAGGGATACAAGTGATAAAAAGCTTCATACACTATGTATTGTTTGCATTGCCTTAAAATCTCTGTAACAACATGTATACATTTTAATTTGTTGTTTTTTATGCGATTCTATTTTATAGGATCCAAGTAGCCGTGCTTGGATGACAACTATGTTGAAAGAGCAAAAGGTAGGCCGAACTGCTTACTAGCATCTCATGAAAAGCTTAAACTCAATGCTGTAGATATTGAAACTATCTTTTATCGTCATCGTTATAATTTTTTTACTTACTTTGCCATTTTTATTATTTTCATAATTATTATTGTTGAATTCCGTAAGTCCTTTTGATGTATGAAATGCTGTGTACGCCTTTGACTCTTCAGCTAGTGGTATTTGTCAGTATCCTTTCGTAAGGTCGCATTTGGTGAAATATAGGGCTCCATTTAATTTTGAGACTAATTCATCCAAAGTGGGAATAGGTTCTGCGTCAAAAGCAGTTTAATCTCCTAAAGTCTATGCATAATCTTATGGGTTTTATCCTTTTTCATAACTATGGTGATCGGAGAAGCATATGGTGACGATGATCGTCTTATGATGCCTGACGAAAGCATATTATCAATTTCAGTGTCAATAGAATCAGTAGCATGTACAGGTAGTGGGTATTGCTTTATTCTGAAGGGTGTGTCATCCACTAATCGGATTGTGTGATTAAAATACAATCTATAAGATCGTAATGTATAGATGATTTATTATATGTGCCGACCATGACAATTATTATTATTATTATTATTATTATTATTATTATTATTATTATTATTATTATTATTATTATTATTATTATTATTATTATTATTATTATTATTATCATCATCATCATCTTTATTATTGATATTGTAATTGTTGTTGTTTTGTTGTTATTATTGTTTTTATTCATTTATCACGTAACTGTCATTGCAACCATTATTATATGACTTACATTGATTCTATCATCATTATACCAGTCACTGTTAATGCAAGACATGATCACTTGGCAATGAATCATTTACACAAATGTTGTGAATGAGTGATCTTAGTCTCATCTTAGAGTTTTTTAGGTACATATTTACATGTATGTAGTTGTTGTTTCCCTAAAATTACTTATCTTGTTGTCATCATTGATTTTAAAGAAAACTTGCAAAGCTCTTTATGCGAAATCCTACAAACTATAGGCCTTATGGTGTAAATGCTTTTATAAAATATTGACTTTTTTTCCTTTTTACATATCTTTCAGAGACAAATGGAGGAATCCAATACTGCTGACTGGGAAGGCGAGGATCACATGTTTCTTGTATGTGTTTTCAATGTATCACCTGATCAGCCTTACACCATATTCAAAGCCCAGGTCACAAGTACAGCCCAAGATATCATTACACAGGTATCAGTTGTCTGATGAGCCTTCATAAGCTGTGGTAGTTTTCTTTGCTGCCCCAGTTCTTAACTCAAATTTAATTTCCTTTGTTCTCCATCACCAATATATTTCATTATCAACATCATTACTATTATTCTTACAAAAAAAAAAATAAAAAGTAACCCCTTTTAAACACCAAGGAAAAACAAATATAGGGTGAGATGGAAAGGCAAAATTATTTTTTCTGAAGTTTGAAAGTATGACTTAAGTCTATACTTGACTCTTGACATAATTTCAGGCCATGAAAAAAGCCCACCGTGCCAATACAGAAGACCCAAGGGATTTTGTCCTCATGGAAGAATTTAATTCTCAGCAAGACACTCTTCAGGCCAGCTCCTCTAAAAAGACAGCTGGAAATGAAAGGACAGAGATGTCCCGTGTTCTGGCAGATGACGAGAATGTTTATGCAGCCCAAAATGACTGGAAGATGACTGGCAGATTTGTCCTTTTAAGCAGAGTGGAAGTAGCATTAGAAGAAGAGGTGGGTCTTACTTCAGAGGTAGATAAAAATCTGGTAAGACCGTGAACGTGTTCCAAATTACATGTTTGAAATTACTTTTGCATCTTTGTAAATATGATCATGTAATGATCAGCTTATTTAAAAGATACAATCTCCAAGCCTGTACTGACACTATACCAGTTTCAGACTTTCTCTGACTTATCATGTAAAACTCTTATATTAACTACCACTATATCAAATTCTTTTCCATAAATGTGATAGCCAAGGTAATTGAGATTGGAGGACAACAATTAAATTAACTTTATGTTAAGTAATTTTATGGGGAGGAGGAAAAGGAGGGTGTTCTATAATAGAAATGGTGAATAAGACAAAGAGAAAAACAAAGTAGAGATAAGGAAGGGAAGGGAAGGATAGAAACACAGAGAAAGAGAGAAAGAGAGAGAGAGAGAGAGAGAGAGAGAGAGAGAGAGAGAGAGAGAGAGAGAGAGAGAGAGAGAGAGAGAGAGAGAGAGAGAGAGAGAGAGATGGTACTGAAATTTTGTACAGGTAATTCAAAATGTTGGATATTTTTTCTTGTTTTTTTTTTTTTTTTGGTGCTCTAATTTCTTTTCTTAACACCAGGACAAAAAACGCTTTTTGAAAAGTTCCATCTCCAAAGGCAGCAATTTCAGTAAACGGTTTGGATCAAAGCGCATGACCAGACATCCTACACAGGCAGACAAGCTCTTGACATATACTCCTCCAGGTTCGTTTAATGGTATTATAATGCCTGATTTTATACCTAAGTATTAATTCATCAGGTAATGCATTTTTGTTATGTTAACTTCTAACTAAAGCTTAGTGAGGGACAAAAGCTCAAAAGCTCAAATACTCTGATGATTATTGCTTTATCGAAAACATTTAACAGAAAAGCTGTTTTCCTAATAAAAAGAAAGACTTTTAATTTCATTGTAGTGAAATGCATACATGTCTTTATTTAATAAAGATCTGGCCATAAGCACTCCTTAACCTCAAAAAAATTGTTAAAAAAATAAACAATTTAAGATGATTAGAATCTATGGAGCAAGTTAATTCAACTAAGAGAAGCTTCAATATCATTACACCCAATCTGAATACATGCAGAGAAAAAAATAAGAATATAGAGGCAAATGAGAAAAAAGGATTTATGGAAAAGAGCAGTGATAGAAATGGATGAAGTTTGTCTTATTTTCATAATCATAGTATTTTGGTTCCTTTTTTCGTTTAAGTTGTTTTTTTTTTTTCGTTTTTTGTTTTCTTTTGGGACCTTTTTTGTATAACTATGCATTTTTATGCAATATAATTTTTTTATGCATAACAAAAATTTTTTTTCACAAAATGAAGAAGAATTTTAGTTTGGAGTTCTTATGAACTTTTGCTATACACAGTTGTTTAAATCTTAGCTAAATCACATGTACTTTTCTATGCTGACTCCCCAGATAAGACCAAGAGAGACTTTCACTTCATGTTCAGTTAAAGCTCTGTGAAATGAAAAATTATTCATGCCAAAATTTAAATTCCACAGATCTTTTCCCAGATGGACAGTACAGACTTTTATGAATCATCAATTTATAAGATAATTTTATGAGGGTAGATTGAGTTCAATGTTAAAAAAACTCTTCCTGTTGATGACTTAGAAAAAAAAAAGTATTGATGACATATTTTTCTGCTTTCTCTCCATAGAAACCTTCCATCGATCCATAAGCTTCCCATCTCAGGTTAACAACTCAGCTGTAGTTGCCAAAGTCACAGCACCTTCATCCCCTCTGCTCACGCCTGTTCCACAAGAGCGTTCAGGACCATTCAGAATCTCCAAAAGGATCTCCAAGCTAAGCTTTAAAACCAACAAATAGTGGTCTCACAGCACAGAGGATTCGCAACACATTGTGCTGAGACTTCAACCAACTGAAGTTGACAATATATTCTGGATCGCTGACTATTCAGAAGAGTGGTTTCATGAACTATCATCTATTTGGAAGTTACTGAATTGTTAGATATTCAGCTTACAGAGAGGCTTATTAAGAGAGAATTTCCATAAGACTTCAAAGTAGTGAGCATTCAAGTTCCATGGATTTCAATGAAGCATGAAAATATAAATTTTTTATTCCCAAGCTGACAATGAGTTCTTCTGAAGAAAAGGAGAAAAAGGTATGCAGCAAATGGAACAGCCTTATGATACTTTTTCTTGAGGTTGAGAAGTTGTTGACAAGTTTTATCTGAAGCTCAAGGCTCAACTCTATCGACTTGTTTTCTTCAGTCACTGGAGATTTACACAAGACAGCATATATGCATTTTCTTCAAATTTCAAGTAACAAATCTACCCTGTGATATCTAGATTATTTTTCCATTTAGGGCTGCTTTAAATAGAAGATAATCACTGGTAACAAAAACATTTGTAAAGGTAATCTTAAGGCACATTCACTTATCATGTTTTATGAAATGAATGTTATACACCACTGATAAATGATGGATTTAACTCAAATTTTACCTCACACTGTCTTTGAAATCACTGAAAGAAAAACAGGTAGACAGAGTAAAGTTTTGACAAGGAATTAAAAGGGAAAAAACAAACTTTTGATGGATTTCTGACTCCCAACATTAGCATGCTTGATAATAAATTGTATTGTCTTCTCTATCTACAATTTTTTCCAATTTCTTTAAGGACCTTTTGGAAGTTTCATTCTTGCCAAATGTCTCAAGCTATCAGGTTTTTATTAAACGTGGACATGCTATTATTAAGTTTTTACTATAAATATATCTAAAAGAAAATGAGGCTTTGAGTCTTAGATTACATGAAAATTGTACTAAATTTCACTGAAATGGGCCTTGCCTTTATGTACAATTTGATCACTTTACATCTCACTGAGTCTTTTACAGAATCGAACAACAATATTGGGATTTTTTACTATTATTTTGGAACTGCTAGGGCTCCTTAAAAGGTCTCAAAATGTGCTTGACTTTCTTTTTAAAATGTCAGCTAAGGAAGATGTAAAAGAGAGTTGACAAAAAGATAGAGACCAAGAGAGGAGAGAGAGAGTGGCATTGGAGGGAGGGGGGGGGAGATGAGGAGAAGCGAGGAAATGGGCTAGATTTTGAATTTTATGTTTGATGAGGAAGGCTAGGTGGTTAGTGCAGTATTAGTAGTTTGCAGCGTTCAGTTTATTTATGGAATGGATTTTTTTGGGTGCATAATGCAGTTCAAACATCTTCACAGAAAAGGCAATACAAATACATCCAGAAGACTATAGGTTTCTGTTGAACATGCATCTAGGTTTTCACAAGTCTTGTTATTTTGTATCAGAAAGTGGGTAAAGCAACATCTTTCAAGTGCTTACCTGCTTATTTTTGGCTACCTTTTAAGTACTAACTGTATACTGTAAGATCATAACTTCCACAGTTGAAGAGAATTAGGCCCAGTTAGGCCAAGACTAGGACTAACAAGATTAGAATCAAATCCACCATGATATGATCAGCCTTAATATAAAACCTTAACTTAAAGTCTTGTGTACAAACTAGGTGTATAAATATTTAAAGGAAAAAAAAACAGAATTTTTAAGAATTTTTTTAAACAAAAAACATCTTTATCATCTCAGAAATGATATAAATTTGCAAATTTTATAAATTAGTAAATTAAACATAAACACATTGTATATACAACTTTGCTGCATCAAAACTTATTTTGAACTGGGGCATGGGTGCAAGACATTGTTAACCTCAGTACTCTTAAAACTGCACTAGATGGTGCTGATTTTTATCACGGCTCACTCTCTTCCCACAAAATGTGAGAAAATTTTACAGATGCTACTGTGAGCTCATACACAACAGTTTGAGATGAGCAGTTCCATAGTTGGAATCATACAAAATTTTGAGTTAAAATGTTGTTTTCATCTGAATGTTGATTTACTAATATTTCATTATCTAAAAATTCACTTGATCCTGTGTTGAGTTATCATGTTATTTATTTATTTATTTATTCTTATCAAATTCATGCAGTTTATGTTTCAGTTAGTGTGTTCATAATGAACAACAATATACATTTAAAAATAACCTGTGTGTTATCTTTTTCTTTTTTTGGACTTATGTACATATATACAGCTATCTGCTTTTTTTTGCGCGTATGTAAATATAAATATATATATTCCTTTTGCTCTATTGCAAAGCTGTATTCATATTTTTATAAGACAGAAGTACAGTATCTTTTACTTCATGCATTTATACCAGACAGAATGACACCAAATCAATATAAAGATAAACAAGAACTTACATGATGTCAGTCTCCCAGTGCAATAATTTGTACAGAATAATAAAACAATGTTTACATAGATATCTACGAGTATCTTGTTGAAGATCTAAAATATTTTTTTCCAACCAAAATACGTTGTAGATTTATGTACTAATTTGACTTCTTAGCCTCTGTTGATGTTTTCTTTACATTCCTAGTGCAACTCTTGCTTTCCTCTTAAAGACATAATTTTATTGACATTTTTTTCCAACTTCGTTTTTATATTCATTTATTGTGTATTAAGTCTTAAAACATTCTTTACATTGGATAATGATGCATAAGCTGCACTGTGAACGGGATAATCCATATTTTTCTTTTTCTTTCAACTTTTTAACGTTACGTAATTTTTTTTCCCCAGCCCAACAAATTAAGTAAAACCTTCAAAATTATGAATGTAATTATTAATATTTTCCTAATTATCAAAATGAGATATCTGTTGTTTTGGGTTTGTTTTTTTTTGTTTGAATTTTTTTTCGTCTTTGTTCTTATTATTGTTGTTGATAATCGCGATATTTTATTGTTTGTCAACTATCTGAAATTTTTCTTTCCCAAATTTTCCTTTCGCTTATGGGCCGTAATATTCTGTTGTATCATAGATCCTACAATCAATTTTCTTTTGTAAATTCAGGGCAGGAATAAAGCGAGTTAAATCCATGTAAGTCAAAATTTTTTTCTTTTTCCTGGCAGGTAATATGAGAAGGTGTCTTAAATTTGAGATGCAATCTTTCCGTAAGTATTTTAACCTCATAAAATTGATCACCTACAAACAGGACCTACATCAAGGTGTACATACATCATGGACTCAACTAAAACTAGTCATGAAATGTTACACAAAGTGTGCCGAAATTCTACGATGTATTTTCAAAACTAATTGCCAGTCATACGACTATATGGTGTACACATTGATTATGTATAAAGGTGTAAATGTGAAACTTCCAATCTTAACAATTTGTTGTCCCTGAAATTGTTTCAAAAATTGTACCATGACATGCTGGTTCGTGCCATGACTTTTTTTAAACCTGTATTTTTGTAAGATCTATGTATATGTTTCTACTTAAATTAAATCATCATTTATTGTGAAGAATAAAGAACAAAAATTTACAATTTGGTGCATTAATTTACAAGGTTGTATATTTATATGCACTTATTTTAAAAGAAACTTAATTATATTCCAAAGATAGTGCCGCATGAAACTAACATGAAAGGTAATATAAAACTGCTATATGAAGAGCCATATAAAGAGTAGATATAGTGATTCATTTATTGAACACTTCCTATTTGTGGGGGAAAGGCTCATATTCATCATTACGAATAGTCTGGTAAGAATAGCAAGAGTCACCTGAATAAAAAAAATCATATCAGAAGGTATATAAAATTTTCAAATATCACATGTACATATTAAAACTAGATGTAGTATATTTGTTTTATAATAAACATTAACTTGGTCAGAAGAATAGCTCATATTCCACTGGATCAGTATAGTAATACATGTAGTTCACTGAATAAAAAGAAAACTATCAGAAAGTTTGTCTACTGCTTGCATTTTCACAATAGAGCAATATCAAAACGATTTAAAATTTATAAGTGTCACTCTTTTACAATTCAGCTTTAAAAATGTCCCACTTTTTTATGAAAATGTATCTGTTTATCAACATCTAGGGAATTGTCCATTCACATGACAGACAAAATTGAGAAGCCATGAATAAACATTTTTTTTAATAATGTAATTTACATAGAACTTGAAGTACTAAGAAACCTATCTTAATCTGGAAATCACTTCATCATCAATAATATCTATGGAATAGTGATACAACTGACAGCTCACAGGGTACCATTACTATCCATATTCAATAGGTGATAGTATTTGTTCCAGTTTTAATCTATGTGTAGCACAATGGGACCATCATAGAAATCATTTTGTTAATATGTATGTTTCCGTTCCTGTTCTTATTCCCCTTCTTTTTCTTCTACTTCTTCTTCTATTTCACTTTTGCATATAGGTTGGTGTTTGGGTTCTGCAAAGAAACAATGTCAAAGGCAGAATGTAGAGAATTTACTTGTCACTTTCACTCATTATTCATACTTTATTTTTTTACTTTTTATTGTGAATGAAGTTACACAGTGATGCAGGCAACATGCCCTTGACTGTTTTGTTGTAACAGCATTATAATGAGTGCTCAGGTTATGGCCAATATACTTTATCTGAATTGTTTTTAGGTCCATTAGTTTCCCTCTATTTTATTGAAAATCAAGAAGAGAAAAGAAAAAAGACTGGCAAGTTTGGATTTGAAGATCTTGTTAATTCTCTTTTAATCTCATAAAAACTTTCCTCTTTTTCAAATTCAAATCATAATTCATAGTAATAGTAGTGCATGTAAGGGTTTCTGGATAAACTCCTTTATTCATCTGAATCATTTGTGAGATTCAATAGTTCCACAAAGTGATATGAAAATTTGAGCTTTAAAACATTTTTAAGGATGTTGATTATGAATTTCTTACAAAAAACATCGAAGTTTTATTTCTTCAAAGAAAAGTCATTAGAAAAATTTTTAGCATAAGGGCAGTGAATAAATTAAAAGTCTTAGGGTTTTGACTTTTTTTGTCGTGGTGAAAAAAGTTTCATTCACTTAATGACAATTTATACAAAAATTTTGACTTGGATGGAGGATGAGAGAAAAGGTGTTGCATTCTGGTCACTTTGTAATAGAAAATGCTGGCAACATATTTGTTTATGCCTGCTTCTGTACGATGTTTTCATTAGTGGTCTCTAGGAAAGACTTTGAGGCTGTTAGTAAATGTATGAATATTTTAGTAACATACTAATAGAAAGATACCAACAGTAGTGTCTAGTAAGAATTTTATTTGGCAGCATGCTTTGTTTATTTAAGTAGGGGTTTTGTCTCATTTCTGTAGCATGTGCAAAGTATATTGTACTTACGAACTTGACATTTTGTAAAATAAGAGCCTTATGGATTGATGCCAGCTGTGTTGTTTAGGGAATTAGCCTTAAGGTCATTTTGCTCTTCATGTTTTAAGTTTGAGTCATTGTATGATTCATGCTTGAGATTAATTCCTTTTGGTTTAGAGATTACTGAGGGCTGAAAAAGCATACCTTCTTTGAGTAGGACAGTTCTTCTTAAGAAAATGCAAAATGTTCATCTTGGTTAATGACGGCACGTATATGCTAAAGTGTTGCCATCATATAAGTCAAATGAACCTAAGTCATATTAATTAATACTCCCCATGTTGTGACGGTCAATTTTTTGTGTCAATTTTATATTTGGCGACTGTCAAAAGTATAACATCCCAGTGCATCCAGGCAGTTCTGAAAACTTGATATTTCTATCGAAATTAGGTGCAAGCCTATTCCTGCTGGGAAGAGGTTTTTTTTTCCTTCTAAGACCCAAAATTACTGCTTCCACTCTGCATTATGCTCTTTATCACAAGCAACACAATGAAACAATGAGCAAAAGATATATTAAGGCAACTGTCTATTATAAGTCAGCTCTATTTCCCGCTGCCTTTGTTGGGAGGTATTAAATAAGTGTCTGAAACTTTGTTTACTCGCTATTGCAATTTTCATTTCTGCGACATGTTATTTTGTGCTTTCATTGTGATCATTTTTAGCATTGGTTGTGGTGAAAGAAGTGACTCAATGAAAACGGAGAAACTTTAACTGGCGTTAGACAAAGTCTTCTTTTAAAGACCGTAAGTTAGTAAATATGTCAAGAGTAGTGTGCATAACTAGTAATAATACCCCTACCAAAAAATAAAAATCAGTCACAGTAGCTTCCTTTTAATGTTGTCACAAATAGTTGATTACAATCCCTATAGAGAGAATAACAAGGTAGAGTGTTTGTAAACATTTATTTTTGTTGTTTTTTTTTTTCTGACCCAACAAGAGGTGATAATACATGTGGTTTTTATGAAAATATATGTGATATTCCATTTGACAAAATCAATGTACATCTCTTTTTTTATATATATATATATATAACATTCTTATTTGACCTGTAAAAGGGAAATTGCCCTTCCCTTTAGATTTCTATTGTTGTTGTAAATTGTATTTTTGCTGTTGTTAAAATCTAAACATGACTGTATATTCACATGGTAATCAATTGCTATAAATCATGATTTTGTAAATAATGGTTTTTATTTGAGAGTAAAAAAAAATACACAGTCTTTGGCTATTCGAAATTGTCTTGATTGTAAAGTCTGATTCAGAGACCATGAAATCTGTTAAATCTAAGGCCAGATACTATGATATGGATAAAATCTGCAATCGATATAATGCAAGTTTGACAGACATTGGTTAAAAAGTATTGTTATCAACAGTCTATAGATCTATAAGAGGATGGCAAAAGCAATACAAATTTCAAGTATATTTGCCTTCTTATGAAAGTGAAGTTGGTTAAAAAATTAATTTTGTATAGAGAATGAATGATAAGTATAAGTCTGGACACTTAATATCTCATTGCCAACGAGGTTTTTTTTTTTTACTTTTATGTAATATAACTTGCATCCCATTATGCACTGAACATACTCATTTAAGCTAAAGTCACAACTTCATGTGTAGCAAACAATCCAAAACATGTCTGTTCTATTTTGCAAAAAAACAAGGCAGTGATTGCTTCAAAGATAGAAAATTGACATTCTGCTTGATCAATTTAAAAGCATTTGTAAGGAGCATGAGAAAGGGTAATAAAAATACTTTTTATTTAACGTAATCGAAATTTGACAAATAAATGAGTACAGATACATACACACATAATATAAGAAAATGTCATCTGGAACCCGGATTTGACTTCTGCCGATGAAGGAGGATGATTTTTCTTGGAACAGCTGAAAATTGGAAAATATCAAATCAGATGTTGTATCATCTTCTTTAATAGTGACAAGACATAAAAAGAATGTATTAAGAGAAGAGATTTCAATGACAACTTTGAAGTTTCAATAGACTGAAACTTCAAAGACGTATATATATATTGCTTATTTGTTGAGTTAGACACAAGCATATGTCAGTCAAAACATACAGAAAATAAAATCTAAATGCAAAGTCAGAAATAGGAAATCACCATAACATTAAAACCTTTTTTTTTAAGTCATAAAGATCAATGCTATCTATATTTTCTGAATATTCAGAGTCATCTATTTCTAGTTACACTTTACATGCATAAAAGCAAGATTTTTTTTCTTTTCATTTTCCAAACTTGCTAGTAAAAAAGAATCAAGCTAATTAGTTATATAAATCTAAGATTTATAATTTAAAGCACATACCTGCTTTTATAGTGTGCACAACTTCTGCTGTAAAACATTTTTGACTTTCCACATACTCTATGAAACCATCAGTTCCGCCTCCTACCCCAAAATAGTACACTTTAGCTGCAACCACACTTTTAGATTTAAGTTAAGGGAAGTAGTTGTGAACAAGATCTTTTCCCACTCTTTTGGTGTGTCAGCTTGTAAAGAAATTGCAATTACCTTTATATCAGAGAACGACGTTGAAATTTTGAAACTGCAAGGGATGGGTTACAAATGAAAGCAATTTTCCATTTTGGAAAATACTTATTGATAGCAAAGTTTGAATACACAAATAACCAACGCCAAACATTTCACACAAAAATATATAATATATTCTGATTGGCTTTTCATAGAATGAATGTTCAAATTTATTTCCCACTTATAGATAAACAGAAAAGTCAAAGTAGGTTATCCTCTTTTAAAGACATATTGCTTTTTATCAACTCTGCTTCACTTTAAAGGAAAGGAAAGGAGAAAGTGATCAATTTAAAGTCAGCAGAAATAAAATTGAGAAGATTTATGACTTGAAGTCAAAAACTTATTCAAGCTTTAAGGGTTTATATTATGTGAAATCTGGGCTCTTGATCACATGTGGGCTTTGATCATTGCTTTCATCAACATCCACTTGCTTAAAATGTGGCTACAGCAATGAGAAGTGATGGAACATTAAGAATAAAATAAAGGGTTCCATGACAAAACATATTTAGTCCGTTTTTGAGAATTTCAATTTGGAAGTAAGAACATTTTTGCAATAGCTATGGTTTTACAGATAATACCCATCTTAATTAAGGATGACAAAATACAAAGACTCAAAAGGAAAAAAATTTAGTTTTTAGGTGCTTTTTTTTTTCATTTGTAGCATCTTTAAAGTGGCATTTAATTCATTTTGTCACAAAATCCTTCAAATAAAGAGGCACATTGTAGTGATGAAACAGCAGTAATTATGATGGAAAATTTAGCCTAAACTTTGTATATTTTAGGAAAGGATACACGACTCCATTTGCAGACAATGATGTATGGAATACATCATGAAGGCTGGAATAATTTTCTGGACTATAGATGGTCTCAGCAGTCAAAATTACATCATAGCTGAAAATACACAGTGGTGTAAAAGGCTTCAGAAATTAATATTACTTCTATTGCATGGATTGTATACTAAAAATTAGAATTAAAAGATTTAAGTTCCCACCAAGAGGCATGCAGATTAACTTGATTACTGGTAGAATAAAACTAATTTTTGTCTTAAAGTATAAAATTAAGCAATTGAGGAATTTTGAGTTGTCAATATAAGGTGTAAACTGGTTCCTTATAAACAGATTGTGAGTCGAAAAATTTTGGTCTGGGGGTGCTGTAAAGATAAGCCATTATTTTGGTGCGCTCGGAGTTCTAAGCCTCATAGTACAGTGCCTTCCACGTAATTTGATGCCTTATTATTCAAGATTTCCCTTAATTCAACTTAACAAAAAAGTCCTGAGTAAATTCCTTTAATCATTACTAATATATTTTCCCTGCAAATAGACATTTTGATCTGCTAATTTCTCCTAATTCGGTGGAGATTCCACTATGTTTTGGTATTAGAAAAAGGGAGGGGTGTTCAAAGCGCAGAGAAGATTGTTGAGAGAGAAGCACCCTTGTGTGTGTGTGCATGAGTGAGAGAGGGAGGGACTGGCGCCTGCTAGCACTGCATGGTCTTGCCCACACAGCGTTTGGGATTAGGGGAGAGATGAGGTGGGGAACTTGAATATGTCTGGCGTGTCGTGTGGGAAGGGGTAGGGAGGGATATACAATGGTTCTAGATTTAGATGGGTTTTATTAGTAATATTGAAAGTGAGGCTACACTGAGACCTCTTTATGTCGCTTCATTGCAGAGCTATAAGCAGACCTAAAAAAGTCATTATATAGAATTTAAAATTTATAAATTTTATTATTATCTCATAATTCGACGAAATGTTTTTGGTTCCTTTAATGTCGATTTATCAAATGTAATCAATTGTTTTAGGACTGTACTGCAGTCCTCTACTTTCAATTACATGTATCATCACAACCATGTCACCTAGCACAACTAACAAGAGAAAGCGCATTACCATCGATACAAAGTAGTAAAGAAACAGGAGAAATCAAATGCACAGATAGTGACGGTGAAAATGATTAGTCATTGCCAATGTTTATCTCCCATACATCGCAATTAATTCTTCTTTATTCCCTTTTGCAGGAATAACAAACCTTACTATAATGATACTTTATGAAATGATCAAGAGCTGTCATTATTCCCGAGTTCCACTGTATAACTTTCTTTTGAAAGCTGTGAGCAGTGCACCAAACATGATTTTTTATCTCCGATAAGCGGGATACTGCCAAATACATATATACATATTTTTTAGCACTGATACCGACAGACATACTCGGAAGCCTAAATACAGACTAAATACGTATTTTACATACTGGTTGGCAGCTATGTAACAAGCAGGAAGACTACAAACTGTTAAGTTTTCGGATGCCAAACATAAAAGATTTCTAAGATTTCCCTTACAACCAACATCACTTTGAAAAGAAAATAAAGTAGGAGGCAAAATGCATGCAATATACCACAGCAATTGTTAAGATTCCCTTACTTCTGTATCTTTCATTCCACTTACATTTGCTTTTCCTTTTGTAACAATTGGCTGAGTGAGGACCAGTCCCCACTGAGATATCGGCATTTCACTTCCTTGCTCTCAGTTATATTGTAAGTTGCATTGGTATGTGTCACCAATTGAAGCACCTCTTCATTCTAGATTGGCAAGAAGAGGGAAAAAATGGCAAAATTTCCACTTTAAACAATGTTTCATATTTTGTATTTTAGATGGCATTAAGATCAAAGTAAAATTGTTATGTTAAAGTTTACTATTTTTGCTATTTATAACATGAATTTTAAATAAAATGAAGTTTTAATCCAGTCTGCATCTTTCCATGATGTTTTTCAGGAAAACATAAAATAGTACAACATAAAGAATGAAACAACAGTGTAGAAAAAAAAAGACCCAAAAGCATTCCAGATTAGAGTATTGATACACTCTTGGTAAATACGTTGTTCATCCTGTCTGAATGAGTCACATTTGCTATTTAGAAAAATGTGTTTTCCTGAGATTATGAAAAGTGAGAGGTGAAAGCAGCATGAATTTACCATGGTTCTGGAAATATATTGGGTTTTATGATCTTTTGAAGTAGAAAAAAAAGGCATTCACCTTTTTCAATGCTGTTTTTTTTTGTTTTTTGTTTTTTTGTTGTTTTTTTTTTTTTTTTTGGGGGGGGGGTGTTCCAACAGTCATATTTCTATCAACTGACTTATAAGGGCACATTGTAAGATGTATAAAATTCAGATGATCGGGCCAGAAAGACAATTAGGCAAAATCAAAATTTTGAACAGACGCTTATTATTAAATCTCTATTTTTTTCTCTTTCAGAAAGTTCTAGTATGTAATTTTCTTAGTTTCTAGAGACTTTTTTTTCGTTCCAACAGAAACATTAAATCAATGTCTTTCCGGTTTTGTATGGGTCTGGAAAAATTCATAGCCACATTCCTTAAAAATATTTGGATATCTTTTTTATTTTTTTATTTCACTATAACCACTTTAATAGCTCAAGAGCTAATTAGTTTTATTCATTAGTTCATATAAATAGATATTTAATATATTTAAAAATTTAAAAATATAACCAAACTCAAGATTCCTTTTCACATTTTTTTAACTTTTAGAGATTAATTTCCTCGAGCAGAGCAGCTGATTTATTTGACAAGTTACAGGACAAATACATACGAAATCTTGGAAATGCACAGCTTTAGCACCACAGCTGCAACAGTAAATCCCAGGTAGACCAGCTCCACATCCCAACTGAAAAGGATAAAAGAGCTGAATAAAAACATAACCTTTATGAATGTATTAGCGTGAGATACAAAGTATAATCACAGTGGGGATGAGCACATAGACAGGCTACTTGGTCACCTTGAGAATTTTAAACTACAACTGAGCTCACTTTCTTTAAATTTGAAGTCATAGTTACCCCTACATTCAACAAAGCAAAGACAAAATTGCTTAAAGGATTTCAATTCACTTGAGATATTTTTTTAAAATGTTGCACACACACATCTGACAGTTTGGGGTCTCATTATAGAATTACACATATTATAATTGTGTCCAATAAAAGTACTTAATACTCAATATTAATAATTAATTACGTGTTATGATTAAATACCGAGTAGCTGTTTTAATATACAGTGGAATCGGATTAAAGTCAACACCATGGGACCAAAAAAAGGTGTTGACTTTAAGCAAGGTTGACTTTATACATTTCCAGGAAACAAGTCCAAGAATTCACAATATAAAAAACAGGTGATCTCCCTTTCATTGCTTATGATAGAGGTCTATTCACCCTTTGCAGTGGTGAATTTATAGAGAAAACCACACAAAGTCTGAAAGGAGGTTTATTCAAACAACTTGATATACTATACACAAGAACATAAAATATGCCCACACCTACAATTCCTGCTATATTTTTTTAAGCTTTATCCTTTTTTAGTACAGGCTTGGGACCATCATTACTTTCCTCCTGTTTTCACCAGAAAAAAAAAAATAATTGCCTCATTTAAAAAAATGTTTGGCCTTATTGGAGGCTCTGAAAAGTGCTATATGTTAAGGCGAGCAGTGGTGGGGAGAAAACAATGCAATGTTTGCTACAAATGATGCGAGCCAATGATTAGTTAGGTCTAGATCTAGATACACCCAGCCTCCATCCCACCCACCCTATACGCACCCTTCTTTGCTACTGTAACAACTGCGCAAGACCACACTTACTTAGCTAGGCCTTGGTTAAGCATGCTACATGTATTAATACACAGTGACTTACTGACTGTATTGTGTTTGCAAGCAAAGAGTTATATCCCACTCACACATCCCTATGCATCTCGCTTGCAGCTTTCATGGGTTTCTTTTTTTTTTCCTATTCACCACAAGATGTTGACTTAAAGTGAAAATGTCCCCAAGCCGTTGACTTTATCAGTAAATCAGTTACTTAAAAAAAAGAAGGAAAAAAACAGGACCGCAATGGAGTGTTGACTTCAAGTGAGAGTTGACTTTAAACAAGTTGACTTCAAGCCAATTCCACTGTAGAGTACCTAAAATAAAGTGAGCTCTGTCCCTTTTTAACCTCAGCCTGGCAGTAAGGATTAGGCTTTAGCCCGTTAAAGACCGAGATATTAAAATGGTAAATAGAAACAAAAACAAAAATCGTTTGCAACTTAACATGGTAGCAGTATGAGATTATAAAACAAGAGATGAAAAAAATGCTTGCTACACTACAAAAAAATCAATCTTGCATAATTGATAAACATATATTTTTGTGTCTCAATAACATTCACTGATCATCTTGTCAGTTTTCAACAAAGCTTTAAGTGAAATACTTTTTTTTTAAATTTTGGTACTGAGTGCAAAAAAAATCAGAGCTTATACACTTTGAAGCGGATGATGTGCATATTATCCCTACTAAAATTTCTGCTTTGTGTACAATTTATCACTGCACTTTTCATATTAATCTTCATTTGCATAAAATACTTACTTCAAGAATGAATTTCCCTTTAAGTTCTATAGCTTGGCCCACAGGATGTGAGGATAAGAAGTGAACTAAATCCTCTCCACATTCCCACATTTTCAGACCACCTTTAAAGAAGCACAGTAAAAATATTATAAAAGCAACAATTTCTCTTTATTATAAAATAAAAGAGTAATAAAGATATATGGTGAATTAATATTTACTTGCTGAAATGATGCCTAAAAAAGATCAGATTTCTTTTTTTTTTAACTTATACAAAAAAAGACAGTTAACCTACATCAAAATTTATTTCACCAATGAAGGGCAAGTGCTACCACTGGCTTTTGAGGAAATGGTCTTCTTCTCCAGTAAATAAGTGGCAACTTAGCTAAAGGGGCTTATGTAAGTGTACTGTGAGGCTAAATAAATTTAATACTTTAAATTTTGTAAGATAAATGTTTCATTTATGACGATATAAGAACATTGATGTTTCTCTTTTTTGTTTTTCTTTTTTTTTTTTTTGTTCATACACAAAGAACAAAGAACTGGTCAAAAAAATCATAAAGAATGATCAGTTGATCTATATACATGTAATATCACACTTTTAAAAAAATTGAGCTACAAATTCCACAAAAGCTTTCAATAGAATACAAAATACAGGTAAATTTTTTTTTATAAAAAAATTGATGTAAACAAATGACAGATGCAGTTCCTTTCTAGGCACTCAGTATTATTTAAATATTAGCTATTTTTGTAAACAAAACCTTTTTATTTAATTTTCTTCGCTTTACATCAACAGCATAGAATTATTTGTAGAGAGCAGCTAAAAAATATCTGAAGCAGTTTAAAAATAACTTGATATCACTAACAATTTCAGGAAGTAATTATTAACAAATTGATGATAAGTATTCTGCTGTCACAGAACTATATTTCACAGAGAGCAGTCATACAAGAAAGAGACTTTGTAAAGCTCTAAAAATCAAATTATGCCTACTGCTGAAAATAGAACTACAAGAAATGGAACTTAAATATTTATATGGTAATTGGAAACTGAACACATTCAGCATACATGTCAAATATTCTCTCATACTGATAGATGCATCACTTCAAACATAAACTTAAGTATCTCAATTTATCAATACTTCAAAGAAACATTATTTTAAATTGAAGAAAAACAAGTTTCATAGAATAGTTTATGAGTTCCTATGCAATCAATATTACCGACTTACTGACTTAAAAATTTGTTAATACATAATGTATATACTGGTTTCCACAATCATGCATAAATATTCGAGAAAGACAACAGCTACTGTCAAACTTCTGATATTAAATTCATCTGCTCATGATCAAAGTTATGTATGTAAAAGACGCTTGCAGTGAATGATCACCCTCAATTCATTAAAACTTTTAAGAGACATACTTTTGACAAACCTTCATAAATTCCAGCCACCAAATCACTGTTTGAAGACAGAGCTGCAACAAGATTCTTGGAGTCAGCAAAACTTCTGAATTTTTCATCTTTTAAAATCAGGTTCCCTAGTTTCCTAGTATCCACAACCTTGAGACATTGCTGCCCAAACTCCAGTTGCAGCGATTCAAACTGAATGGAGTAAAATGTTCAATTCATCTAGTAAAATAATTCTATGTTTTCATTTGCTATTCATCACTTCAATGACATGCCATTCATTGTCACGCTTCTCTCTCTTCATTATATGGCCAAAACAAATTCTTAACTTGAATTTAGTTTAACAGTTATCTTTTAGATGACTCTTTACCAGACTGAAATCATGGAGAGACAAATGATATGTGGGTTTGTTCATCATGTTTATGTTTTTATTCTAAAATATTACTATTCAAAAACAATCTTTAATTTTGACAAATTCATAAATCGTGAGCAAAGAATACGAAAATAGACTTTCTGTACAATGAGATTATGAAATCCGAGATCCATGCTAATTGATGACAGTCTAAATTTATACCTGTTACAAAAAAGGAAAAAACAGATTTTACTTTTATCCCAAAAGGACCAACATACCTTTGATGTAAGCTCTTCATCACAGAACTTTGTAACTTCTTTCGCCTCTGAAAGAGTTGCCCTGGTTTTTTTATGAACTGTGTTAGCCTCATCTCCATTTCATAAAATAGTTGGAAATGAATAAAAATTATAAAATGAAAATTTGACCCATTTGGTTAAGCAGAGTTTGTACATTTCTCATAATTATCTGTTCTCCTCAAAAGAGTAGACAAATCTCTTCTAATCTTTTTAGACTGCTAGATCATAAAGGTTTCCAAGCAGAAATCTAAACTAGATTTTCATCAGCTTATACATCTACAGACAACAAGTCACACGATCTCATTGCTTGTGGCTGGCTAAAACTATGCCCGTCAACTGTGCCTGGTCTGTTGATCTATATTTTTGAGTCATGCTGCTGCTTTAGATCAACTGTGTTTACTCGTATTTGAAAGGGTCGGATCTGCACATTCACAGCTTCAGTCCAATACTTTTTTTTCAATTTTATAGGCCTCTTGAGATAGCCACATATTCTTTATGAAGATTTATAAAATCTAGATTTATTACACTTACTGGAACAGGTAAAAGTCCTGCAAGAAAAAAATTAAGATGGTAGATCTTGATCTCAAGGAGAACTGCAATATTTTGGATGCATTTTACCAATTTTCTAATCAGATAAAAAAAGAACTTTTGTGACAAAATTTCAGAATTATCATTGTTTTAGCATAACTAATATCAATTATTTACTCTCCGCAATAAAGTAAGTATGACATGGCAAAAGAGAACACAAACTTCAGAAATGCTAATAATATTACAAACATGGTTTAGATCTAATCTCAAGCGGCACTTGGAAACAGAAGTAAAAAATTGAGCACTGTGGACAGGAAAGCAACAGACTGGAGGCTTTACGGGATGGCCAGTTGCGTTCCTGATTGAAAAAAAAATTAACTTGCAAGCAAATCAAGTACGGCCCTGCAGTTTTTCATGGTCACAATGGCAAAATTGCGGCCGCAAAATTTGACCTTTCCAGGAAAAAATGGCAAAATTTGGGATTTTCGGTTTTTTTTCTCTTTGTCTCTATTAAAAAAAAATAATATAAAAAACAAATAATAATTTTTTTAAAAATGCGTGTGTCAGCTTATCCAAACCAACAGAAACGTCAAGAAGAGTTCCCTCCCAAAAAAGCACTAAATTACTGTCCAAATTGATAAAAATGAAAAAAAAAAAAAAAGAGTTCCCAAATTGTGAAGATTCTTTCAGTTTCACTTGTAAACACTGCCGCAATTGACTACAGCAAGCCTCTAGATCAGTGGTTCTTAACCTGGGTTCGATCAAATCTTTGGGGTTTGGTGGGTCGATGTCAGGGTTCAACAGAGCCAGCAAAAAAACATATATATGTCTTGAATTTAAAAAAAAATCATATTTTATTTTTCACTTAAGAGGGGTTCGGTGAATCCATATATGAAACTCGTGGGGTTCGGTACCTACAACAAGATTAAGAACCACTGATGTAGATCTACATCTATTTTTTAATTAGTTCTTGCCTTGATCTACATATTTTTAAGAATTTATGTCCACACCATGAAGTAATTCCTAGTTAATCTGGAAGGAATGTCTTTGCCCTACAACATCATTTAGAGTTCAAGAGCTGGGCCCATGGAAACAAAATGTTTTTGCACGTCTTGTAATTTGGTCCTAGACCATGGTAAAGAATCCTTTTGGAGTCCATTCGAAATAAGAGTTCTATGAAAAGGCTTGCAGAGGATGAATCATTGAATGTGATCTTCATTCAAACAAAAAACAAAGGAGGCCCACTTGGGTTTTTTGTCAAGTTGCATCTGAACTACCCTGGTAGCAAGTCCAACATATTTTTCTTAATTAAAGCGTGTATACATGTGTATCTTTCTTGCTATCAATCATATGGTAACTGTTTTAAATTTTCTCAGTCCAAATTAACATTTTTTTTTTTATTTCTTTTTGTGTGACAGTCAATATGGATGTAGCTTATCATATAAAAATGTATAAAAATGATTGAGAAAAGAGTTCCTTTAGGTACGTACATTTTTTTACATAGAAGAAACAGTAGCAACCCTATAGAGTTTCCTACTTGGAACTTAGTGATATAAAATGATTTAAACTTATGTTAGTCATTAAGAGTCGGCAAAGACCTCTTTTTTTGCACTTATAAAAGTTGATCAAGCCCAGTCTTTTTCTATGCTCTCAATCAAACGAAGCCCTCTTTGGTGTGTAAATTAATCCATACCTAAAAGGAACTCTTTCCATAATTGATTTTACTAATCAATTACAATTTCTCTAAGTATAAACAATTAAATATGTTTTAAATTATCAATATATTTCTTGCTTACCCTATTATTTGCCTGTCAATTTGACCAAGCCAACTTGGTGAGACATAGTAATATACAATTGTAGTTGTACATTTTTTTTTCAAAATTAGGCAAAATTTATGGCAAAATTTGCTATTTCAAATGCCAAAATTCCCTGAGGACAGGTGAAGTCGTTGTCTTGCTAATCAACTGTTAGTGTTACTGGCTTTTTAAAATTACTTTATTTGCACAAAAATTCAGCTTGGTAGGGTCTTAAACATGCAATGGACATGCCACCTTAAATCTTATAAAGATCTGACGATAAGGTCTAGATTTGGCTCATGTGAGGGTCTTCAGAAGCCTACATCTGGATGAAATAGTAATGTTTACCTTCCCTGGGTCTGAATGCGTCTGCTTCTTTTTCTGGATCATCCTCGTCAGGTGTAAAATTAAATAAAAATGACATTGCTGAGTTTTACGGTTCAATTTAATCTTGAACCTCGAATGAATTTTACACGTTTTATAATAAATAAATTAAATTTAGGCTACAGTAATATGGATGCCATCTTCTGATGAGTTAGGTGTAGATCTAATTCTAGATACCCGTTAGATCTAATTCTAAATCCTGATTCTCATGCTGAATGTTAGCTGAATTTCCCGATTAAAGAACGGTAATTTTGTAAAATCTCTTTGTTTTACTTTCGCTTTTCATTTCCTTGACTTGTTCTTTTCATTGTACTGTAACAGTATTTTGATTGCAGCGGTTGGTTGGTTGGTAGGCTTCTCCTTTTCAAGTAGTTGTTAAAGGTAGAAGTAATGCACTCTTAGTCTTACACCCGTCTCATCTAATGCAATGAGGTTTCTTTTCATGCTTTTTCTATTATGCAACTGTCAGCACACTTTTACTAATGTCAACAAAAACAGCAAGATATCCTTCTGGCGCCTACATGCTCTATGGACTTTCCCTTAGATCGAATTAGAATCTAATCTATATCTAGATTTTAGATCTAGATGGATTTTGATCTTCATTAGGACTGATATCTTTGTTCGAAGATAAGTTGTTTGGGCATTAATAATAAATAGAATATAATGTTGGAAATATGAGCTCTTCAACAAAACAAAGTGCGGTTCAATGTATCATTGTATGCCCTAGACATATCTAGATTTACATCTAGATCTACATCTAGTCAAATCTGATGTTGATGCAAAGAAAAGTCGAAGTTAAGATTACCGTATCTAGATCTAGATTTAGAATTGGTAGATTTACATTATTATCTTGAAATTCACTGTTTTGATTATGTAATGATAATAAGTGATAGGTTTTTTTGTAATTTTTTATATGAACAAAGAAATATTGAAGAATAGCCGACTTTATAAATTATCAATTGAATAGTTGAAAATTGCTACAGATTTAGATGAAAAAGGAAAATTAAAAGGTTATACATGTTGAGCAATGGTCATAAAAGATAAATACATTACAATCATACAGTAACAGTTTCATTTGGTCTGTAAATTTGAATAGAATGAAATATAATTGGCCGCCCCCCAAAAAAGTGGATTCTGTTAGTTACCCTAATTTAAAATTCATTATAATTTTTTAAGCTAAAGTCTGAACCTAACTGAAGGCCTAGTTAGGCCTAGTTAAACTGAATCACTGTGAGCCATAATTTGCTACAGATGTAATCTTAAGGCCGGTCCCACCGTAGCTCTGTAGCATTTGGCCTAGCTTGCATAGTGTAAACGAAAGTAGTAAATTCTGTGTACTTGCGCAGCGTCGCTCTTAAGCTGGTCCGGCCCCAGACTGTTCTGCGCAAACTCACAGACTTGTCAGACATCCTATTCAACAGTGTCGAAAAACATGCCAAGCATTTCAAGCAACAGCACTCTCGATTCGATTTCAAAGATCGCAAAATCAAAAGAAAGTAAGTATAATTACTACTAATCAGATACTCTTTAGGTACCTTACAATTAGGTTTTTATATTAGAGTCGGCACTTGATGACCAAATTCTAATGCACTTTAAAGTACATTAAATTTCCCAATCGAAAAGTTGATCTTATTTCGAAGAAATGTTTACATCCATAGATCTAATATTTTGTGCTATCGCTAGCATTGGTCTAGAATCTACATTAGAACTAGATAAACTTATGAGGCCTAGATACTAGATCTCTCGATCATTCACCATATAATGCTAGAGACCTGGAGTCTACGGATAGCTAGGCTAGATTTCTAGATCTGATGCTTTAGAGACCAGTCCATAAACAGATCTTGAATCAAGAACTTGATCCAGCTACTAGATTCTAGAATCTAGATCTTAAAAATGGAGATACAAATCATAATAAGTGAAAAGTACAGGATAACATAGAACAGCATCTAAAGAAGCAGAAAAAAAGCAGACAAAGAAGAAACGGTAGGACTGAAAGAATGATTGGAATTAGGAAAGAAGGAAAACAAAGACAAAACAAGTGACGCAGGATTGAGGCACACAATATGCATACAGTTTTACAACAAACAGCACTCTCTGTTTGTATTATGTGCTCTACATCTATTCTTGTCACACAAAGTATTGCACCACAGTAACGATCTTAAAAGGATAATTAATAAGCCAAAGTGCATACTCAGCATAGGTTGAAATTTAGGATGATGTTATTGTGAATCACATATGTCAATTTATTAAATGTTTTTCATTTAGAAATTAGTGATGTTCATTAAAAAATTATGACTAAAAAACTGCAACCAAAGTCAGTAAAAACTCCAAGAATAGAAGAATAGCATTATTAATGAATGCAAAGTAAGGATAAACAATACAAAATGCTAGCAACTAGACTTAAGATAGTATTAGTGTAATTTTAAGGATAATTTATCGAGATACATTTAACACTTGGTGTTACTAATACATGTAGTTACACCAGGGTAGTCACAGTTTCTCAATAAACTAATGAACTAATAATAAATTAGTATGTAGGCTTATTAGAATTATCTTTCTTAATACTCTTTTTCTTCAAGTAAAATTCTTATTTTCTATAACTTTTAGAATGGCTACTCCATCCATGTCTGATCGAGATTTCACAGAGAGACCGATTGAAGAAATTAGAAGATATCCCATTTTCTACAACCCAAGGGAATCAGGCTACAAAGATAGGTTCAAGGTGGAAGCCGAATAGCAGGCAGTAGCCTCATACTTGGGTTGCCAAGGTGAGAAATTTTACTTTTTGGACATGTGCAAAGTAAATAAATTCTTTTTGTCACAAAAAAAAGCAAAAAAAAAACCCTCCAAAGCTATTTGTTCTAATACTCTTGGCTCATGGGGACCAATAGGCCTGCAGGGGACCTAGGAGCAAGGAATAAAAACTGCAAATGAAATTTTGGAGTATGCAGCATGCCAGTACAATTTTACTGGCATTTTCAGGGTTGATTCTCATTGTCGTCTTGAGAACCCCCAACCTCTGAGCCATTATGCCGAAAGCACACTCCACAATCCGTTGCACCCTTGGCATCTTGTAATTAAAAATTTTTCGCATGTGATCAAGACCTCTTGCAGGAAAGGGTAGCATTATGTTTGAATGAAGTGGATAGGCTTAATCAGCCACAAAAACATAAGGCAAAACCTCTCCCATAATTGCAGCAGGTTGTGGGAGAGGCAGTTGCTGCTGCAGAAGAGCTTTCCCAAAGGCAGAATGACTCGGTATACCGCTATTGGATTGCCTTCCTGAATCACCCACATCAACAGCAAGGAAGTAGGCTTTTGCATCAGCCACACCTTGCAGAACAATCGAAAAATGTTTTTTGTAGTTGAAAAAAGCACTTGGGGAAACTGCCAGATGCTTTCAAATGCCTTTGCCCCTTCTTTCAGAGTCTCCTCTGTAGGTCGAGGCATTTCCTTTTCCAATAGATTTCCCCACAAACATTCGCAGGTGTCGTATACAATGCTGAGCACCATGCTATTGCCCATCCTGAATTGATAGTGGAGGCTTCTTGCACTTTTTCCAGTTGCAAGATATCTGGAAGGGAAAATATTGTGCAACGCTTCAGTTTCATTTATCTTCAATACAACACTTTCCCCCAATTGTAACACCCCTCTTGTACATGTACCTTTTCCTGACCTTGCGATTTTATGTACCATATAAATTTTGCATAATTTGTGCACAAATTTTGAATACATGTATTATAAAGCAGACTTTGTACCAGTTTGCATAATTTGATGGGGAAAAAATTGAGAGCTTAAATGCGTAATTTTCAAATATTTGGGGCATTCTTGCATAATTTTTTTAAAGCCCCATAATTTTGAATTATAACATTTTTGCCTACAACCACAGGGTCAGCTTTATTACATGTTCTAATCAGACATGATATCCATATTAACCATGATTCTGCTTAATTGTGGGCTTATTTTTAAAATATTCTACATAACATTTCCTTCTCACTTTCAGCTGATCGATCAAGAAGAGATGGCAAAATTTTAGAGGATGGTACACCAGAAGCAGATCAAACCAAAATCTGCCTAGTGGCTCTGGGGCACCTGGGAAGAAAAAGCCACCTTTCTATCTTGCAGACCAAATGAGTTTTTTTAGAGCCGTATATGCAGCATGGCTCCATGATGGGCAATTTTGGCTCCTCTGAGCCTTTATGGGAGGAGGCTGCCTATGGAAGTGGGAGCCAGGATAACAAACTAAACATTCCCAGTATCCCGGACTCACCATCCACATCAACTTCTGACGAGCCAGAGGCTTTTAGTGTTGTTCTCGCCACACCTGCTCCTGCCAAATAAAGAAAGATGGCCGCCCCAACTCCAGATGATTCTCTCTTCAAGCAGACGGTGGCCCGATTTTTAGAGTCAAGGATACAGGGTCAGGAGGCAGAGAAAAATGAAGACTTGGAGAGCCTCAAGAGCCTTCTACCTCATATGGCGATCCTCTCTGGCAGGAGGAAAACGGTTTTCCTCAGGAAAGTTTATAATTAATTGTTTGAAATGGTGGAGGAGGAGGATGAAGGTGAAAGAGTTGTTGACCTTTAATTTCAACACTATTTCATTTTTTAAATAAATATTATTCATAGCAATTTTCTTCTTTAATTCATTATTCCTTCATGTCCCAGATTATCATTTTTATATACTGGTTTGAAAGTTTTTATTCAAATAAGCATTCATTCTTTTCAAATCATAGCATTCCATAGCTTTTACAAACTAACTTTATAAAGACATTGCATGCTTGATTGCTTTTTGAGGTCTTCGAAGGCTATGATACCGCCTGTCGTTGAAACTTGGTCTTCACCAATGTTACCAAAATATACCTCAAAACTGACATAAATGTATTGATTTAAAACCAAAAATATTTGTACAAATCTTTAGCCTGATCTCCAGGGGTCATGATTGAAAATATTGACTTGTGAAAAAAAAAAAAGTTATGTGACCATTATTATGAGGGTTATTAAGAGTTTTAAACAGTTGGTTCCAAGAAAAAGATGCACTTGAGTGAAAACCGACTTAAGCAGTGTAAACTGCAGATCACTACTAATAGTGGACTAGGCTTGTAAAAAGTTGTCAATCAATTTATCAATCATAATTATATAATATATGCATACAAAAATTTTTAAAAAATCAAATTTATTGGCTGATACAGAACACAGTAATTATATGTAGTCTAGCTACATACAAACAAAAACATTATTTATGGTAAGCAGAACATGAAACCTGAAACCTGAAAGCTTATCTTTTCCAATTATTCTGCATATGAGGGACAAAGTTGGCTTGTTTTCTTTTTTCAATTTTTCACATGCTTTTTGTCATTTTTATGGCCCTAAAAGCTCGTCTCTATAGTGTTTACAAAAACAATAAATTTGTGAATAGGTTCCAGAATTATCAGAGCTTTCATAATATAAATCATCGAATGGTTGTTCCATTAAGCAAACTGGGGGTTTCACACTGATTTCTGCAACTGTGGAAAAATTAAATATTAAAAAAAATTCATATCTTTGCTTGAAATTACAGTAAAAGGATAATTTTTCTTGTGTTATACTCAGTTTGCATAGTTTCCTTTAGAATGAGACATCTTTAATAAATTAGACCAGAGTTTGGAGTGGGCCAACCTACCTTTAATCTCTGAGATCGTCATAGTTGCGAGCTGAGCTTGTAAAAATGTAATACATTCAATCAAACATGATGATGAAAATATTGGTGATTTTCATGATGGTGAGGGTAGCGATATTTGATTACAAATCAATATTATAATTGTGAAATACTTAATTAAAAGGGGGCCAAGCCCTAGCTCCCCCGACTGGGAATCGAACGCGGACCCTCCAAAGGGTAACCCAGTCGTCCTACCACTGAGTTAACACTCCACCCATTACCTAGCTATACCCTGTAATAAAGAGTTTGATATTATAAGGGTGTTCACATTTTGATTGTCCCTTCAGGATGTAGATTTGACAAATAGTTAGAGTATACCATTAGTAAAAAAAAATAAACAAAGCAACCTTTAAAAAGCTAAAGTCCAACATTAATCACAAAACGCAGAAGTATCACTTACTTAAGGGTCAGCAGTTGTATTGCTCATTGAAAGTTGGTGTCATGCTTCCGAATATACTCCTCGGCAGTTGTCAAAAGCTTCTCAAAAGAAGCTCGGCTCATACGTGTATAAGTATAAAATTTATCCTAGTCGTCGCAAAGTTGTGGGTATACTTTTGCCATGATCGCTCTGCTTTCTCTCTCTTTATTGATCGGGTGTGAAGGAAACAGTCGCTGTCTTTTCTTCTCACCCAATTCCGACAGCAAATAAAGGGCAACAGCGATTCCAACATTCTCATCTGTTGTGGAAGCCATTTTGGTACTCATAGTTATTGTGTTCATTGAAACAATTGGCGGTTCCTTGTGATCTTATGCCGCACAGAGCCGGTAGACTAGTAAAGTAGCAGGGAGGATGAGTCAGCCGCGGTACATCTAAAAATAACGCTTACACGTTGCGTAAAAATAACAAGACAGACCTATCAGTTACAGACCTTACAGACGCTAGCCTATGGTGCAGTTGTGCTGACAGGCAGTGAGCCCGCAGCACGTCAGCCCAGTTACATACCGTACAGAGCTTTGCTGGGACCAGCCTAAGAACAGTCCAAAACTTTAGGCCATTTTCTATTAGTCTTATACTTTTTTTATTGTTTATTCAAATTTATTTGTCAGTATCACTTGATGTTTCAATCCACTTCAGATTGGATCAGTCATTTATCTTTTTTTCTGTCTCTTTTACTCTTAGATGTTGAAAGTCTTTATCACTTGTCGAGTACTATGACTCTGAGTGCTTGCAATTGCTTACTTGCTGGAACACTGCATTGAGCTTCTTTTCAGGCAAAGACAATTTTTTAAAGCTATAATGTCTAGCATGAATGCGCCTTTTAAAACAGTACTCACACTTGACAAGGAAAAGCAAGGGCATATCTATTCAAGAGACTCTTTGACATGGACACCAGATGACAGAATTCTTGTTTGCTGTTCTGAAAAGATACTTATTGTCAATGTTTTACTGGTAAGTTTCTTCAAGTTCAAGTATTTAAAACAATTAAACTTTTCTGGCATGAAACATGTGGAGAATATAAGGAATTTAAAATGTGATAAGATTCAACAGTTGTCTTTTTGTATTGTAACTTTTACAGCACTTTTTTTTTTATTAGAAAGCACCGTTCATGATGTTTGTATAGCTTTGAGTACATGATCCTAGATAAAAAGTAGGCCTACTTATTTTTATGGGGAATTGGCTTTAAAATGCATTTGTAAAAGCTTAACATAATCAGTTACGTTCCCATTTTGAGGCAGCAGTAAATTATACTTTCAGCTTATTTTGCTGGGCAGTTTTATATGAGATAAAGGCTAAGAATTATGCTTTTAAACAGCATATTATCTGTAAATAGTTTACATAGCCCTTGATAAAGGATTTTGAAAATGTTTTGCCCCATGATTTGCGTTATATCTTGTCCAAGTTTTATATTTATTATTGCGTGTCTTTATTAATAAAAGTTGAATATTCAATGTTTATATCAATGCTTCATCTGCCACTGCATGTTTAGTTACTTCACTACAATCTATAGACTTTGTTTGCTCTGACTTGTACTTTGAAAGGTGTGCTAAATGTTTCAGCGGTTTCTTTGTTTATTATATCCTTTATTCTTATTGATCAAGAATTAACAATAATAAATAGATATGTTAAGCAAATGAGTGTTTTTTAGCTTTTTATTTCATTATTAAAGTGGGTTCAGTGAAAAACGATACAGCAATATTTAAACAAAGTATGATAATGAAGTCAGCAGCACATTCTGTAAATTTGATTTTTATCTTCTTGTTGCTTGTTCCTCTTTTGATTTCTTTACTTATGGGCAGCAATTTATTGTTGGTTAAAGTAAATAGTGTCTTTTTTTCTCCTTTTCCTTTTAAGAATCAATCGCCAAACCTCAGTCCATGTCAGGATATATTTACTACCGTTACAGAGGGTGTTCTCTCCATTCTTGATCTTCCTGATTTCTCACTTGTGGATGGAATGATGAACTGTGAAACAAGTTTTCCATATCTGGATGATGGTAATTTTATTTTGAAACACCATCTTGCTATGAGAATTTGGCTTATGAAATCTGTATTTATTGTAATGATTGCTGTATACCTCTTTTTAATTTCATTGTTTAATAATTTTGAAACTGAAAAATAAATCAGGTTTCTTTTATTTGTTTAAATTGGGCAAATGAAATATAACTAATTTTGATAGATGTCCCATTTTCACTTTTTTTGCATGCCAAAGGAACATGTATTTTGACACATATCATATTTGGATTAAATTGTTGTTTTGGTGTGGGACTATTTATATAGAAACATTATACTTGGAAATAATTCATATCACTTTTATTTTTCAGTGGAACGTCAGCAAATAATGGCTGATCCTTTGCTAGTGGATACTGGTTTTCTCCAATTCTCTCCCAACAAAGTCTTCAAGCAAGCAGTTTGCTCCCCATTTTTGAATAGCAACAGGTGTGAGGAAATAAAATAATACAAAACAGCTGTGCTTATAAAATGAGACTCTGTTCTACACTCAATTTTTTGTCATAAGGTTTGGAGGAAGAGAGACTGAAAAACAGACACTGAGAAAGACAGAAAAATGGACTGATAGGCAGGCAGGAGGAAAAGGGGAGGGTAGGAAACAGAGGTTAAGAGAATTAAAGAGTTTTTTTGTGGAGTCTCTAAAATCTATTCTTTTCTTAAATTTGAGAGTTGAACATTTTGCGCTATACGACTTTCTTTTCTTTTTTATATTTCATATGATTAATTTCACATTATTTCTTGAAATTCAGGTAAATTAATATCCTTGAGTTTTTTATTGTTTTTTTTTTGTTGTTGTTTTTTGCTGTTGTTATTTTCACATGGTTTTAAGAAAGTCGTTTTATATATATACATTGCTGTAGTTTTTATTATTTAATATATCTGAAAAAGACAGGCTGAGAGACAGACAGAGAGAGAGTCACTACATTTTTTGTATGTATTTTCTCAACATTTTGACTTAAAATAGCCTTTTTGGTCATAGTTATTTCCTTTTTTTTTTCAGAGAGAGTTACCTCATTGCTTGTGTGACTTATGGGGCTCGAGTATTCATTTTTGTCAAAGATGGGCATCATTATGAGGTGTTGAATAATTTTCTTTGGTATTTAATCATTATTTTTAGTTTGTGATGTAAATCTACATGAATTTTTGTTTATTAATATTTGTAATTCTTATTTTTTTTGCCCATAACATTATAATGTAGCATCAAAACTTTTTGACTGAAAATAAATTTGACTCTTCACTTATCTTTAGATAGATAGATATCTTTGCATCAAGTTAGCTTTCTTACTGTTATTTTCAGCCATTTCGTCAGTCAAATTTATGGTCTTTCTCATGATCCTTTCTGGAAGTACTTAACCAATCATGTTTAAAGTGATTAAGTTGCAGTAAATTATTTCTAGTGATGCATTTTGGTATTGCAATGAGATTAAGATTCTCAATAGTTACACCCTAGAGGCAGATTAGCAAGGATTGATTTTGTCCATTTAACTTATAGTCCCTAGAGGTTTTTTTATTTTTGTCAGATAATTTTTTTTTAATTAAGATATCAGCATACAAAGACCCACAGTTTTTTTATGCTTAATAAAGCCATACACAACAAGGAAATTCCTCCTGACACTATCACATAGGACTAAGTCTCATGGAACATTTCAAAACTAGCCATGTTTCGCAGACAGAGTTACATACCGTAAGCATAAGTCATAACGTGACTAACACATGGTTTCCCTAGTGACGTGTGCAAATCGGCTTGTGTTGTTTACATTGGAAGCCGCAAGCGAATGTTAGGCCTGGTCAGCCTGGTCAACTGTTGAAACCAGTGAAATCTGCTGCTGCTGGAAAAACTGTCTGGGATCATGTGATTGTTATGTAATGTAACTGTATGAGCATGCTGTGGAAACACTCTACACAGCGTGCTTGCACCTGTTCTAGACTAGTACTCAGTACCGGTAGCATTAAAGCATCGCTGGAGGTTATCATATAACCCTTACATAACAGTTATCATTTCGGTGGGAGGACTAGCATGTTTGCGAAAACCGATTCTGCTACATACCGTTGGGTGGGGGGAGTTAATGCAAATGATGTCGGTCAGTCTAAAAATATAACGTCATATAACGTCGTAATCTAGCTTAGGGCCCGTCAGCCTTTCCTGCGAAACCTCAGAACTATGCAATTGTACAAACCTAAGTACTTTAACTAAAGGAGAATATATTCAGGAAAAATTTATATAAAGCGTACTTTGTTATAAGCGTTTATTATAATTTTTTTTTAATTTTTATCATTACATTTATCATTATTGTTATTGTTGTTGTTTCTTTATTTGTTTTAAAACTTGGAATTTTACCCCTGGCCATATCATACTAATTCAAACTTTTTTTTTTCAACTTTTTTTTTATAATTCAGCCATTTGAATGCACTAAGTTTATCAAGAAGAAAATGACAACAAATATGACTCTTCCCAAAATTTTGAAAAAGCAAGGCGATTTTGATGAATACATAGGGGTAATGCACAGCATGTCCACAGTAGGTAAGACATAAACGTGTTAAAATTTTTAAGTATATGTTAGCTTTATTCCTTAATAATTTAGACAATGTGACTATCACATTTGTCATAAATAATTTTGTTCTCCTTCTTATCCCTTTTTTTCTTCTTACTTTGTACTTTCTATGAGAGTTTTTTTTTTCAGTCAAGTGCATGAAAAGTAAACTATAATAAAGTCAATTTCTTCATTCCTTTAATTTTTGGGTATTGCTTTCATATTTTTATTTGGATCATATCAAACTCACTCAGGGCTGTGGCATTAGACTTAGAGTATCCACCTCGATATTCATAGGTTCTAGCCCTGCATTGTCGGTGGATAAGTTTAGAGCTTCTTCTTTTCATTGGGGGTTTAAGTTTGACATGCATTGTTAATGGGCTATATCAAACAACAAACAAGCAATATCAAATACTGTGCCATTATTTCAGTCAAGTTCAACTCCAATCCACATCTGCAAGCTTTTGTCTTATATAAAAATATAGGTCTTTGCTGGAGTTGAATGACATTGGTGAATCTACAATGTTAGTAGTTTTCGTGGAAAGTATCTACACAAGCAAGAATTTTTTTTATCTGCTTGAGAAGAAAATGAAACCATTTTCTCAAATAAAATGCACTACCAGTTGATGACTATATACCTCCTTCACTGTAATAAGAAGAGCTGTCTGATTTCTGTAGCCTTGACTTCTCATTGGTACTTTGTGACAATAAAATATTAAGGCGGAACAATGCTTTATAATATAGGAATATGAACTCCTGCCAACAGTTATTAAATAGTTTGATCTATCATATTATATTCAGTTTTCAAACAACAAAATATATATTAATCTTATTCATTTCTCTACTGGTATTCCACCATTGTTTGTCAGGGTGTCTTTACACATTAATTTTCAATGCCTGAGTTGGCTAATTCTTCTCTTTGCCATACAGAAATTCAATGGTCACAGCTCTTTACCACTGAAAAATCTGCACCATTTTCCCTGCTTATAACTGGGAGTAGAAATGGGGATGTACATTTCTGGAAAGTGGAGCCTGATTTCAGAAATAGGTAATGGTCAATATGTTTTCTGTTGAGGAAACATTATTGAATTTATGACCATTGTTAAGAATGAGCTAAATAAATAATTAAACCTCTTATAAATTCGTCATATGGTAATCCTTATAATTTTATACTGCTGGTTTTTGCTTAAAGGCTCTCTTGTATTTTTTTTTAATATAAAGGCAGAGTCAAACTAAAACAGAAGAAAGAAAAGACTTTTGATGTTTCAAATAATGAAACAGTCTTCCTTTTTTATTTTCTTTTTCATTGTTGTTGATTTTTAGTTGTTTTGTGTTTTGCAAGAATATAACACATATGATCAAATTGAAAGCCTTTAATAACAGATTTGGTTTAAATTTTCTTTCCATCGCAGAAAGGACCAATTTGTGTGGCAGTTTACAGACAAATATAATAGTGAAGTGATGTCTCTTGCGTGGTTCTCAAAAAATCATTGTAAAGGTAAGAAATATTGGTGGATTTTTTTCCTTGTTCTTTTTTTATTCCATTTAATAATTGGAGTCACTAGACTTAAATATTAACATCGAGTGTGCACTTGAGTGGATCACATTGCACAATATCAATATCGAACAATTCAATTTTTTTTTCTTTGTTTGTATATATCTAATCATTCGGAAGTTATGATTTGTTTTGTTTTTTTAAACCCGAAAGTGGCGTGATTTCTCGACTTGCTTAAAGCTACCCTGTTGATTTTATATGTTGAGTTTAGGCGACACTTTGATGTGTTAGAATGCAAACTTTAGACAAGAAATGCTTGTCTACTTACAAATTCTTCAGGTGAAGAAAAAAAAGAAGCCTCCTTCAGACTACTTTTCTGTTTTAGGCATGGTAGATGTGATATATTTATTTCAAGCAGTGCTTCTGGAAGCAGTGATGCAATTTGAATTTGGTGAAACTTGAGGGTTTTATTGTACCTTTACCCACATTATGATTGCAGGTGACTAACTTTTTTTAATAAGGACATTGGTATGTAAAAAAAAAAAGTCAAATTTTAAATGTTGAAAATTAAACTGTAATAAACACTATGCATGTTTCCCTTTTTCTTTCTTTGAATCAGACATTGCTAATTGTATCCTTTCTAGTCAATCTATTTGTTTTGGGTTTTTTTTTAAGGGGGGTTGGGTGTTGTTATTTTCTTTAATCTACCCTTGTTGCATTAGTGATGTGATATTAATGATCGTCACCATAAGCTGGAAATAAATGATGGTAACAATTTTTCCTCCTTTCTCAAAAAGTGGTTAATGAAGACAATTTCAAATTTTTCATTTCTGTTTATGAAGCAGTGACTTTGCTAATTGCATCTTATCCTTAGAATAAGTTACTGAATAGCAATTTTTGCAACATGTATTGTTTAACTAACCACAGTGATATATATTTTGTTGTTGTTGTTACTAGATAGTAAATCATGGGGTAAATTGATATTGATAGAGGTCACCTCGAGTCAAAATAGAAAAAGATGATAGAAGAAAATTTCCATTTGTAGTTGCCTTTATTTTTTGTAATAAAATTATCTTTGTCCATCTGAGCTTGGACTAGTTATATTTTTATTATTTACACCAAAGATAACCAGATTTGTTATAAAATCATAATTCTTACTTTTCCTCTTCTACAAAAGGTATCTTGGCAATGGGCTATGTTGATGGATCAATACGTTTTTTGGATGTGACTGCTGACTGTGATTCTGTTCTCTTAATCACAGTCAGAGAAATAATGGTTGACCTTCGTTGCGACGGTCTTTCAGTATCTGGTATGGACTTTGGAAAAACAAGTCAGGTAGATTTGCCCTCTCAGTTTTTCTGTTCCTTTTTTATATTATTTTGTGAAGCTTGTGGAGAAAACCCTTTTGAAAAGATTTTAACCATGCTTTTTTCTTGATCAAAAATTGATTAAGGCAGCAAGTGCAAAAATTGAAAAATTCATTGTTCGAAGTTTTTAGTTTTTAGTTCCTAATTTTTTTTTTTTTTTAATTTTCCATACTTTAACACAGATATTAAAGTTTTAATTTGAAATACACAGAAAAGATGTTTTTATAAGGTAAAAATGAATCTAAAGTAGTTTTTAAAAGT
This sequence comes from Elysia crispata, assembly GCA_033675545.1. NCBI lineage: Eukaryota > Metazoa > Mollusca > Gastropoda > Plakobranchidae > Elysia > Elysia crispata. Next base: position 3,028,492 of record JAWDGP010000750.1, on the reverse strand, counting down.
CTTTTGATTCCCAAGGTCAGATTTTGATCTGGCTGTGTTCCTTATATACCTTTTTTTCATTTCTCCCATCATCAGGGCACTGAGATTCTCCTGGCTTGCAAGCAGTGTTTTCTTTTTCTTTACACTTTGTCAGATTCTGCTGATGCTGTAAGATTTTACAACCATTTTGAGATGGATGCAGTTCTACCACTTATTTGTAAGCAAAGATACCTCTCTAAATGTACGATTTTGAATTTGTGAGAAGAATTTAATTTACGACCCACTTAAGGTATCAATCAATATACTCTCAAAATAAACAAACATAATTATATATTTGAATTTTTATCTGTTTAATGACATCATTTGAGATAGCATGGACATATTTTCATACCAATAGCCCAAGCTTCCACATCCAGGAACCAGGATTCAGAGCTCTTCTTTGTGCTCCTGCCTTTATTATATTGTATTGAAAAAAAGTTATTTAATCAAAGATTTAAAACATGAGATTTCGCTGAATGCACATGAGAATGCAATAGCAAGAAAAATTGTAGAGCAATCAACAGGATTGTTGAATTTGGTATCAGAGATACAGATTTAAAGGCACAGATTGATTGATTAGTCAATTAGAACAATGTGGTACCTAATTTGATGAATAGCTACTTAACTGCATGGGTTTAAGTATTGAGACCATTCCTGGAATTTTTTGATAAATTATTACTAACTAATCTCTGGGTGTTAGAAGGTCACGCTTAGTCTATGAGGTAAAAGATAGATCTGCATGACTTAAGAGAAAGGTTGGCATGTGAGTCGTCTGCAGAGTTACATTGGCATCAATCGCTTGGTTCCCTTCCGGTAAGATGATAAAATAGTTGTGAATATCTTTTCTCTTATAGGGTTGTCTGACACCTGATTTTAAATTTCATCATCAGCTATACATTTAAGGGGTATGTTTGGTGTAGTATCCCCTCAAGAGAGTGCTGTCATTGCCTTTGAAGTTCAGGAGACCGCAGGTAATTTTAAATCATCCTAATGCCACATAAATTTTCATTAAAGAGAAGGAAGATTTAATGAGTGAGAATTAATGGGGGGGGGGTTTAAATGTAGATAGCAACTCAAACTTATGAATTTTTTTGCACAATTTTTTCAAGGGCATAAAGTGTTATTCTCAAACATCTTTTTTTTTCATCAGTTGGTCATTATACTTTAAAGTTGTGTGGCATTTTATCAACCAGCCTGTCGAATCATGCCCTATTCAGCCAGTATTATTAGTTGTTTTTTTTTTTAATGAAGTAAAGAGTATAAGGGGTATTGATATGATGCAGAATGAAATAGTTATATGGCTAGAGTGACTCACACATTTTAATTTATGCATGGATGGGAAATATTTCTTTATTAGTATCTGGTGACATTACTTAAGATTGTGCTGCTGCTGGTGTTCTGCATTCTTCTTTAGTCACAAATCTACAGATGCACCCAAATTAATGAATACTTGTCTATTTTTTTTTGTATTTTTTCATATATTGTGTATGCCTTTCTCTTTCTTTCTCTAGAAATAAACACATGATCTAGATTAAAAGTAAACCTCTCAAGTAGTATGCTTTGGTAATGAAATACTTTATAAATATTTATGTATACCGGTAGCCAATATAAAGTCTGACCTGTGACTGTGTGAGTATTTTTAATTGATTTCTTCAAATGTAATTTCTACTTTGCCAACACTTCCTTTCCAGGAGATATCAGTATAATGCAGACAAGACAAGACTTCAAAACTCTCTCAGACAAATTTAGTGCTCCATATTTCAGCTGTGGTTCTACTCTTTCACCATCCTCTTCTCTTTGCTTCTCTGTTCACAAGTAAGTGGTTAGCAGGAACACTTATAAATATCATGTAGCTGTGAAAAAAAAACCTGAGAGTTCAAAATTTATATTTTAATGTGAGCAGTATCAAAATTATGCAATTTTCCAACCTTCAGAGTGTATGCCATCATATTCTCATTTGATTATATAGAGAAGTAAATTCTTTAGTTTTCTCACTGATTGAACATTTTCATCACCTTACTCTTCTAATGTTTCCACAAGTCAGAGATTACCATGAATGAGAAATTTCTAAAACAATTGGTGAAAATTTTGTGATAGGCAATTATGTAAATTCTTAAAGTCAGCTCTCGAAAGCTGCAAAACTCTTAGGGGCTTTCATGTAGAGATTATACAGCCATGACAGAAGATGAATAGATGGAAGGATAAAGCAAAGGTGGAGAAAAACTAAAGCAAATACATCAGGTTTGTTTTTTTTTGTTTGCTTTAAGTAAAGATCAACACAGCAACAGCAGTTATGATGAATTATACTATAGTAATACTAAAAGAAATGAAATATAAATAAAACCTTATTTTTGTGAATATACAAATACATAGGTTAGAAAGAAAAACAGGTGGGTGGGGGTTAAAATTTTAGAAAATACAAATCATACTGATATAAGGGACTTTTGAGAGCTTTTCTAAATGTCACTGGCCAAACATGGCAGTTTGCTTCAATTCTGATTGATTAGTTGGGGTTTATAGCTGAATCCTTTGAGATACGGAAAATACAGTAGTGATTTGGGTTTTTTTACCATTTGATATATGGATAACATTTAGTGCACTCATTTAGTGCACTTTAGGTGAATGATGAGGAAGAGGCTAAGCTTTGCAAGTCTTCAGAAGCTGGAGTTAAAAAAAACAATTGGGAAATTTCTTTTTCTATAATTTTATCTACTGAAACTATTTCTAGGGTAAAGAAAGTTATAGATTCAATGAAGTGTATAACTTATGTTGATATTGAGGTATAGCATCTTTTTTCCTCTTTGAAAAAATGAGACTCTAGAAATGCTGCTTTCATGTATATTCTTAGAACAGATTTCAATCTGCAACCATTTGTAAAGAGGCATAAAGTAACTGAAAAACAAGTGGTGAGTAATGCTGTTAAAACGAGATGCACTCTGAAATTTTAAAATATATTCAATTGTTGTCTCACAGCTACACATTTAGCTGCGGATTGAACTACCCCTTTTTTAAGAATTTGAAAATATAGTGTGATTTTCTGACTAAAATAAAGTGCATGTGAGCTATACTTAATGAAACATATTTCACAACCATTGTTGATGAGTCAGGGGTTAGAGATTGTGTAACTGTACTCAGTTCATTTAGATTCACTAAGAAGCTAATAGTGGTATACCATGGCTTTTAATTGTTGGTTTATATTGTAAATCTCTGATTTTATTGAAGATTAACTACTTCTGAGAGAAGTGTGCTCTTCTTATTGCTCCATGTTCCATTTTATAGTTTTGTTGACCTTCATTTATTTATATAAAATACAATCTGGCAGGTAGTTTTGAACGTTCCATTCAACCTTACTCTAGAGAAAATAATGAATAACCTTAGAGGTAAGTATGATATCTCTATAGCTTATCATTCTGAAATCTTCAATAGTTTCCTTTGATTAATAAAGTTTTTTCTTACTTTCTTTTTGGACTGGTGTAATTCAAAGACCTCTTGGGCTTTTGAATGTGACAGAGCTATTTTATTCAAACAGTATTTTTAGATCAAATCTGCTTTCAAAGATATGGTGCTTTCATCAGCGTAAACTTAACCACCAACTGATCTCAGTCTTTCATGTGCTTTTTTTCTTTGCTTTGGTACAGCTTTTGACCAAAATAACATATTTTTCCCTTAATCAAAGCACCTTAACAATCTTTGTTTTAATTGTAGCCAGTCTGCAAAGTTCAGATTTGCAGTGCTTTGATAATGTTTTGACTATTCATGGTCATGCTCATATCATCCTTCTTTAACCATGAGTTTGCTCCACAATCTTGATGTTATAGCACATCTTTAAGTCTGTTGGAATGATCGGAAATGTTTCTTGCCTCGCAGATCCACAGGTCAGTACAAAAGATACAGTCTTAAATCTGTGCTTACACGCTAAAGGACTAGCAGAGACTAAAGATGAAGAAGCTTCTCAACTGAACCAAATTTCTGATATGCTCAAGTTATTAAAGAACATATCGGGGAGCAGGGGCTTTCAACTGTCATTGTGAGTGAATGTCATTAGTGTTGGCTTTTGTTTTGTTTTCTTTTGTTTTTTGGGGGGAAGGAGGGTTTGTACATAGACTTTTTGTTTTGAAGTCTTCCAAAATCAGGCACTTGTCAAAGTGGGCTGATTTAAAATAATGGGGATAAAAAATTAATAGCGATGGCTTATTTTCATCCCAAAAGGTATATGGTCTCATCAACTAAAACATAAGCGCTCTAATTTTACCTTTGAATTTTTTGAATGAACATATTCTGTGACACATACTTGCCTTGATAAACTAAACTTCTTGGTCCTTAAACAAAACAGTCTATCATTTCTCCCACCTTTAATCTTTTTAACACATCTTTCAGTTGACCATAATCAGTAAACTGGATGTCTTCATAGGTTTTCTATACTGCCATTTTATTTTTACATATTAAAATCCACTGTAACCATAAAGTGCCTAGGGTTATTTGATTTACTTTTCTCTTCCATATTTCCATCCAGGGCTTTAATAAAATTCTTGAAGTCCTTCTTAGAATCAAAGAATGGTGCACATTCGGTAAGCTGAGCTCATAGTTTTAAGCTACAGGAATTTGGGGGGAGAGGGGAGCTGCAAGCTTACTGTTCTCTATGATGATTCAATAAAATTATGTTTAATGACCTTCAAATGTTTTAAATCCGTTCCAAATTAATAGTATCAGATATGATCTGAGAGATCTTCACCAATCAGTATGCCTTTTTAAGTCACCAAGGAGCATTGGGGAGAAGCAGTTGTAATAGCTAAAATGGCTTGTCATTTTCTACAAGTAAATTAAGTCAGAAATTGTTTATGAGCAAAAACTTTCCCAAGAGCTCAAGATTGCTACACATATAGTCAGAATTTGAACCGTGGATTTTTTTTTCTTCAAACTTGATTTGCTATTACATTACCACAACATAACAGAAAGGAAAAGAGCAGGAGGAGAAAGAAATCAAGAAATTGAGGAAGACTGAAAAGGAAACAAAGCACCAAGGCCTGTTTTCTTTATTATTAGATGCATGTTAAAAAGAACAGTTTTCTTTTAGATTTGGAGAAAAATATTTTGATATATCCTCTTGTTATATGCAAAAGGAAAATTGCACAGCAATCTGCTTAATGTATTTAGAGCAGACAATAAAATTTCAAATCATGCAATTTTTTGCCCTATTGTTAATTAAGTAGTACATGGAATTCTACAAGATGATTTAAGTCACTAGAGGATTGCTGAGGGTATCATTTTGACTGAGCATAAATATCTAAATTAGCACTTAAAAGTGCAGCCTCATATTTTGGCAACCTGAAATATGACCAAAATTTAAATAGACATGTGGAAAGTCTATCACTCACTCAGATGATAAAAAATAGTCGCTTACTTTTGATCTATGTGAATATCTTTTGTATTTTACCTCTTCCCTTCCCTCTTTTTGCTTATACCTCAGTATCCTGAATGGTTATCAACTGACTATGAAGAAGCTCTTAAGAAGAGATTATCTCAATATGCATCTGGGATGATGAAATCATCAGGGACTCTGTCAAAAATAGGTTGGTTGATGTTGCATAAAATCGGGCAAAATGCATCTAAGGCATCTGTGTATGTATGGGCATTCTACTTATTGAGTGTACAGGTTCCCAACAAATCGTATGATTAAAGGATCTAATATTTCCCAAAGTGAAAACCATAGGTGAAAGGATGGGTAATTAATTATTTTCATTTCCTTTATATTTTATATCTCATTATTTGCCTATGTCATTCTTATGTGTCTCAAGTGGAGGTAAGCTTAGTGCAATTAGTGTCTGGTAATATCTGCATTGTTCTTTATCAGAGGCTGATAGAGCTTCACTCTTAGGCTTCCAATATTCTTATATTAAAAAAAAGTGTGAAGTAGATGTAGATAAATCTGGATGCGTGTGAGCAAATTTATTTTACTTTAATTTTTATTATAAATATAAACAACAGATTCTTATTATAAAGATTCAGGGGTTTTTTTTAATTGAAATTAGAAATTGAGGTAGAGAAACACATGAAGTTATGAACATCCTTTTAGTGAAGATATCCATATGTTTTCTTCTCTTGGGGAAAATAAGGGTGATATGATGCTTTGTGCTAACAGAATTACTTTTCATCGAGAAAATATTAAATTGTACTTTACCCAAAATTTTGCACTGCACTATATAGCTTGAAAGAAAGATTTTTTTTTTAAAGTTTTTCAGCTGGATTCATCTGGCTGTCTCTTTTTTGTTAACCTCTGTTTGTTGTTACTCTTTTTTCTAATCTGACCATTGTTGATCAAAATTCATCATATAAAGCAACTTCTTGAATGATGGAGATCTAAATCCTTAAAAAAATAAGTGGACTATTGACCTCATGTTTTTCTCTCATGATTTCAATCATATGCTCATTTGTTGTATATTTTCCTTTAGATCACAAGATAATGTCCTCCATGAGAAAACATTGGAACCCTGTAGAGGAAAGGTCTAGTCTTGACACAGTCCAAGGAGACTTGGCACAAAACACTGCTTCGTGCTCTATATGTGGATCTGATATCCTTTGCCAGTCATTAGTTCAGAACTGGGGGGGGGTTATTGCTCATAAATAAATTATTTTGTCATTAAAACTGAGAGTCTATGCTGGGTTGATATTGTTCTTCATATTTTCTTTTTTTTTTCTTTCTTTTGTGTGTGAACATGTATGTGAATAATTTGTCATAGATACTTTTAGCTTCCCATGATCGTTACAACTGTTTAATTTTTTTTCAATTTCTTTTTTTAGTGTATGCATTTCTACAAATGAATGATTAGGTACTTTTATTTTGGAAACTTTAAAAATTAGTTCACCATTTGAAATAGCACATTAAATACTTATAGGCATTAAATTGTAGAGGTAATTGTAACATCAAGTGCTATACTTTTTTATGCTGCAAATTGTGTTGGAGATCTTCACGCATCAAAGCTTGCAAAAACATGAAGATGAAGAAAAAACTTACATCATCTTTTACATACTTATTAGCATCAACATACCGTAGTTTAACCTGAGTTTAAATCAATGCCTGCATAAATTGATAGCTCTTCCTCACAGGCATTCATTTTAATTTTATAACTTACTTTTAGCAGCTTTCTTACTATTTTTTGGGAGGAATTGGGAATATCAACTTACATAGGTTTTATGGTGTTGATTTTGATAAAAAAATTATATCTACTGGTGGTTTTTTATGCTTTTAGTCTAAGATTTATATTTTTGAATGTTTTCAATCTCCTGGCCTCTGTATAGACATATTCGTATAAATGAAGAGTTGCTGCAAGTTGCTTAATTCCTCTTAACACTTGTCACAGTTTTTACCTGATGGCCTCTTGACTGTAAGGTGCACAAAAGGTCACAAAGCAAGTAAGTGATGTGTTGCTCTTGTTTCTTGGCAGATTTAATTACATTAAAATGGATACAATAGGCTCAATATCATACAGCACAAACAATCCATGTAACAAAAAGAAAATAAAAAAATAATCTTTATAAAGCAATGAAACAATTTAAGCATGTTTGCCAAGAGCTCTTATATCTCTATACATCTAAACCAACTCTTTGAAGACTATTTTGTGTATTATGATCAAATTTGTATGAAAATTGTCCAACATAATTTTTTTTCCATTCATCATCATATTCAAATAATAAAAACAACAATGAAGTACACTGTATATATCTTTTGATCAATGTCTATAATTAATCCAGATTTATGCTGCTTGAGTTGTCTGCCTTGTCAAGATTTGAACATAAGAATTTGTGAAACTTGTGGTGCATTTGCACTTAGCCTAGACTCTCTCTCAGGTAATTTTTTTTAAATTTGGAGACTACTAATTTTCAGTTAACCATGCAAATGAAATTGATAAGAAATTGTCTGTCCTTCAGAGTGAAGATGCATACCTTCTGTAGTTACTTGCATTGATTTAAGGATTTAGTCATAAAAACTTATGAAATCTAGTTGGTAGGTATGTTTTATTCAAACCTATTTCATTTATAAATTGTTTTAATGGTTCTCTAAATCAAATTTTATTTACTTGCTGCCAGATTTAGACATTTTATGTAGGGGTTGATTTATAAATGCACTTTACAAGTAGAAGTTCAGGTATATAAAAACAAAAAAGAATATATGAAAAATAGTATGTAGCAGTACCAAAAGTCAGAGAATGACAACTTTTAAACTATAAGCATTTGTTTTTAATTTTAATGGCATTTGCTTGTTTGTTAGTAAGGTTGATTAGTGCTCGCTTTATGTACATAAATATTTCGTGCTCAATGATCAATATTAAAAGCTTCTAAAATCTGTAAAATTTGGTCTTAGATTCCATAATACTCCAAGACAAGCATACGTGTCCGATCTGTGGAAGCCATTTGAGGGAATCTATTTGGACATGACAGAATACGAAAACCCAAACAACAAAACATCATTACCCTTTACAATTCCTAGCTGTTTTATGTCAGTTACATATTTATTTCTTAACAAATTCATGTGATGCCTTAGTTCATGTACAGCAAAGAATTGATTTGATTTTACTGCCTGTACAGATTTTGGGATATTTTTTTTTGTGCTAATATCATGCTTAACTTTTTTTTTCTTTTGAAAATTTGATAATGTGGAATCTAAAGAACTTGAACTATGAGAATTCAATTGTATAATATGTAAGAAGGTTTTGTTTTTTACTTTCAAAATCAATATTTTTTCTCTCAATGTGGCTACTATTTAATGGAAAGTTAGACAAATTCTTAGACTAAACTGTACTTGGTAGAAAAAGTTTTGCACTCAGAATTGTGTTTCTATCTTATTTTGACTAATTGCAAAAAGAAGTTTTGTACCTGAAGCTTTGAAGATGATTATTTTTTTTTATTTACACAACTAAAGCTTCTCTTTCAAACACTCTTGCACTTCAGACATTTATTGCCATTGTGCAATGAGAAAAATTCTCTTCTTTCAAAACCTTTGCTGGATCATAATCCATTTGATCCGAAACAAATCGAATACTTTTTAGAAGTAAGTCAATTTTCGGTTGTTACACCATTTTTGTATTTAAAACGAGTTGCTTGGAGCAAATGCAGCAAGTGTAACATGTTAGTATGTTTTAGGCTCAGATTTTATAATATAGGATACAATAGATTTTTTTTTGTTTTCAAATCTGTAAGGGTCCTTATCACACTTTTCTTATCACATTCTCTTTTGTTTTGAAACAGACTTTGCCAGTTACTTTCAAAAGAGACATTTGTATGCAAAAAAAAATTTTCTTGTCTTAGGCAGAAATGCAAAAAAGTTAAATAAAAATATGAACATATGATCTGTTTAACCCTTTTTTTTTTAATTTAGACCCACATAAAAAAGGTGTCTAATGTTATGTTTGAAGGTTTTTTACATGTTTCTGTACTAAGAATAAAGCCTTTTTTGTTTTATATCAACCAAATTTATTTTTGTTCCTTTTAAATATTTTGTGTAGTAACTATATGTATCTATTGAATTTTTATATATGTTTTTTTTTAATTCATTTAAAAAAGAAGTAAAACATTCTCTCATTCTCTCTCTCTCTCTCTCTCTCTCTCTCTCTCTCTCTCTCTCTCTCTCTCTCTCTCTCTCTCTCTCTCTCTCTCTCTCTCTCTTTCTCCTTCTTCTCTATCTATCTATCTATCTATCTATCTATCTATCTATCTATTTCTTTTTCTCCCTTTCTCACTTACTATTTAAAAAAAACGCACTTTTATGTTATTGGAGGGAAGAAAAATTTGACACTTGGGACGATGTCCATTGGATTCCTGTCTTTTGATATTTTAATTCCACTTGCGTATAATGCAGATAAGTTTTGTTTGTTGTTTTTCATTATTATTATTTTTTTTATTTCTACTCTGTCGATACAGCCCATTAGTTGCTTTTTTTTTTCTTTTTTTTTTTTATAAATTTGGAATTGTTCTTGCTACTGAAAATTACCATTGAACCAACATAATTTCGTGACATAAATGTGTGGGAAACAGCATGCGACAAAGCCGTGGACATTCCATACAAACTTTTCAGATGTTCTATAATTTAAATTTTAAAGTCATCATAGCCAAGGAGATTGGTTGATTTTGGTTTATAGAGCGCATGTCTGATAAGACATTTTAATACTCTTTTTATTTTTGCCATGCATATAGCTCGTAGTGTGTGTTTTGTTTTGTTTTGTTTTTTTTTTTGTTTTTTTTTTTTTGGGGGGGGTATGTGTCTGTAAGAGAGAGAAGGTGTCAAAGAGCAAAATTGGTCATTTGATATCTGAGCGCAAAGTTAATTTGTCATTATTTTCACTATTTTTTTGCTGAAGAGCTTCAAAAGTATTGTGTGTATCGGTATTTTCTTAGAAATTTAAGAAATTGTTTTACTACTTTTTATATGTGGATTTAAAATATAAAGAAAACAAGACGATACGAGTAGGATATGAGATTCATTCTGCGCTCAAATTTTATCTCTCACATTGAAATGGGAAGACTCCATTTGTCAAGCTTACTTACAAATTGAATAAACAATAATTATTTTATGAAGAAAAGTTCCAAGCTTTCTAAGATTTTTTTTTCTTCTTCAGTCCACAATGATTGACCATGAATATTAAAGTGCGGATGAAAGGAATTTTTGTAAACGGTTACATATTATTTTTTCCCTAATCTTGAGAAGGTAAAGTCCTTGTTGACTCCTCAGAAGTAGTGCGTTTATCATTTTCATTTTTTTTAAATAATTATCGCATGTATACATGCTGTTCATTTTTAACTATGCGTTTGTTCAATTTGTACCAAGCAATATGTTTGGTCGAAGAAAAATCGCTTTTCTAATTGTTTTTAGAGTTTACTTTTAAGATGGTACTAAACAAACAAGCCTCCGTTAGGCATCTAGTGAGAGCGTGTTTCGAAGCATCGATGAAACGTGGGCTGTATGTCTCAAGACGATAAATCTAATGCACAATTCGGTTTCAGTGGATGATTACTAATTCTTCAGTATTTTTTCCCTCTTCCTGCCTCATTGTTTTGACCTTTGACATTCTCCAACGAAGAGAATTTTTTTTTTCTTAATTTGAATTTTAAAGAAATTGTGCTTCGCGTGGAAAATTAGGTTAGCCAAGTGACCAGCGAGACTTCTACGCACTCCCTTTGACCAGAGAATGAATCAGATCAAGTTGACGTTGCAAACCACCACCGTGGAATTGTTAGTCTTCTTACACATTGTGGTACGTTCCAGTTTCGGTGGGCGACTGCCTTGAGATCTGCTCAAAATTAGAGACTGAACATCAATCCAGCCCTTGTTTGCCGTAGTACAACGTCCCTACTCCTCCAAATTTTTTTTGCATCTTCTTTTCTTCCCATTTGTTCTTTAAACAGTAGTATTTGTAATCTTTTCTTTTCTTGTTAAACATACAAATAAATGTGCAATGATTGGTTAGGGACTTTCTGTTTGTTTAGCTGTGCCATCTGATTTGAACGTGTGCGTTGAGGCGCTTTGCGAAACTCAAACAGCTTTATTTGATATGAAAGTAACTTGCTAGGTGGTATTATTAAATGGCAATATAATAATAAGAAGTCTAATAAAATGTGCCTTCCAATAAAGGTTGTGTAGCGTCCTTAGTTGTGTTATTCATGGACCAAAAAATAATAAAAAGTCTAAATTACCAGTTTGGTAACAAATCTAAAGACTAAAAAATACGTCTGAATGACTTTGTTTCTCTACGGAAAAATAAATTAACAATGAACATCAAGTTTTCTATGAATCTCCCTTTCCGACCTATGCCATGTCAACAAACTAAAGCAGGTCCTAAAAGTACAACTTCTATTAACTGTTCCTGAGTCTCTATAGTAGTCTATGAGAACTCAACTAACTATGCTTAAGTCTTTTGGAACAAAGAAGGAACTTAAATAACAAACGGAAACGATATGAGTCATGTAAACATTTCTTTGTTTTATTTTTCTTTCGCTCTTCAAATTGATAATTATAAGTTAAGTCGTTGCCTCGCGGTGGTCTTTTCTCTTTTTTTCCTTGTACTAGAGACGGCCGTGGGAGGCTGCCAGAAGGGGAACGATTAGTCCTGCCCCGGTCTTCAAGACAAAGACTTTGGCTTGACATCCCTTATCTCCTGTCCACGTAACAAGTTGCTTGTCTTGAATCTATATCCAGTGGATCTTTAGAAAGGGATGTGTACAATGTTGGTTATTTCTAAGTCTCTTTCCAACTGTTACTTCCCATCCAGCTGCTGATAATCTGAGAATTTTTTCACTATAACTATGTGCTTTTCTTTTGTTCAAATCTTAAAAAAGAAAAAGAAAGATTAAGATTCAAATCAAATGGGAACATGTCGTAGATTCGAAAGTTCCTCGTAGTCAAGGACAAAACTGTGTTACTATTGTTGTTGTTGCTGTTATTTTAAAGTATTACTATCTTTAAAATCGTCATCATCAATAAATCACGAATATCATGACAATCGTTGTTCCAATAAAATTAATAAAATTATAATTCTCGACTTTCGCAATTGACAAAGACAGATCATATCAAATTAAAGTCAAAAATAATAAAAATGTGTATGTATATATATATATATATATATATATATATATATATATATATATTTAAAAAAAAGAAATCCCTATCTTTATAAAATTCAAATCTATTTATAAAACCTTTTCAACGCTCATTATCATATAAGTACAAAAGGAATTAATAACATAAATTATCGCAATGCACTCTTGGTACTCTTTGCTGGAATTCAGAGTCTTGAAATGAGCGTTTAAGAATTTTTAACGAGATTGAAAAAAAGTACAGAATTATAGTTTTTGATATGTTGTTAGTTTGATTTTAGAGACAATAATTTATTGTAGTGCTTCTTCTACTTTCGTCAAAAGGTGAAACAGCCTTTTCAGAGTAAGTCAACCCAGAAATAACATTTTTTCCCACCCGCCAGTGGTTACTGCACGACACCTTTTGTGTTTGGGGTAAACACGCTAATTCAAAAGGAAGATTCTTCTAAAAATGTAATTTAACCGTTTTTGCTCTGATAAGAACTTTAAAAGATAATAAAAACGAAAATCAATCCACGTGCTTATAAAGATAAGAACAAATAGGTATAGAGTGAAAAAAAAAAAAAAACAGAACCAGTTTTTTTTCCTTTTCTTCCGTTTTTTTTTTTCTGGGAGTAATTCTCTCCTCTCCACCTCTCCTATTATAATGATAGAGAAATACTTTTTACAAAAATGGCATTAAGAAATTTATTGTGCGAAAAAAAAAGCAGGCTGATCAGTAGAGTCACGATCAAAACAATATATGCGTCCAAAAATATTGACACAACCTAGACAAAATTGATTTCATTTTTTTTTAAATAAAGTATGTTTATAACTATAAGGGTTGAACTGTTAATTTTTTTAAATGGAGCTAAAAAAACAAACAAAAATAAAATGTTAGTAGTACCAGCAGCAGCAGTGGTAGCAGTAGTAGTAGTAGTAGTAGTAGTAGTAGTAGTAGTAGTAGTAGTAGTAGTAGTAGTAGTAGTAGTAGTAGTAGTAGTAGTAGTAGTAGTAGTAGTAGTAGTAGTAGTAGTAGCAGCAGCAGTAGTAGTAGTAGTAGTAGTAGTAGTAGTAGTAGTAGTAGTAGTGGTGGTGGTGGTGGTGGTGGTAGTGGTAGTAATAGTTGTAGTAGTAGAAGTAGTAGTAATAGCAGCAGCAGCAGCAGCAGCAGCAGAAGTAGTAGTAGTAGTAGTAGTAGTAGTAGTAGTAGTAGTAGTAGTAGTAGGAGAAGTAGTAGTGTAGTAGTATTAGAAGTAGTAGTAATAGCAGCAGCAGTATTATTATTATTAGTAGTAGTAGTAGTAGTAGTAGTAGTAGTAGTAGTAGTAGTAGTAGTAGTAGGAGGAGGAGGAGGAGGAGGAGGAGGAGGAGGAGGAGTAGTAGTAGCAGCAGCAGCAGCATTAGTACATGTTGTTGTTGAGGATGATGTTATTGGTGTTGGTTGTACAGTTTTAGGACATATTTACGACATCGTTCACGGTATAAAAACGTCGCATCGACAAACGGGTTAGATGTGATGTTCAACATCAAACCTCTTGAGAATCCTTACTGAAGCGGAAGTCTGCATCATCTTCTCAGGGTCTAGAGGAGTCACTGCAGTTGGAGATTCGAGATAGTTACTGAACTTTGATACGGAAGAGGATTACAAAGACTGAATGGCAAATGGGGAAACTACAGAGAGAGAGAGAGAGAGAGAGAGAGAGAGAGAGAGAGAGAGAGAGAGAGAGAGAGAGAGACAGACAGACAGACAGACAGACAGACAGACAGACAGACAGACAGACAGACAGACAGACAGACAGACAGAGAAACAGAGAGTCAGAGGGAAAGATACAGAGGCAGACAAACTGACAGACTTTCAGGCACTCAAGCAAACAGTAGACGAGCCACAAAGTAAGGGAGTAGGAAGAAATGAAAAAAAGATATCAGTATCTTATCATTTTTTTTTTCAAAATTTGTTATAGATTATTTAAAATAGGTTTGATCTTTGTCGTGCTTCATTCGATCTTTTAAGAGAAGAAGAAGAAGAAGAAGAAGAAGAAGAAGAAGAAGAAGAAGAATGATAATAATAATAATATAATAATAATATAATAATAATAATAATAATAATAATAATAATAATAATAATAATAATAATAATAATAATAATAATAATAATAATAATATATTTATTTAGCGCTATCACTCCAATTGAACTAGATTTACTTAGCGCTTATGTGATTACTGATAGCAATAATATGAATTTATACAAGTACACACACAAAAAAAAATCATTAAACATTTCATTCATTTAAACAGTGCATACAGTCAATTTAAGAGTAGAAGAATATTGAAAGTGAAGTGAATTTATTACTAACTTGTTTGAACAAGATGAGTTTTTAAAAGGCGCATCAAGGACTCAAGATAGTTTTAAGATTGTTATTTAAAGTGATTCTTACCTAAGAAAAACAGTTTTGTTTACATTATGACTATCGTTGGTAATATCACTCACCGATCAGGAGCTTTTTTACCATGTGTCCTCGCTGAGTAAATTGCATGAATGTACTTTTGGTTTCTGTTCTAGGAAAGATGCTGCGCTCTTGAACAGGTACGACTTCCGGGAGGCAGGTGAATGTTTGGACGGTGACATCACCCTAATAACGCGAGCCGAACGAACAAAACACTTTTGGAGGTCTTGTAGCGTACTGCTCGCGTGACTGGGCAAATAGATATCATCTGCAGATTTTCTGAATACTCGATACTTCAAAATTTTCTAGAAGTTTCATAACAGCAGACTTACCAATGTGCCTTTGATCGGATGGCTAGGATGGTGAGAATTGTGATGATTTTAATGACAATGATAATGATACTGAAGATGCATATGGTGGTAAGGAATAGTATAATGATGTTGATGTTTATGATAATGATGATGTTGGTCATGGTGATGATGATGGCGATGATGATAATGATGGTGATTGTGATGATTAGGATCCTGAGAATGATGATGACCATGAAGATTAGAATGAGGTGAAGGTGGGGATGGTAGTGGTGATGCAGGTGGCGATGGTGGTGATTCCGGGGATGAAAAAGATAATAACGATGATTGGGGTCTTCCTGAAGCTGATGAGAATAAGGCGTCATAATATGAGTGATGAGGGTAATGATGGAAAAATTGAAAGTTTTTTTGCTTTATTATTATTATCATTATTTACGTGATTACCATCATTATTATTGTAAAACCTAAACACAACAAAAAATGTTTCTAATGTTTTTTTAAAAAAATCAGGATATCATACAACATAATACGATGCTGGAACGAATTAAAGAAGTTTAAAGTCATAGCAATTCTCAACACGTTGCTATCCGGTTATCTTCGGCGTCACTAGAAAATGTCGGCTTTTAATCTAGGCTAGTTTTCTGGCGCCCAAAAATAGACAGACCGACAGACCCTCGTATAAGTCATCCCTTTGGAGTCCACTGTTTTTGGTTATCTAAGTGGGCTTTAAATTTTTAATCTGGGCGTGTTATCTATCATCTTATCATAGTGATATACTCTTATATCGAAGCGGGTGCTCTTATCCTCGTCTAAGAGGCACACACGGACTAGCACGCATTCATCCGATTGTATTTTGGTTTGAAACTTCTTCTCTTCATCTTCCGATATGATACACTTATTAGGAAATCCAGACATAGGGGAGCCCACCTTTTTATTTATCTACTTGTTATTTTCATGTAGGTTCAAATAAATGCTCGCCAGTGCCCCTCGATGTACTTTTGTTAGTATCTAAATACCATTATATTAGCGTTTAGGAGGATTTTATATAGAATGGGAAAGTACAAAGTTTGCTTTTTCCCGAAGTTCTATTTTATCGCGCATTTCAAGAGGAATTATAATTATGTAACAAGCAGCGCAATATAATTATGCCAGGCTAAACAAACACTATTTTTTTTATTGAATTTTATTTTTTCTGCCAGCAAAATAATAGTTGATGAAAGTGCTACAATGTGCCGGTCTATGTACGCTTTTCCACAAGCCTTAACTATCACAATGCCAGATTTTTTTTTCAAAAGCATTGAAAGCGACTATTGGCCATTGGGCCGTATGACTACATAGCAATCGCATTGCTTAGGAACCTCTATAACAGCTAGAATCTTTTTATAAAAAAAAGTGGGACTTATACGGCGGTTTAAATTTAATGAAAGATAAGATCTAGATACACGAAAGCTGAATGTGCGTATCGCACTGTAGATGGTAGATTATAGGTACAGTGGTGAAAATAATAGGCCTCTAAAACAAATCTTTATTGTTACTGCATTATCGTTGAATAACACTACACTCACGATTTTGTATCATCCTTCCTAGATGTTAAGGACTTAGACAGAACAGTCTTTCTAAGTTTGGTCAATTCTGTTTGACCGTTACAGGGAAATATAACGTTCAGCAAAGTAAGGCTACGAAGCAGGGGAGATAAAGGTATCGATTCTACCCTTTTTTACTTCTTTACTGCGACAATGTTTTGTACAGAGACTATCCTAAGAGCAAATAGTGAAGTGTTTTCACCACATGTGCACAGACGTTTGAAGAAGTGTGGGCATGGCATGAGTGTGTGGGTCCAAAATGAGTGAGGTTCATTATTACTCTCTCTCTCTCTCTCTCTCTCTCTCTCTCTCTCTCTCTCTCTCTCTCTCTCTCTCTCTCTCTCTCTCTCTCTCTCTCTCTCTCTCTCTCTCTCTCTCTCTCTCTCTCTCTCTCTCTCTCTCTCTCTCTCTCTCTCTCTCTCTCTCTCTCTCTCTCTCTCTCTCTCCCACCCTCTTCTCTACCTATCTATCTAATTATCTATTTAACTTTTTTCTATTTATATATCTATCTGATCTCCCACCCTTTTCTCTATCTTTCTCGCTCTCTCACTCTGTCTGCCTCTCCCTTCATCTAACCTGATGCCAATCGTGTTCAAAATTAAACCCATATCCAGCCATCAGTATCTCAGTACTCATAATGACTGTGTAACTCACTGTAATATGTCAGGCTTTATAAAATTTGGCTTGTTGTTCAATGTAAATACATCTGATGCATTTATAATTTGAAAAAGGAATAAGTGAAACTTTCTGCTTAAGTAAAAAAAATCTGAGAGCGTTGGCGGGCAACTAGAGTTCTCTGTGATGTTGGTTTTTAATTTTTTTTCAATGAATCAAAACCATTGTTAAAGCGAAAGTCATAAAAGATACTCACACCACAGACTTTATCTTATTCAAATAAGATTGTCATATCCTTGTAAACTTTTTTTATGCGGCTTAATGGACTGTATACAATAAAGGTTTTAACATTTGCACTGTGTTCCTACTATGTGCTTTTTTCTGAGCCTAAACTCTTTAATATGGAAAGGTAGAATAAATTAATTAGCAAACCAGTCTTTGTACAAAATAATTTGTCTATTTTAGCGCAAAACAAGTACGGAAACAATTAGCATAACAAAACAAATGTGGTTGGGCGTGTGTGTTTCATCGGCTCCTGATTCTCTTGTCCCATCGAATCAAGTGAAAAAAGGCATTTAGAATAATATTGTACATCAAAGAATGGACACATTTTGTGTCATAAAAATTTTCACAGGTTCACGCAAAGATAAAATAAGGCTCTTCGTCAGGTTCAGACAGTGACACAAAATGGCATCGAGAAGGCTTGGGAAATGTGATTAATGAAAGACCACCAGTTTTGCAGGAAACCTTAACATTAGAAAAAGTAGCAAGAAAACAGCTCAACATTATGTAGCCATCAGTCTCGTATATTTGAAACCCGTTTGTTGAACCGAAACTAAAATAATTCCAAGCATTTCCTAAAGCTTCTTTCACATACCCGATGAAGGCGACAGGAGTATAGGTATTCTTTAGCTCTATCTAACCGATGCATTGTGCAAAAATGATTGTCATCAACAAGCTAATATATATATATATATATATATATATATATCGATGTTGATTAATTTTCTTGCTTCTTTCACCTACCCGATGAAGGCGACAGGAGTATAGGTATTCTTTAGCTCTATCTAACCGATGCATTGTGCAAAAATGATTGTCATCAACAAGCTAATATATATATATATATATCGGTACTGATTAATTTTCTTGCAGAGCGTGGTTTCGTTTTATCTAATTTCACATTTTTTTCCCAAGGTGGCCAGCCATGTTTGTTAGGACGTGAAGTCCTTTACATGATATTCACTTATACCCGAGCGTGAACTTTATCGCTCGACTAAGACGATTTTTGAAGTGTTTCAAGAGTTGCAATCCAGCCCTCCTAAGGTGAACCCACTCCATTTAACCTAACCATTTCTCCTCAGTCGGTAGTGGTTTTTATCATAGCCCAGAGTCCCGAATTCTACCCAGGGAATCTGACCAGCTGTTACAGCCTGCGCCATGACTTTGAGGAGGTGATGTGAGTGGTGGGGGAGGGAAAGTGGTGGTGGCGGACAGCCTGATAGGTGAAATCCACATGGTGTTTGTTTCATGATGAGGTTGTCACCAACAGAACTTTTGCCAGTTTCATGAATTGTGAAATGACGGTCGCACTGATGATGGAAAATAAATATTTCATACGTACCGTCCATTGACTTGCTGTGCTTTACCTGAAGCAAGGGGAGGTTAACTCTTATTAACCAAATATTTTCCAAAAGAGAGGAAAGGGAAATGTGGAGATGTTTAAAAGGCAAAGAGTGAGAGTTTTAATTATACAAAGATTTCAAGGATCGTGAGAGGGGAAAAGGGGGAGGGCAGAGGGGTTTCATAGAGAGAGAGCGAGAGAGCGAGAGAGCGAGAGGGAAAGACAGACAGAGCATAATTATTTTGTTTTAAACAAAAAAGGAGAAAAATTCAATTATCTGAAAAATCAAGAATAATATTCTTTCTACGCTTCCGCATTAAGCAACAACATTCGTCCGGGTGGGAAAATGTACTCTTATAACAAAAGGTGGAAGATAGAAATTAACATATTATGGTTATCGGTTATGGAAAGGTTTTAAAATGTCAAAAAAATGATGAAAAGTCTGTGGAGCAGCAAGTCTCTTCACTTCGCGAAGAATTTTGCTTTATGTTGTGTTTGCTTCTTTTTATCATCCTTTGAATTTGTTTTATTGTTTCATCTCATCAATGCTCTGATGTCTATGTATCAGCAGAAGCTATTTTTCAAGTTTCATGCCCTTATCCGATTTCTGTTGCCATAAGTTTTGGCCAGGGTTTTGGTTGTCAATCTAATGAAAATTTAGATATGATAGGCCAAGTCACGCCTTTTACGCACAAGTCATTTGAGATCATAATTACGAATCTTCTAATTTTTTCAAATGCCTCTGCAGAGAGAAGAGGTATTCGTCCAAAAAATAGACAATGTATAATTGGCTCATTCACTTTGGCAACCAAGCGACACATAATAAAAGCTCGTTTTGCTTCGCACGTGTTTTAATTCTTGTTTGAAGTTTGCAAGATGATCCAATATCTCTATGAGATATTAGGGAAAGCACTTAGCTTAACACGATTGTATTCAAAAGTGTATTTATCTTCTTTGTAAAGAGAATGGGTGCCCATTTAAAAATGAAGGTAAGGGTCAATTATTTTGACAATTTGAGATTGACGAATAATCCATGAGATGCGAAACATAGCTTTATCAACTCCACGTCAAAGAACGAGTAGACTAACTCTAGTTAGTTCTTATGATTGCTTACCTGATGAAGGTTGAAGAAGGGAGGTGACCGTTTCTGGTGGTAATGAAAACGTTTGACGTTGATTCCGGTGAGATGATGGCCTTCTCCAAGTCTTAACTTTCACATATGACCATGATAATTTTATTTATGTTTTTAAATTTCGTGATGATTATCTATCGAATAGATTTTGATTATATTTTAAACATTTTCTAAATCATATCATTGAAGGAAATATCTATGTTGATGGGTTAGCTCCACTTAGAATATTTTTCGACTGAAAAGTCCACGGTGTTTGTTAGAAAAAAAATTTCTATGGGAAGTATGAGACTTAACTCAGTCTATAGATCTCGTCACGCCATATCAGAATGGACTACTTAACTCTCTTTACTCGGGACATGAACCAGGATCTTTTGTATAATAAAAAAGAAGTCTTTATGAGAATATGTGTCATATCAAAATGATACCAGACCGTATGAAAATTAATGTGATAAGTTTTTTTTTTTTTCTGTCTCATGTAAGTTGCCAGCAAGAAACCTTAATGAATGAACACTCGGTATCTTTAGGTTATTCAAAAAAGTCAAATTTTTGACAAAGTTGACAATTCGATTGAAATTAAAGCAATGTATTTTTTTTTTAAAAAGTGGCAAATTAGAAAAATATCATAATTTGAAACTGTTATACGAATCACTTAAAATCCAAACCTGGTCAAAACATTCGAATTAATATTTGTATCGGAATGTCATGGTATGTGAGACATAAGCTGTGAGAATGTGATATCCGCATAGGAGTTTTCATTCTCTTGTGTGTTTAACGTGGTGAATGTACAGTTATTCGGATTGATTATGCTTTAAAACTCACTTGTTTCCAATTCTCTATAATGATTAGGTATAATGTTCTAAATACTTACCAGGGTGTGTATGCACCCTGCGATTTGAAAAACTAAAGAAATGCCATGCGGTCCTACGCTGTGGCATGGATATCCTGCACAAACCTCGGTCTAGATCTCGGTTTATGCACAGGAAGTGAGCAAAAAACAGAAGTTATCTCTTTGTGGTGCCAGCTGTGACGCGCAAACAAGCGGCAGTCAGAAGACGATCTAGATGTAGATCTACTACCCTGATTGTAAATTACGGCTGTCAGTCACGACGCAGAGAGTTGAATAGCTGCGCCCTCTATCTTCGTAGCTTTACCTGATATGTGTCTAGATCTAATGGCCAACATACATCGTCAGCTTACATTTTATAATGTGTCCTCACGAGGTTGGGAGACAGTGCACCTGTTGCACCAACATGTGTGTTGTGTCCTGCACTTCTCTGTTCTACTCCAACAAGAACACGTTGCCTCGGTCACACGTCTCTTATAAGCACAACGTTTATCTCATCCAAAAATTGAGTTATCTTGGAACAATCCACACCGCGACCTCAAAGGATTTTATCCCGCCAAAATGACTCAATCTTTGAAAGCGTTAAAAGTGAATTTAGGATGAAGACTGTCACAAGCGCACAAGAAGATCTCTCTCTCTCTCTCTCTCTCTCTCTCTCTCTCTCTCTCTCTCTCTCTCTCTCTCTCTCTCTCTCTCTCTCTCTCTCTCTCTCTCTCTCTCTCTCTCTCTCTCTCTCTCTCTCTCTCTCTCTCTCTCTCTCTCTCACATACACACACACACTCTCTCTCTCACACACACACTCTCTCTCTGTAAGTCTCTCATTCCTCTCTCTCTCACACACACACACTCTTTATGAGTCTCTCTTTCCTCTCTCTCTCTCTCTCTCTCTCTCTCTCTCTCTCTCTCTCTCTCTCTCTCTCTCTCTTCCCGTGAAATATTTTATCTCTAGCCCCTTAAGATCCCCATTGAATGCTATCACTGTCAGCCCAGATGATAAAAGATTGAATCTTATTCCACAACCTCATAGTTAAAGCTATGAAATCATATGAATTTATCCGTCTTCATTACTGTACAAATATCTTTTCAGATGATGCCTCATGCTTTTTATGATGAATATAACTGCAGAAAAAGCTTTCTTAATAAGTTCAATGTGTTGTAAATATATGGATGATTAAAACAAAATATCGAAATGATATACTCAAACACCCTCTCATTTTTTTTTTATTATTACTTTATTCGTCAATATTTCCGAAGATTAAATTCAAGAAGCGATTTATTGGACTTTACAAACTTACAATTAGAGCATCATCATCCCCCCCTTCCCCCCCCCCTTTCTCTCTCTCTCTCTCTCTCTCTCTCTCTCTCTCTCTCTCTCTCTCTCTCTCTCTCTCTCTCTCTCTCTCTCTCTCTCTCTCTCTCTCTCTCTCTCTGTTTCTCTCTGTCTTTCTTTATATTAATAATTAATCGTCCCATCTATCTATTTATCTTCAGTATCCCTCACTGAAACACACACAAATTTTTATGTTTCTACTTCTCTCTCTCATCTCTCCATGTATCTATCAATCTTTTCTCATTTACATTTCTGTCTTTCATCTTTTTTTTTCTGTCCGTACATGCATTTCACAATAAAAGAGAAAACTCACTTTTTTTATTTTTCTTTGTGCTCTCTCTCTCTCTCTCTCTCTCTCTCTCTCTCTCTCTCTCTCTCTCTCTCTCTCTCTCTCTCTCTCTCTCTCTCTCTCTCTCTCTCTCTCTCTCTCTCTCTCTCTCTCTCGGTCTTTATCTCTCTAATTCTCTAATTTTTCAAGATTAAACGTCCGTCTAATTATGATATTTCTCTTTCTCTGCTAATTTCAGTCTTTTTTTTTTTTTTAAATTTCTACCTTATCTCTACCCTCTTCAAAGCCGTCTTGCTTTTAACAAGCATGTACCATCCGTCAATTCTCATGATTAAATTTATGTTTTTAAACTTAATCCAACCAAAAAACAGAGATAAGACAATGGCAAGTTAAAATTGCAGTAGCCCTCACCGCTGCACACGGTGTGTATCTCCGTTTTAAGGCTGTTTTTTTTTTTTTTTTCAATTCGGTTTGAACATTAAATCCAAAACCTATGCGCTATATAACGTTTAATGGAGAGTGATCCACCATCCTTTCTGCATCTTATCCTACCAATATTTTACCTCCATTCCTTCCCCCCTTTAACGCACTTACTTCTTTTTCTCTCTCCATCCATTTATTTACAAACCGTCTCTCTGTCAATCAATTTGTGTATCTATCAAAATCCATTTCAGTCTCTCTGTCAGCTTGTCTGTCTGTCTGTCTCAGTCTCTCTCTCCCTTTCTGTCTCTCTCTCACTCT